>CP139501.1:3201617-3592734 GCA_021014915.2 Artemisia tridentata subsp. tridentata
TATATTAATTGATTCCTGAATAATGGCTTTGTCCCAAACAAACACCAATAACTTTTGTCAGTCACGTATTAATAAAATCATGTAACACTTAAAAGATCCGGTATAAAGAAACAAGTCCTCCACAAAATAGCTTATAATTTAATTAAAAAGATATACATAAATATATTGTTGCTATTATATAAAAATAAAAAAGGTAAAATATACATGAGCTAATATTGATATAGTTTCCATTAAATATATAAAAAGAAGTACTAATTGATAAGAAGTGAATACCTGAATACCTGTAGAGTCAAAATCATTTTTTGATAATTTTTTAGAATAGGTGATGTGATAGAGAGAGAGAGAGACAAAAACATATAAGGTATGTGTGATAGAAAAGAGGAAAAAAAGATAGGATGTGTAACTCTTCTTGGGAAATAATCAATTAATATATAGGACTACTAGACATTAGTGTTTCTTTGATAAATGGAGGTGATGATATCAAATAACTACATTTTATTGGCATCATTTATCCTATGTTATTCACTTGTTTTACATTATTTTATATGAGAATTGATACTTAATCGCTTACTTTTGTAATTCTCAGTTATAAACAAGCATTTGGTGAAAGTTAGCTATTTTGGACGTAAATTGGAGCAAAATGGATCAAGTTGGAAAAGTCTACTGAACTGAAGGAAGATACGCCGTATCATTCTAGACAAATACGTCGTACATAAAGACTTAGACGATTATGAAGACCATTGCCTGATTTTGAAGCATACGCCGTATGGAATTATCCCATACGCCGTATATGAAACCTTGGTCAACGAGAATATCTTACTTGTTTTACTCCAGATACGCCGTATTACATTCCATAATCCAAGATTCTGAAGGACGATGCGCCGTATGAAGATTGAAGCTGCGCCGTATCTTATGAAGGTGTACGAATATTCCAGAATATAATAATCTTGGACCCCACGCGAAGTTACCTAGATACGGCGTATCAACTTAATGGATACGCCGTATCGACCCTGTCATCAGAAAGTATAAATACCCCATTCGACAGCCACATTCGACACACATATAACAAAGGAAAAAACCAGACGAATTGGCAGCACAAGACACAACCTAAAGGACGAATTCAGAGCAGTAAGAAGGTCCTGCAAGTATTTTAATTAATAGGAAAACTCGTTTACTTGTATTAGCAATCTGTTAATCGTTGAGTTAGCGTCTTTTTCACTATTTGGTCGGACTTAATTGTTCCCAGCTTTTATAAATAGTATTTGATGTTTATTTGGTTTCTTAATGCATGTGCTTTGATTACATATTTAGTTTATCGCGCCTTGTCAACGTAGGCTCGCGCAATTACTTCATTAACATCGTTTGAATAGTTGATGTAAGCCTGTAAAAGGGATAAATAATACATAAACTTAGTAATCATTAGGTGTTTACACGCATGTGTTAAGAATTCCACTGAGAGATAATAGATTTTAGCACTCATCTTTTACAGCTAAGCAATTAAACGTGTGACAAGTTTTCCTACTATCGGCCAGGCCTTTTATTTGTATCTGTTTTCTATCTGTGTACGTGTGTGCCATTCGCTCCTTTATTTTATTTACTATTTACTTAATCTACACATCGTGCCAGTCTCTCAGGCTGAAAACCCCCTTGCGTTAGATTAGGGCTTAGAACTAACTTAGGATTAAAATATTGATAGATATCTAGGTGTTAACGTTCCACTCTTAGTGTTCGACACTCTACTTACCAACTAGCTACATTGATCGGGTACACTGCTCGTTAGTGTGTGTTATAGGATAATTCGGCTAAATATAAATTTAAAACTTGATAATATAATCTAAACTTACAACGATATACGCACGCATCAAGTGTTTGGCGCCGCTGCCGGGGAGTGAATTGTTTAATACTTGTATATCTGTTAATGAAGTAATTGCGCGAGCCTACGTTGACAAGCTATAAGGAGGATTCCATAACAGACTCCTCCCCAACATCTAATAATGTATGTGAATCATCTTCACTTCAAACTGAATTTTACATGGTCATGTCTGAAAAGAAATCTTTTAAGAAAAGATTTGCCAAAAAGGAAAAGTTTAACATCTTGAATATTAATACGGGCCTCTTTCTTATGAAACCCCTACCTTTGAAAACTCTGGGTTTAACAACGAAAGTTGTAATTCCAATGAAAATTTTTCAGACTATGTTCCTTGTAAAACATTACCTGCCAATACGAATCATAACCTCGATCTCTGTAAACCTAAAACGATGACTATTTCAAATTTTGTAATATTTTCATACTTATATTCTATGAGAACTCGTAATAGGATTATGATTATATGGCACACTAAAATGGTTATACCAATTGATACAATTAAGAATTTATATATACCATATGGTATAACATAAGGAAAGATGTTGCTGATGCCAAGGTACGTCTCCCTTTTTTATTTTATTCACCCTTATTATTATTGTCAATAACCCTGATACGGCACATCTCATTATATTGCCGCGCCGTATCTCAACCTAATTAACCCGATTGACCAGTCAACTATTATTTATTTAATACGACACATATTAAATTTCTTGATACGGCGTATCGATTTAACCCTATATATAAGACTGAGATACGCCAGATTTCTTTTTACCACTCAATTTCACACACGGTAAAAACATACACAAATTTCCCTATCGCTACGAAATTTGTAATCACGATTGTTAATCAATTCCTTGATCAATCTAATGCTAATCTACAAAGGTAATAACCTTAATTTTCAATTTTTATTTATTTTTGTAAAATTAGGGTTTGTAGGATTCAATTGATTTTGGAACGAATTGATTTAGGATTTATGATTGGTTAAGGGCTTGATTGATGTCCCCCATGGTTAATTGGATAATTAGCCCTAATTGTACTTAAATGAAAATTAGGGTATAGGTTTTGAAAATTGGGGGAAAGTGGGGTAAATGATGTGGGGAATTTTGAGGTAAAAACTTTGTAGTGTTTTATGTAATATGGCTATCACTTTAACTTTTGGTTTGCGCCACGTTTTCGGATTCTTGGGAAGTGTGATTGATGAGTGTCTAAATACTCATCATTTCTGTCACATTTAAACTGCAAAAACATTTAAAAACATGCAGTTATGCTTCAAAATGCAGAAAATATCATTTGATTATGTTTTTATGTGTTGCAAGTGCAAAATGATTGAAAACAGGTGAAAACGAACAAAGTTTGCACAATTGGCAGTTTTAGTCCCTGAACTTTCAAAAGTTGTCAAAAGTAGTCCTTGGTTTTCAAAAATGGAAAATTATCTTTTATGGTCCTTGTACTATTGAAACTTGGCAAAAATGGACCTTGTGATAAACTTTGAAACAGTTCACATTCAACCCTTCAAAATTCAGAAAATACACAATTGGTCCTTGGGTTTAAATCTAATACAAACCAAACGGACCCTTTTATATTTCATAAACCCAAAACAATAAACCCAGTTACCCACCAAGCCCATTTCCAGCCCAAACCCGACCCAATCCAACTTAAATAACCAAAACCGGGGTCAACCCAGTCAAACCCACTCCCTTTATCTCCTTCCTCACAACCCCGTCAAAACCAGATACCACCCTTCCACCTCCATGGTTTTCACCATCTGTCCTCCACCTCACCACCAACTATCCCTACCTTGCCCCCCCAACTAGCCACAACATCCAAGAGCAATTTAATGCCCTCAAAACCTCACACGTTACCTCTCTGGCTTAGATATTATTTTTGGCGCCAAAAGGTGAAATCAAAGGCTAGGCTTCATTTGACCAAACCAACGGACCAGATGTGATGGGAAACATTCAGAAACTCAAGTGGATGCCTGAAAGTCTCTATAAAGCAAGAAAAGAAGCACAAGGAGTAGTAGTAGTTAAATTAGTGTAGTATAGGTACGTTTTTAGTGTAACTTAAATTCCAGTTGTAAAACCTAGTTCTAAGTTGTAATTTCAGTGTTTTTAATGTATTTCTAAGCTATCTCAATAATCAATTCCAGTGTTTCAGTACAATTTCAGTTTATGCATTTTTACCTTTGAAAATCTCAATTTACTCTTGTATTGTTAAAAGTTGTTGGTTACTGGTTCTATAAGCTCATTTTAGTCACTAATAAGCTTCTATAAGCTCCTTAAGTCATTAAACTTGTTCTCATTCAGTTTTACTAAAAATGTCAAAAATCACTAAATAAATAGTCAAAAAATCAAAAATCAGAAGAAAAGAAGATTGAAGCAAAGAACATGGTTGATTTTGGATTGCAGTGGTATTAGTGCCTCATGGGAGGCTATAGGATATGGTAATGGTTCTTGGTTCTTAGTTTTCAGTCTGATCACTTGTAAGCTCTTATGTCCATTTTATGCTTTGTACTGTAGTTAAGCTTGTTAATGCTTAATTCTGGCTCCATTATGTTTATTTGAAGTTTGTTTGTTGTAATATTGCTTGAAATCTCAAGTTTGCTCATTAGATTCTATTATTGCTTATGTTCCTCATTTTCACTGTCAATTATAGTGTAACTTGGATTTATAGGTAATTGTTGTTGTGGTTTGTATTTTTATGCTTCTATAATCTCAGTATATCATATTTAAACCTTTGAAACTGGAATCCTGGGCTTATTCTGTCATATGCTTTGAAAACCTCATTTCAAGTTACTTTATGGAGTGTTTGGCACTAGCAAGTCACTTGGTCAATTTAAGTTGTTACTGTATATTTTCAATAAGCTCACATTTGATCATGCATAATATAGTCCCTATAAGCCATTTCTTAGTTCAAATTAGCCACATAGATAGATTTACTAGTTTTTCATAACATGTGGTAATTTCAGCCATTTGAAGACCTTGATAAGCCATAATAAGCAATTAGCTCTTTTGGACCTCAACCATGGCATTTCTGAGTCCCCCTAGGTTCATTTAGTGAGTACCCAAAAGCCTAGAACCTTTGCGCAAGGTCTGCACAAAAATAGCCATAACAGTCTAAATTTTCGTAACTTGCATTCTGCAGCAGTTTTCGTCAATTTTTCATTTCTTCATCTTAAGGAGTTATTAGCTAAAATTTGGCACGCATATAGTTCCCTAGCTTGTGTACTTTGCCATATTTTTATTTTATTTTTAGGATTTTTTTATTAATGCTTTTCAACAGCTCAAAGTGGGCTGTTTTTGCCCTGCACCACAGAAAAATCAGCAAACTACTAGCTTATTGAGAGCTTTACAGCTTATTTCCTAGCTTTTTCTTGAAACCCTTAGCTTATTTAAAGTCACCTCAGTACCTTTTAGCTTTTTCCAATAGCTTTTAGCTTATTTTCTAGCTTATAGCTTATTTTCAAAAATCCTAGTACTAAATATCCTAAAAAGCAAACTGTTGAGATAAGACAGCTTAATCTGGCTTATTTCTTAAGTTCTAAAATTAATTCCTTTGTAAAAATTGCTTATTGTTAGCTTAAAAATAAGTAGCAAAAAGAAAATTAGAAAAAAAGTAATAAGTTTTAAGTTATTTTAGATTTTTTTAAGTTAAATTTTCATTTTTCTAGCTTTATTTCACATTTCCTTAGTGTAATTCAAATCAAAACCTTATTCGTTCAATTATCACCCGATCACAAATTCGTTCTATTACAAAATTCACATCTCGCTGGGACTTAACGACCCGGGGAAACACTAAACTCCTTTGGTGAATTGTATTGTGCCCTAGATTGTTTGACTCTTGTTGACCAATATCCTTGGTCAATATAAGTTGACCGTTTGGGGCCGATCAGTTTTTGGCGCCGATATAACCTGTTCTTTTATACTGATGCAAAACTAGATACGGCGTAACCATTTATTGGATGCGGCGTATTGGATACATCCTTAAAACTAATTTCATCACACCCCTAATACTGCGTATCACCTTATTGGGTACGCCGTACTAGCCTTTTTAGATACGGCGCATGGAACTTAACATTTCATATGCTCCGTATCTGCTATATTATTATGCTGCAATACACATACGACGTATTATTATATGCCATATGTAATACCCCGTAATTTTCCGAATTTATTTTTATACAAGACTTTCCCTGTTTTTCATATACGGATCCTTTCTGAACTTTTTGGTTTGACAAACGTGAATTTTATCTCGCGAAACGTGGATTTTGTACACAACGCGTACTGGCACAACCGACGATTTGTTTTGATTAATTTATTATTTGTGAGAAACGAGGCGTATGAATAGTCGTTTTTATTGGAAAAATTATTCTAATCGCAATGGTGAAATTCCCGTGTCTTGAATTGATCGTTTGCTATCTTAAACTAGCCCCGAGCCTCATTTCATGAAAGATAGCCAAAACTACAACTATGGTCCCTGCAGTAAATTTTATTCTTCTTTTCCTAAACTTTAGTTATTGACTGTTTGGTCCCTGGAGTTTATTTAGCCTAACCTACACTATATATATACAACTTATAATTTTTTTTTAGGGTATATTTCATTTGCTACTTCTTCCCAGCCGCCCCACATCACCACCTCTCTCCTCTCTCATCATTTTCCGGCCAGTGGAGCCGCCACCGCCGCTCACCCTATTACACCACCACCACCAAAATAAACCTTGAGATCTCCTCATTATTTTTATATGGCTCACGCGCCACCTAAACCTTCCTCCACCATCACTGCTGCTGCTGCCGACACCACTACGCGCCACCATCTCCGCTTGTTCTTTTCTCTTTTCTCGTCATGGTAAAACCGAGAAACCTGTTCGATATTATTATTATTTTATTTTATTTTATATATACCGATTTATTTTGTTGTGTTTGTCGTGGATTAAAACTTGTTACTATTATTTTGTGATTAAAACCCGGAGTTAAAACGTATTTTGAAATCTTCGTGTGGTAAGATTTAATATCAAATGGTGTTGGATTTGAGTTATGGTTGTACTCGTGTTGTAATCGGATAAGGGAAACCACCGTGGGGTGCTTGTTGTTGTTTTGGCTGTTATTCGAATCCTTTTGGTTGCGACTCAGGTTGAGGCCGAGACCGCTAGTGTGTCGGCAATGTTATTAGTATCATGATTATTGTTGTGGTTGAATGCTGAGTGTTATTCGGTTCACAAATTCACCCACGAGGGTGTTGTTTGGGTTTGACAGCCGTGAGTCAAGGCCGAGACCATTAGGGTCTCGGCAATGGTCATTGTTGTTATGTTAAGTGTTGTCGTTGTGATGTTATTGTTGATATTGTCGTGGTAATCGGTCCCGAGTTATGTTGAGTATAGTTGGTTTTGACGAGTATTGTGGGTCTCGGCATAAGGGTGTCCTCGCGATTTGATTTTTGTTGTAATTTTCGTGTCGGGATATCGAAATTTGTTGGAGTCGTGTCTCTTTCGTTCTTGGTCCGTTTGGCTGTTTTGCCGACAAGGGTTCGAGCCGAGACCACTTGGTCTCGGCAAAATAAGTATATGTATATGTTGAAGATGTTAGATTGTGCGCGTGTATCTGTATTTCCAAAACTGTGTTTGTATTTGATTGAATGGGATGGATCGTGGGCTTAATAGCCCATGACATGGGTTAGGTTTGGGCTATGTTAAGTATGGGCCGAAGCCCATCAAACTTAAAAGGGATTGGTGTTAGTGTTCATGGGCTCATAAGCCCAAAACAGTTAAAGGAATGTTTTGATACAAAAATTGTTTGGTGAGTTGAAACGTTGGTACGTTTCGAATTACACTTGGAATTGTGAATTGGTTATGAATACGGATTTTGATTAATATATTTGGACATTGGAAAACCATGGATCGTTATCGGACGTACAACATTAGATATTGGATTCATTGAACATTTTGAGACTCGAGACGGTATAATATATTAACTTCAAAATGAACTTAATATATTAAACACGAAGCGGACACAAAATCTTCAATAAAACCAAAACTAATATATACGAGAAAAATAGCGAGACATAAACTTATTAAATATTGAAATTTCAGTTTTGGTTAATCCAAGTCTCGACGACTCGAGAAAAACTAATTTTATTAGTTAAACTTATTTTTATTATAAAACGTTTATGTTTTATACAAATTATTTGGGGATAACGGGGTAAATGTCGAAACGTACAAACTGATTTAGTTGATTTGAGGTGTTTGTTTGTCGTTAACTCCTAGAGTTGTCTTCCTTTGTTTGAGTTCTCGTCAGTATTCTCTCGACTATGTCGATGTCTATTCTTTTCGGCGTGAGTTGTCTGTCAAGTCTATGTCTTCTTACCACACCACACGAAACGTTGAAACTAAGCTTTTGATAAGTTTTAAAAACTGAGTAATCCACGAAAACTACGACGCATTGTCTTTTATAGACTTTATTATTTTACGAGACATATTTTGAGATAACCGTATACGTATTAGGTTGTGCCGATCCTAGACCGTTGTGTACCGCCGTGCTTGTACCTCCGTGTACTTTCGTGCCGTATTTCTTGAAATTGTTATGCTTTGCTTCTCGATGCCAGTCGTGTCAGTTGTGATCTTGCATTTCTGTGGCTAAGGTGAGTTCATGGCCCCTACTTTTACTAGTTTTCTAACTATTTTTGGGGGAGAATACATGCTCATTTCTACTTAAACTCCTTTCTGGTTTTAATTGAAACGTGATTTGTTTTCTCCAACGTACTGTTTGGCTGATATATCTGACATGGTTATTTGAATGCATTATGTGCTTACTTGTTATTTGATATGGCCTGGAACTGTTATGATACTGTTACACGAGCTGGCTATGGTTATATGAGGGCTCCTTGTGCCCTGTTCGTAAATGTAGGCTCTTTGTGCCTAGTAGTAATGGCTCTTTGTGCCTAGTAGTAATGGCTCCTGTGCCTATCGACATCTATAGTGTGCACCTATAGGGAACTATTATCGTGATTTAACTTCTGCGACCTAGCCAGCGTAACAGTTAAACTTGCATGACACTATATGAGTATAGTACTTGTATGATTGATTTTGGTTGGAGATGTTTGACTATGTTATTATTTGCGGATTTGGTTCTGGATCTATGACTTAGGCAGTGTTAGCCTACGTTGGACTTGACTTGTTTTCGAACGATGATTTGAACTCGGAAAACCTTGTGGTTCAACCATACTGTTTTAAACTTAAACCTATGAACTCACCAGCTTAAGCTGACCCTTTTAGCATGTATTTTCAGGTTTAATGCTATAGCTTATCTCTGGAGACGCTTGGCAAGGGGCATGGTCATAGACGACTCTGATATATTTATTTGGGACCGCTTTAATCATTTTGGGCCTTACTTCCGCACTATTTTCAAATGATGTAAATGTTTTACTTTTGATAATAAATTTTATTCTAAACGGTTAAGGTAAAACCGTTCTTTGTACCTTGTGTTGTGATACCAATTGAGTAGCGCCCCAGTGACATGTATGCTTCCGCTGGACCCGATTTTCGGGGTGTTACACCATACGCCGTATCGACCTTTTATACAGACTGCTTACTGACTTTCAAAACTTTTACAGGTGGAGTTCCGATTGTTACAACTAGGTACCAGTGGCTAAGATTCGAGCTGATGGGACTGACTCCCCAGACTGAGGCAGAGTATCTGAGGAGGCTTAGGGTTATATACTATAAGAAGATTTTCAGGGTACCCATTTTAGATTTCGATGGATTAGAGCAGATTAACGGGGGCGAGGCTGTAGCTAGTATGAGGGATAGGCTGGAGATGATACACAGGGGGGATGATGATGAGGTTTTGTTTAGATCCTATGTTTTGGGGAGGTTGTTCAGTATTAGGGGACCATTGATTAGAGAGTTAATGCTAGAGTTCTTCATTACTGTTCACTATAGAGATACGGATAATGAGATTGGGATCGGTGACACTTTGGTTTTTAGGTTGGGAGGAGAGCCTCGACAGATGTCTCTGAGGAAGTTTATTTTGGCTTTGGGGTTGCACACTGATGACGTATAGTCCATACCCGGGTCACGAACCCGATTAGTAAACAATACTAACAGTTAAGCCCACCACGTATGGGCCGCAACTGGACTACCAGTTATGCGACTTGGGTCGACAAGGCCCAAGCCCAAAGTTATTTCCGGATAATATAGGGAGTATCTTCTAAATAAAGAGGATATATACCAAATATCCGATGTCGGCTAACACGCCGAGGAGTAGGGAACACGAAACCTACTAGGGTTTCGTGCATATATAAAGGGCATTCCAGCCCTCGGTAGAGGTACGATCTTCAATAAACCCTAACCCTTTACTAAACCCTACATTCGATTACTTACTCTCACGCCGGAGGATAATCGGGGGAAACAATCCCTCGATAAGCCTAACGGTGTTTGTTCTCTTTTCTTAGTGCGCAGGTTCCATCGAGCATTAAGATTCAATTGGTACGAGAATAGAAGTCCTATCAAGGAACGCCCAACTTTTGTATCAACAAGTGGCGCCATCCGTGGGACCCTACACTAAGAATTTTACCAAGAACTAGAATGACGAAACACGGAAGTCACAAGAGTTCGCATGGGAAGAAAGCGCATGACGACTCACTAGGGAAGAAGCATCAAACGGATGCGCCCCCAAAGCAGGCCACTGGGACAACCAGCACGCCTAGAAGCTTAGGAGCGTATTCAGATCTGGTCTTTCCTGCGGTAGAATCACTTACCAAAACTACCCCCGCTATTACAACAAGTACTAGCGCGGTAGAACTGGAGCGCACTCCTCTTGCCATGCCAGAGGTGAACTTCACTGAACCTCCCAACGCGCCTATCCGAAACAAGGATCCTACCTTGGAAATAGACCCCATCGCGCTAGAAGGAGTCACTTCCGAATTAGCGCCAAGCGATTTCGTATCCCAAAACTACGAAGCCTTGACTGCGCTTATGCGAGAGGAGGCAAAGAAGAGGTCAAGCCAAAGTCTGCACGCCAGACTCAACTTCGACCCTGAGCACGAAGCATCCCCACCGCGCTACCAAAAGGAAAGACGCGAAAGGGATAGCCGCAAACAACCAGTGTTTGCCAGGATTGGAAGGAAGGTTGTGGACGATGAAGCAGCCGACCTTCAACATATGGAAGAGCCTGAAGAGGGGGAGCGGCGCGCCAATGTCTACGCTAGGCTTGGCAGACGCAGGATCCAAGATAGGCTTGGGCGACGATGTTCCCCAAGTGAAAGCCCCTCAAGCTCCGATTCTGAGGATAGTCGGCGCAAGCGTCGCAGAGGAGCAAGCTCGGACTCTGATGATAGTCGACGCAAGCGTCACAAAAGAGTTCGCTCATCTTCAAGAGATTCCTCGGACAGCGAGACTGGACACTGGAAATCAAGAGGGAAATACCGAAATACCGCGACCAGGATGATGAAGACATGTCTCTTCCCTGGCGTCGCCAAAAGGTTGATGCGTTTACTAGGCGCATCAGTGACTTTTCTGAGAATAAGAAAAGGCGCATGCCTGCTAATGTCAAAACATATGATGGGACAGGTGATCCTGATGATCACCTAAAAATTTTCGAATCAGCAGCTACTATCGAAAATTGGCCACAGCCTGTGTGGTGCCATATGTTCAACTCCACATTAGTAGGGAATGCGCGCAACTGGTTTAGTAAGCTTCCACGAAGAAGCATTGGTGGGTTTGAAGAGTTGCGCAGAGCGTTTCGCTTAAACTTCACTCAAAGGAAGAAGTGCGCCAAAAACCCTGTCGAACTCGCTAGGGTTAAACAGCGACAAGGGGAACCCACAAGCGCTTTCATGGAACGCTTCAAGGACGAGTGCATGAAAGTCAAGGCGTGTCCAGAGATACTAAAAATATCGGGTTTTATGAATGCGATCAATAACCCAGATTTGATAAAAAAGTTAAACGATAAGGTTCCCTTAACTTTTGACGAACTCATGAAGCGCACGAGGTCTTTCGTCCAAGGAGAAGAAGCCGCCGCGGATAGCAAGAAAAGCTATTCGAACCATAGGTCGCAAGAAGAGTCAAGGAGACAATCCAACGACCAGAGCGGCAATCGTAATAGGAGTTACCGCAATCAAGGCGGCGGAAGGGGAAACGACAAGTATACCCCATTAACAAAAACTCCAAAGGAGATATTCGCAACAGAAGGGGCGAACTTCCCGAAACCACCACCAATCCGCACCCCAGAGGATAAGCGCATAGGGAATGGTTATTGCGAATACCATGGACAGAAGGGCCACACAACTAACGATTGCGTCCAACTGCGCCAATTGATTGAAAAATTGGTAAAGGAAGGAAAGATGGACCACCTCGTAAAAAACATCAGAGAAGGGAAAGACAAACAAAGACCAGTGGCCAAGAAAGAGACGCCAAGAGAAAAGGCAGACATCATCTACATGATACAGCCATGGCCGCGCGCGACAAGACAGAAAGTTAGTCAGCGTTTTTCTAAGGGAAACGAAATTTCTTTCCCCTCCCTGACCGCGAACAACGCAGTAGTGGATCCACTCACCATTGAAATACATACGGGGGGTCACGACATCCGTCGCATGTATATAGATGGAGGTGCATCCGCCGATATTATATATGAACACTGTTTCAAGAAGCTGCGACCTGAGATACAGAGCCAGCTAATCCCAGCCACAACACCGCTCACCGGCTTCACAGGGGAAAAAATATGGCCCATGGGGCAATTACGTCTATTCGTAGAAGTTGGTGACAAACCACACTCTACAGTCACCTGGATGAACTTCATGGTAATCAAATCCCCCTCTCCGTACAACGGTATCATTGGGAGACCTGGAATATCATCCATTCGCGCCGTGCCATCCACAGCGCATGGGATGCTCAAGTTCCCAGTGGAAGGAGGCATTGTCACCCTTTACAATACCACCATACCACCCAAAGAATGCAACGCAGTGACAAGTGACGTAAGCGTTGTTCCAGAACAGCGCGCAATTAAAGTCCCAAACCTAACGGTCGCCATTCACCCTGAATACCCGGATCAACAGGTATCTATTGGCGGGTCTCTGTCTGACAAAGGCAGATCAGCTATATGCGTACTCTTGCAAAATAATTTGGATATTTTTGCATGGGAACCAAAGCATATGACAGGAGTGCCACGCTCCATCACGGAACATAAGCTGCAAATCCGACAAGGATATCCTCCAATACGACAGAAAAAGCGCGGACAAGCTCCAGACCGCGCAAAAGCCATCCTGGAAGAAGTACATAAACTAGTAGATGCAGGCATCATGCGTGAAGTCTACTACCATGACTGGCTCTCTAACCCAGTGATGGTAAAGAAGAGCGATGGCAGTTGGAGGATGTGCGTAGACTTCACAGACCTGAATAAAGCATGTCCACAGGACTGCTACCCGCTTCCAGAGATAGACTGGAAGATCGAGTCTCTGTGTGGATATCCCTTCAAATGCTTCCTGGACGCATATAAGGGATACCACCAAATTCAAATGGCGGAGGAAGACGAAGAAAAGACGGCCTTCCACATAAGTCAAGGGGTCTACTGCTACACAAAGATGCCCTTCGGCCTAAAAAACGCAGGAGCAACATACCAAAGATTGGTGGACACTGCGTTCGAGAAGCAAGTGGGACGCAACTTGGAAGTCTACGTCGATGATCTCGTCATCAAAAGCCATACAGAGGAAGAGCTAGTGCGCGACATGGAGGAAACGTTCAAAACACTCAGGAGAATCAACATGAAATTGAACCCCAAAAAGTGTACGTTTGGCGCTACGGAAGGCATGTTTCTCGGGTATTTGATAGAATCCGATGGGATCAAGCCTTGCCCAGAGAAGACTCAAGCAGTCATTGACCTCCCCTCACCGCGCACACTGAAAGAAGTTCAGTCACTAAACGGCAAGCTAGCCGGACTGAACCGATTTTTATCCAAATCAGCAGACAAGTCACTTCCCCTATTCAAGACACTCAAGAAGTGCACCAAAAAGGGAGACTTCAGGTGGACTGCGGAAGCAGAAGAAGCCTTCCAACAGCTCAAACAACACATAGCAGCACTCCCAAAACTTGTCGCACCCAGACCAGGGGAAGAGCTGATCATGTATCTATCTGCGACCCAAGGAGCAGTCAGCGCAGTGCTATTGACAGACAGGAACTCCGTCCAAACACCCATCTATTTTGTTAGTAAGGCGCTGAAGAAAACGGAGATTAACTACACTGCAATGGAGAAATTGGTCCTAGCCTTAGTGTTTGCAGCGAAAAGACTGCGCAGGTACTTCCAGGCGCATCCAATCGCTGTTATCACAGACCAACCCATCAAACAGGTTATATCGAAACCCGACGCATCGGGACGCCTACAAAAATGGAGTGTGTTACTGGGTGAGCATAACATATCATACAGACCGCGCACTGCAATTAAAGGGCAGATATTGGCCGACTTCATCATTGAGAAGCCGGATACAGACACTCCACCTGCGACAAGCAAGGAGGAACTTCAAGAACCATGGATTCTATTTACTGATGGATCCTCATGCGTAGATGGATCAGGAGGTGGCCTTATTCTCACCAACCCAGAAGGAGTTGAATTCACCTACGCACTGCGTTTCGAATTCACAGCCACGAACAACGAGGCAGAATACGAAGCACTCCTAGCTGGGTTACGCATTGCAACTCAAATGGGTGCACGCAACCTAGAAGTAAATGTCGATTCGCGGCTAGTGGCTAACCACGTGTCAGGAGAATATAATAGCAAAGGAGGAACACATGATCCAATACCTCGAAAAGACCAAATCTCTGATCCAAAACTTCGATAGATTTATCATCAAGCAGGTTCCCAGGAGTGAAAATAGGAAAGCAGATGCGCTGAGCAAGATTGCATCCACCAGTTTTGCGCATCTATCAAAACAAGTTTTGGTGGAAACCTTGAAAAACAAGTCAATCACAGAGATGGAAATATCCACGGTGATAGAAGAGGAAAATCCTAGGTGGATGACACCGATCAATACACGACTACGGTCATTATTTAAGGAAATTCAATACACGACTACGGTCATTATTTAAGGAAATTCATACACGATTATGATTCTTCTCTTTCTAAATACGCTTAGACACTTAAAGATATCTTCACGCAAAGATACATAAGTCATACAAGATCTACGAGGTCAAAAGCATAAGTATTTAGAAGTTACAAAAACACTAAGTACAAAAAGCAACCTTTTATTTATAGAATACGTTTCTACAAAAGGACTTGTACAAAAAAGTTAAATACTATATGTACGCCTTAACTGGCTGGAGCCGCCACTCAAAGCCGCTTCCTTTGCATCCGCGAGCCTCTTCAACAACTCTGCATCATCAAGGGAAACAGTGGCCACGCAGACAGGCACACCATCGGATCTAGGCTGATGCGCAGCGCCTATGCCGCACATAATGGCCTTTCCTTTCTCGCCTTTCTTTCGTGCGACCCTGGAAACATGCGCATTTAGCGATCTTTGCAAAGAAATCTCTTTCTCAATACGGAAAGGATTCAGAATGTCACGAGGCTGAGCAAAAATGGGTACCTTCAACTGCGCTACATCAGGCTTCAAGTAGAAGTCCACCTGCTGATCTGCATCATCCTGCAGATGCCTAGGAAGAGTAAGCCCCGCCATGATCACGCTGATAGGCTGATCCTGATCACGCTCCAAGAGAGCGATATGCGGAAGCTCAAGCTTTTTTAAATCTTCCATAGCAGCAACAAGCTCAGCTCGGGCATCCGCCTTGTACCCAGGGACCTCCGCAAGCGGCACGGTCAACAACTTGTCCTCAGCAAGTTTGTCCGCGGCCAAGGTCTTACCATGTGCAATAGCGCACTCCACAACCTTGCCAAAGGAGGTGGTGACCTCGGGATGTTCCAGCGTGCACATGGCGGCAAGGCGAAGACCATTACTGATCAACCACCTACCAAAATAACACAAGTGTTAATACGAGAGAGGATATAAATATATACAAGTTATATGGAAATACATCAGCATGTACCTGCGCTCAGCCACAGACTGAACCAAATGAGGGTATAGCTCCTCATCATACTCGACGCTGAGCTTACGGAGCTTCTCCTCCTGCATCTTCAGCGCAAGCTCCACTTTGCTACGGAACTCTTCAATATTGGCAAAGTGCTTGCTCCTATTCTATTGCAAGTACTTCAGCGCCCATAAAGAATTTCGTCTCTGAAGATCCGCAGCAGCACGCTCCTTCTCCAGCTCAGCCATCACAAACATCTTCCCCTCCCCCAACCTTTGCGCAGACGCCTCTGCGCGCTCCAGTTTAGCCTTGGAGCTCAGCTGCTCAGCTTTAGAGCTTGCTAATTCAGCCTGCACAGACGCTAATTGCGCCTGCAGTCTGGAAACTTCCTCAGACTTGTGCACCCTTGCTTGCGCCACCAGCTCAGACTGGCGCACAGCGATAGAGGCAAGCTCCTCCATCGTAGAGTCAAATGGACTTGACTCCACTTCAACATCCCTCGGTGAACGCGCCCCGTCCAGAGCATGACTCACCTCGGGTGGCGCACTCCCATCTAGGACGCCAGCGTCCTCCACAGGCTGTTCACTGCACAAAGCATCAAGAAACAAGGTTAGCGCACGGTCGAGCATACACAAAATCCTAAGGAATTGCTAAAAAATACTTACATGGGGGGAGGAGTCGAGGACACGTCCTTCTCCTTCTCAGTCTCAGTCGTGGACACACCTCCACCAGACTTCTCAACATCCACACTGAGGACATGAAGGAACAAAGTTAGCACAAAATATATCTTGACAAAAGTTTATAACTAATAACTAAGGTACTTACTTCCGCTGCACCTCAGTAAAAGACGAGCTTCCCCCATCCTCAGTCCGCGGCCTCTTGGAAGGCCCTTCACCATCACTGCCAAGCGCTCTCTTGCGCGTCAGTGGGGAGCTCTCCTCCATCTCACTGTCAGTCTCCTCTAAATGGATCACCGTTTCGGGAAGAGGAGGCTGCGCAGCGTCAGGACCTGGCTGCACAGGAGGAGCCACCTCCTGTAACGGCTCAGCTACTACCACATCAGGGGAGCCTTCAGGATCTGGGATAACCAAATCCACGACGCGCCCTGCCGTCGCCTGCAGAATAGTCTGCTCACCGTCCCCCAGAGGACGCACTCCCACTGCCACGGAACGCGGATTCTCCAGACGTACAACCGAAAAAAGGTCCATCTCTGCGCATAAAATAGACAAAAAGAAGCAAGTTACATAAAGTATGGAAAACGAAGAAATGCTTACACTAATAACGACAGTAAGGCGACAGAAGGAGCACCCACCCGTGCCATCCGCATTCAAGAATGTGGGAACTTCTGTCTCATGCTCAAAGTAGTTGCGACTGATGCCCATGTGCACCAGAAACGCTTCCGGATATGGTTTGATCGGAAGGCGGTTCTCATCTATGATCGCCGCATGATCCACGTTATACCACGTCTCAGGGGGGCGCTCATCCTTGGGCAGATTGGCACGGGTGTAAAACG
Source organism: Artemisia tridentata subsp. tridentata (assembly GCA_021014915.2). Lineage (NCBI taxonomy): Eukaryota > Viridiplantae > Streptophyta > Magnoliopsida > Asterales > Asteraceae > Artemisia > Artemisia tridentata. Next base: position 3,219,003 of record CP139501.1, read on the forward strand.
GAAAGTGGGAAGGAAAGACGGCGGCGTCAATCCAAAAGAACTTCTCCCTCCAGTCTTTGAGTTTATCCACCTTCTGCACATAGCACTGCAACTTGCCTACGCGCTTGGAGAAGGTAACCCACCCATTTGACCACGTCGCGTGATAGAACGCGCGGAATAAGTGGAGGGACGGGTGAACCGCTAACAAGCGACAGTTCACCTCAAAGTTAGCAATCTTCCCAGCACCAATACAATGCAACTGGGAGATGTGGAGGTCGTAATAATGGAGTATGTCACTCAATAACACGGAGATGGGGACGCGCTGATTCGCCCACTCGAAAAAGCGCGTATATAACCCCACCTTCCCGGCAGGGAAATCCGCGATGGTGTCATTCGGACCTGGTACCTCTGGGCGCAGGCCCAAAGGGATAAAATAATCCGAAGTGAACTGCATTAGTTCATCCTCGGTTATGTTAGAATGGAAATCATGAAGTTGCGCTACCATTTTGTGATTCAGACTATGTGCGCACGCGCTATTACCTATGAATTATCGTTCTTGAAAGCAGAATTGAAGATATAAAAATGGTGGAATTGTGATTTTTTAACTGTGGACGTCACAGTGAATGAGAGGCGGTAGTTTATATACTTTTCCCATCCACCACAGATGAGTGACACGTGTATCCCACTATCTCAAATCGTGTGGCTAGGATAAAGGACGGTACAAGACAAGTGGGCAACCTCTCCATTTCCCAAGGTACCCAAATTGCACTTTTTTGGACTAGATACATGATACGTGTATTTTTTAGGCGGTATATTTTTGAAAGCTTCCCGCGTACGCGTGTGGAATTAATTCGACACGATTTTAGTCTAGCATCCGCAGGTTTTACCCTGCGCATACTAGACTGGGGGGACATGATGACGTATAGTCCATACCCGGGTCACGAACCCGATTAGTAAACAATACTAACAGTTAAGCCCACCACGTATGGGCCGCAACTGGACTACCAGTTATGCGACTTGGGTCGACAAGGCCCAAGCCCAAAGTTATTTCCGGATAATATAGGGAGTATCTTCTAAATAAAGAGGATATATACCAAATATCCGATGTCGGCTAACACGCCGAGGAGTAGGGAACACGAAACCTACTAGGGTTTCGTGCATATATAAAGGGCATTCCAGCCCTCGGTAGAGGTACGATCTTCAATAAACCCTAACCCTTTACTAAACCCTACATTCGATTACTTACTCTCACGCCAGAGGATAATCGGGGGAAACAATCCCTCGATAAGCCTAACGGTGTTTGTTCTCTTTTCTTAGTGCGCAGGTTCCATCGAGCATTAAGATTCAATTGGTACGAGAATAGAAGTCCTATCAAGGAACGCCCAACTTTTGTATCAACACACACGGAGGAAGAGCTAGATTCTGATGGGTTTGTAGCATACTTGGTCGCTGGTTTGCGTGAGATTGCTGATAGAGTCAAGTTGGGAGACTACTGGGATAGGATCTCCTCTGGTGGGGATTCTACTGCTACACACCCCTCTTACACACTGATTAGAGAGCCGATGAGGCGGTTATGTCACAGGGTTTTAGCCTTGATGACTGCTGGGCGAGGTCAGTCACCTGAAAAGGTGACCACTACTGACCTCTTTTTCTTGAGGAGCATGGACGAGGGGGCGGTGCTGAACGTCCCCCATTATCTGACTCAGTATCTACATAGGATCGCTCCGGGGAGACAACCGAGGAACATGATGACCGGGGGACACTTTGTTTCTAGGTTAGCATTTCACTTTGGGGTTATTACTGATGTGATCCCTGACCATCTGGGGGTTGAGTTATTGGAGCTACCTATGATTGATCCTGACTATATGGTAGGGAGACTGAGTGTTTGTGAGAGGATCTTGGGAGCATGTAGTTGGGTTGCTATGGGGCCACCGAGAGCACCAGCTGGTGCTGCTGAAGAGGGGCAGGGGGTTGATCAGGATGCCCTGGCTGCTGCCCCAGCTGCTCAGGAGGCACCATAGGTACCACCACCGCCACCAGCCCCACATACAGCATGTCATAGGTTGGATAGAGTCGAGGAGTAGCTTCGACATATGAGGGGAGTTGCTGAGGCTTAGAGAGTAGAGATTGCTGGGATTGGGAGAGACTTAGGATGGGTAGTCGGTAGCATCAACAGGATTATGGAGCATAGTGGGATTAGCCACACTCGTCCTGATAGTGTTTATGTCAGAGGCATGATTACATACTCCCGACTTCCACAACCTAGAGTCCGTCAGAGGAACACCCCCAAAATCTGGTTTAGCGGAAGCATACATGTTTTGGGTGCTACTAAATTGGTATCACAACACAAAGTATAAAGAACGGTTTTTACCTCAACCGTTTAAAAATGATTTCATATTCAAAAGTGATTTGTTTACAACATTTCAAAAATGGTGCGGAAATATAAGCCCATAAAAGATTTCAAGTGGTCCCAAATATATCAGAGTCTTCTATGACCATGCCATGCCCTGCCAAAAGCCTCCACAACTAGTGTATCGCCTTAAACCTGAAAATACATGCTAAAAGTGTCAACACGAGGTTGGTGAGTTCATAGGTTTTAGTATTTGTAAATGTGAAACATCAGTTTATATTGTTTGGTTAATCGGTACACTCGTAATGACCAATACACTTGGTAGTATGTCCGTTGCACTCGGTAAGGTGACCGTTACACCCGGTCATGTGACCGTTGCATCCGGTCTTGTTATATGTGTTCGTCCAGTACCCCTGGTCAGTGTGTGTGTCATGTATTCATATAATGCATTCTAGTGAGCATTTCAGTATTTCAGCCAAACAGTCAAATATTGAGTAAACAGTTCAGTACACCTGGTCAATGTGTGTGTCATGTATGCATATAGTGTATTCGAGTAAACAATCTAGTATTTCAGCCAAACAGTCAAATCTTGAATAAACAGTTCGCATTTTTCCAAATAAACAGTCATTGAGTTTAATTAAAAACGAGCATGTATTCTCCCCCAAAACAGTTGTAAAACAGTCAGATCACAAAATAGTTCAGACAGAGTTCAGCACCGACACGCGACCTAGATTAGTAAGGTTTGTTTTAGTTCACGGATTGAGTTTAAGAATTTATGAACTTTAGTTAAATCTGAAAGATTTAAAGAGTTTATGTTATTGTTGCTGGTGTGGCAGCGTTTAAGTTTAAAACAAAATTCTAAATCATTTGAGAGTATTGGCTCTTGGAAGTGCTTCAGTGTATACCAAGACGAATAATCTCCAGTTTGGAAATAACTGAAAGACTATGTACGGGACAATCAATAATTGTAAGACGTTGATGGTATGAGGGAAAATGTTATAGTCAAGTGAGTGTATATATTACAAAGTGCGTGTAAGTATGAGAAAAATAAAGAAAATGGTGTGTGTGTATGTGTGTGTGTGTGTGTGTATATATATATATATATATATATATATATATATAACAGGAGGCGTTACACGTAGATAATGCCACATATGTCCACGTCATTGCCATGTAATTGTCATTAAAAGCCATGTCATGACATTTAGTCCACCTAAGCATACTTTGCATGGATTAAATTCGGAATTAAAAAATGGAGCTAGCATGGTTCGAACCTAGGATATTCTTCAAACATAAACAAACATCTCAACCACTGGAGCAATCCAACTTTTGTGATTTACAATTCAAAATAAAGAAGTCATGCTTAAATAATTGATATCGCATGGAAGGATAACTATGAGAATCCCTCCATCTACATTAATCTTCGGTATCCCTTCCTTCAAGCAAAACACACCCAAAACTCTAAAATAAAAATACCTAACCAAAAAAAATCGGACATTCATTAAAAAAAATGAGCAACCATCATCATTCTCTAAATCAACATCAAAACCTCTTTGTTATTTCTTATTATGCAAAAAGGTATTTTTTTTCATACAGTATAATACGTTGTGTTGGTGAAGGTGTCGAAGATCATACAGTATTATAGTTTGAGACTAATTTAGTTATATTCATCATCAGTTACATGTATATGATTATATGATGTTTATTGATCGGATTTTCTATATTTTCTGTGCAGCAGTAATAAGTTATCAACACCACCCGTACTAAATCACTCGCATAGCAGTACTAATTGTATACCTCCAGGTTATTTGTATAACATTTTAGTTTTTTTATTTATTTGTATAACGTTTTAGGTTTTTTTTTTTTTTTTTTTTTTTTTTTTTTTTTTTTTTTTTTTTTTTTTTTTTTTTACAGATCAGGAGAAAAAATAACACAATAATATTCAAATTACTTCACACACTCACTCTACAATCACTTCTTATTTGATTAAATCAAATAAGGTACGTTTATTTATTTATTTTTTGCTAGGGTTGCGTTAAATTTTTTTATCTGTTATATCTTAATTTTGTTACATGTTACATATATTTGTGTTCAATTATTGATTTTGATGTAAATTAGAGCTTTAATTGTTTAATTTGAAGTGCTTATTTAGTTTAATTGCACCAGGTTTAGGTCAATATTTGAAATTTGTACTGCCAAGGTTTTTTTAGTACTGCTAGGGTTTTGAAGAGGAAGAAGGTGCGGGTTCCGGTGAAGCTAGGGTTTTTAATTCGGATAAAGTTGACGGAGATGGATTGAATAGCGCGGAGGTAAGTAAAGACGTTGTTCAAGCAAGTGGATCGAATGGTGATGTACTATTAATAGATAGCAAGGAGGTAACCGATATAAGGCTCTGCACAATTTCTGGTAATGTTCTATTGCTGTCAAGTGGTATTTAATGTATTTTGTGATACATGTTATCTGTAGTATGGATCATGCGAGTCTTATGACTATATGTTTCTTATGTTGGCTTTAGTCATGCTCTCATCATGTCAGATTTTAACTCCATTTTTTGTGTTATCTCTATTGTATTAGATAGTTGACGTTATATGATAGGTATTTTCACTCTTTGGTTTTGATCTTTACATTGCCTATTGGTGTTATTGTAGCAACCACAAACCAGGTGATTGTCTGTTGTTGTGTATTAGTGTCCATGTATTTAGCTCTATATATTGGCCGTGATTAATAAGCTGTTTTAATATTTGCAGGGAGTGGGACTAAATGTTATCACGGAGCTGATCATAGGGTATATGTATCCAGGGAGACCACTAGCCAACGTGGCCGGTAATTGCGAAGTTTCTTCTTATGATATTAAAGATTGCAAGCAATCTTCTTCACAAAGTCTCTCGGCGGCCGGTAACCGCAGAACACCGAACACAGCCGTTCATGAGCCGTTTTCCATCTACGAAGCCCCACGGCAAAGAAATTCGCGGTAATATGTTTACCAGCGCATTTTCCAAACTTACATAGTTGTTCATTTCTTATGTTTGCTATTATTTCTTAATTACTCATTCATTCAGCAACACTTGGTTCGTGAAGCTTATACAAATGTTGTTGAGCCCAGCGCTTCCAGTATTAGCAATCGAAAAAGAAAAGATAATGACACTGTATTCACTGCAGGCGACCACATATGTGCAAAGGCGATACCTAACAAGTTCTTCAAGCAACTTTGCCACTAATGCAATTATCTCTTAGGCATTTCCCATTTCTGAAGTTCCGCCACAAAGAAATTCAACTTACGGTAAGATGGTTACCAACACTCTTACTTATGTTTAGTGCAAAGAAAATTAGATGATAGTAATATGTTAGCCAACACATTTTCCAAATGTCCGTGCTTTCACTTATTACTGTTTTTTACTTATGTTTGGTGTATTTTTAATTACTCAGATATTGGACGCCAATTGGTTAATGAAGTTCCTCTGCAAAGAAATTCAAGTCATGGTAAGATGTTTAGCAGCATGTTATGCAAATTTTCAGAGTTTTGGTTATGAGTGTTTGTTTCTTATGTTCGGTGTTTTTGATTGAGTCAGATATTCGACACCACTCAGTTAATCAAGCATTTACAAATGATTATGAGCCCAACACTTGCGATATCCGCAATTGAAAAAGAAAAGCCACACAAGGTGTGTTAACACACATGCAAGCGGCCGGAGATATGCAAAGGCGATACATAACAAGCTGTTTGGGTAACCGCACTGATGATACATTGGTTCCCCATACATCTTCTACATACAGAGTTCCACGTCAAAGAAATTCATCTGATGGTAATACGTTAACCAGCGCATTTTGTAAATGCCCATGCTTTTACTTATTACTGTTTTTTACTTATGTTTCTTTTTTTTCGTTTGATAACTCAGTCATTGGACATGAAATCGTCAATGAATCTGAATCAACATCCTTGAGGCGATCAGACCTCGGGCGTGATATAAAAAACTGGGTCGTCACCAACAGGCAACAGTTCATATACAAGTGCTTATCAACCCACTTTTCCAATAGCAGCAATCAACAACGAACAAACGTTCACAGTGTAACAACGGAAAATAATCAAGACATTCAGTCAGTGGGAGATGTGCAATGGCCGTGGGTAACAAACTGTTCAGGCCTGCTGAGATTGGTCAATCCAGTTCTGCGTACAACACAGGTAAACACGTTTGTTTAGTTGTTCACTTCTGAGAATGATGTTACTTACAAAATAACACCTGCTCTAAATTCAGTATGTATTTTTTTTATTTGTACTTGAGTGTTTGTTTTAAAAGTGCGGTATTCATTTTTTGGTTTTGGGTTACCTGCAGTATTGGCAACATGTGAACCTTCTTCTTCTGGCACCGGCAAACGACGTGGTATATCACGACAGCGTCCACCAGCAGCGAGCAGCCAACACAGTCGTCCTATAGAAATGTGAGAAGGAGACTTTCGTACAATCAGTCAAACATACCTGCTGCCAGTACCCCACGTAAATTCTCAACATGTTAACACTAAACTCCCTGAATCAAGTTCTGCACGTGTTCAAGGTAAATGTTCTTCTTATGCCGTGGTGGTGGTAGCACTTGAAGCCATGGTGGCAGAAGTGGTACAGATCGTTATACTGGACGTGGTGGGTCATCATAGTATAACTTTTATCAGCTTATTGTCATCATAGTATTAAGCTATTAGAAGTGGTACAGAACAGTTGACAAAGCCTTTGCCCAACGCTATTGTCTTGGTAAACTTGAATGAACTATCCACAAGAGCTCATAAGCTTTTGCCAGAAGGTAATATTTTCACCCTTTTAGCACTCGATTTGTATGCACAGTTTTGGTTGACAAATGCTTAGCTATGGTAAATGTTATAGAAGAAACAGTTTCTCACCAGTTAAATGCATGCAAATCCCCGTCACATAAGAAGAGAGCAATCGAAGGTGAGTTTATCTATTTCTAGGTGCACTCATGCAATCTGTTATGAATGGTCATAAATTAAGAAGTTAATCATTGTGTTTCAGATATAGAGCCATTACAAACAAATCTTGATTTGGAAGAAGGATATTGCAAAGCTGTATTATGTCGTCTCGGATGTGCTCTATTAGTCTATTTCATTGGCATTTGCACAAATGTGCAATCCCAAACACACCGTTACTCTATTACAATACATTTAGGTAATTTTATGATTATTGTTGGGAATTATGATTTGATGTTCACAAAACTATATATGCCGATATGAAGAAATATGAAACAATAAGGAGCTCATGTAATATTTACTTAGCTTCCTACGAAAGTTAGGTCATTTGTAACCCTAATCTCTAGTTTATAAAGAGATGGGGGCGTAGTTTATTTAGTACAGGAGTTAGAGATGTAACTCCAGGAAATAGTGTGTGTGTGTGTTCTAGGCGTCAAGTCTTAGTGTAGACGCCTAGGGTTTGTAAGTTTGTTAGTGGTAGAGATGATGGCGAAGAACAACCTTATTCAATAATAATGATTATTTTGTGTTTATCCGCTGCGTATGTAATCATTGTTATTGTTCCTAGATGGGCTAAACGATCTTCAACAATTGTTGATCTTGGTTCAACAATTGGTATCAGAGAGGGTGGCTCTCGATATCTAGGATCTAAAAGGTTTTTGCTGTCGATGAAAAGCAGTTTTGGAGCAGATTCGTTGAAAGACAAAACAATTCAATTGGTCTTATGAGGTAATCGTTATTTTTTACTTGCAATAAGTGAATCGCATTCATTGACTGTTGCGTACTACAATTGAAGATTCAATTAAATTGGTCGGCGATACTGAATTTTCATTGGTCAAGATTTATCACAGTGGGAAGGTCTGTGATCGTATAATTATAAATTGGACGGTGGTCAATGTTGCAAGTGGTGATATAAATTCTTTAATTTACCTCGTATTATCAATATTCGATTTGTGGGGCTATGGTCTATTAACTGATTTGTCGCTTATGGTTTATCAATTAAAGGGCTTTGTTGTGGTGTATATGTGCTGTGGGATCAGTAATTGTCTTTTAATCATTGGTCATTCGAAGAAGTATTCTCGTACTGTTATTGAATTCGATTGGTGGAGAAAGTCATGTGTGGGGTCTGTGATTATTACTCCGTAATACTGGTTTGAAGAGTATATTATAAACCTCGTACTATTGTTTGCACATGGGAGGTTTGGAATTTTGTGGTCACACTACTACACAATAGGGTTTCAAGACCCCTTCATCAAGACCCTTTCCAATAAAAACCGGTCTTATAAAAGGGTTGAGGCCCGCCCAAAACTATCAAGACCTGTTTTAGAGAATGAACCCGGTTTTAGTAAAAATAAGAAATTGAGACCGGGTTTCAGTTTTATCACCGGACTATTTTGGGCCTATTGTGGACCGGTTTATAGATACAAATTACAACCCGGTTTTATTCCCCAAAATATTGAGCGGGATTCTTTCCCCCCTTTATCTTTTCACTAAATTGAAACCTCTATTCAAATTTCAGATCTATTATCAATTCAACCTTTAAAAAAATATAAAGCAAAGAAATCGTTTTTCTTCTCCTAACACACTAGGATACACCCAATGAAAACACCCACACTTCCGTGGTAACACCGTGACACACCAATGAAAACACCTCTGTCAATGACGTCGTTCATGCTACCACATGTTTCCACCAAAGGTGCATATAAAAAAGAGTTTAATCTGTATTTTTTCCAATTGCGTTATCTTTATATGACATTTGATATGTTTATTTTCTATTTCTTGCTTAGGATCAGTTGATGTGTTGCTTTTATGGTTTTTCTTTTGATATATAATAAAACCAGTTGATTTGATTGTTTGATATGGATTTTTTGGGTTAAAGTTATACGGTGTATTACTTAATTAGCGTTCGTTTTATAAGATTTAAAATGCTTTGCGAATACAAGCAGTTACTTAGAATTTAGAAAGCTTATTTATGTGGTTTAAGCTTTTTATTTCGTTTGGTGTTGCTTTTAAAAAAATAATCTGAAACGAGTAACTTTGAATTGCACACTCAAAATTGTTTGTTTAAGTTGTGAATGATTGGATAAGCCTACTCAGGAACACTGAGTATACGTGTCTTATCTTTTTCTTCTTGTGTAAATTTTGTTTGTGTATACATTTATACATAGGTAGAGATCAATCAACACCTCTAGTTGTTTGGTTCTCATTTCGCTTGAATCGAATTTCTCAGCAGTTGTTTGACTTTGTTGGGAAGTCAATTTCTGATGAAATCTTTGAGGTAAGTAGTGTGTGTGCCATAGCATGTATAATGTCAAACTGGCTGTGAAACTTGAATAAATGTATTAAAGTACACGACTATGTATATGATTTTTGTCTGGTACTTGTATCTGCAGCAATGGGAAGGATTAATTGAATTGTTGGGCTCTGAATCTAGGACTGCTGGCGGTCTTGAGTTCCTTCACAAGTATGTTATGATTTATTTCTGCTATTTCATATAGCTTCTATTCTTATTTCTGTTCTGATATTAAAGCTGGTGGTGCATAGATATAGAGTCCCTGCAGCAGGTCCAAGATGGCGTTCTTAGTGATGCTGCTCGGAAAGCTGGTGAATACCTTATATTGGTACGCTGTTAGATACTCTTTTTTGCTCATTTGACACATCATTGTACTTGTAAAAATTTTCCGCTCAGATAATACAGTATCAATTAGTGCTTCTCATGATTATATTGCTTTAATCTTGATGTTTCTTCTTGTCATACTCAGCTGAAAAATCCTTCTACACCTCAACGCTTTTGGTTGCCTCTTCTGTATGATTCGGTGAGCTAATTAACATTGTTCTTTGTGTTCCTTTTGACCATTGATTGGTATTCCAAGGATGTTTATGCTTTTATGTGTGTTTAAACACCAGTGCTCCCTCTAAATGTTGGTGGCGTTCTAGCTGCCGTAGTTGCAGCTAATGCAGCAAAGTTAAGTGGAAGTCTTTTTTGATTCGGTAAGATTTCTACACAATTTGGACCGTATTATCAATTACATTCAGTTGTTTATTATCATACAATTGAAACATTATTGGAATGGTGCTGCATGCATTTGTTTGTGTCTATACTCAAATGCATGCCTGTTTGAATTGTTTCTTAACCTGATTGATAAATCTCTTCGAATAAAGTGGTTGTATGTTGTTATTCATGGCTCATTTGTTAGAAGAATATACTCTAGTAACAATATTTGATATGGTGAAAGTTTTGTTCAGTTGGTTTATATGTTACTAACCTCATATACCGACGAAAAAGTTAACCTAAGTTTGTCAAATTCTTATACACAATAAATTGTGGCGACTTTGGCAAACTTAATTTAACTTTTTCGTCGATATATGACGTCAGTAGACTAGTGACTGAACAAAACTTTCATCATGTCAAATATTGTTTCCGGAGTATATTCTTCTAACAAATTAAATTGTGGCGACTTTGGCCAACTTTAGTTTCTTTATGTTGAGACATTATTGTCACTCATAGCCTCACTATCTTCATCTGGTAATGTTGATCAGCGTTTGTTTTGTCCCAGTCTCTTCACACAGTTTGGACCTACTCTTGTTCTGATATTAGAGATAGCAAAAGTTAATGTCAAAATTCTGATAACTAAAATGGACATAGGTAAACTATCAATAAAATGTTAAATTGGTAATGATAATGACAGATATCACATCTCACGTGTGTAAGTAGTATATTAGGTTCACTTGGGTACATTGTATCAATGTTATCAAATACATGATATTTCTATATATAGATGTATTTACGCAATTTTAATAGTTTAACATTTTGGACTCACCTAAATGGATAAATGTATAGTATTGCCTAAGGGGGTAGCAAACTAGCAATGTAGAATATAGTTAATTGATTGAATGTATTAAGAATTTATTTTATAATCCAGTGGTTAATAGCTTGTTTTTACAAGAAATTTTTATGTTGATCGAGGAATGTTCGTTTCACCCGCTGGCTGTGTTTTCAACATGTGTTTGCATCGATCCAACAATGTGTTTTCCAAGGAGAGGTAAAAGGCTCCTTTTTTTCCGAGGAGTTATGTGTTATATAAAGGAATAACATCATGGACCCGATAATATATTGGAAGGCATAACGAAGGAAGAGAAAGTGTTATCTGTCTTGACTGGTCGACCGGACATCGATCTAAAGGTATTTTATTTGCACTATATTGGCTATTTGATCTCGTATGACTTCAGAACTTGGTTTTTCATGTTATTCTTCATTTTTATTTTCCCTGGGCTGTTATGCGACTAATCTTTATACAGATTCAATGGGAAATACATTAAGAAACTTAGTATATGTTCCATGTTTTGTTTTCACAGGGGAAAAGGGCATGCTGCTATTATGATATTTTAGGCCCTTGCAAGTTTACCCGTGGGTGTGAATTCAATCATCCAGTGAATCCCTCGTTAAATAGTTTGGGAAAAAGGCGATGACATGTGTTTCTTCTCTATCCTGATCTAGAGTCTAGTATCGTCCTCAAACAAAGTTTGATGTTGATCACATAAGTCTTTGTGCAGGTATTGGCCTTCTCCTTTTCCAGACCTCATTATATCCAGTCATGGAGAGGATATTTGGTCCCATCGTTGTAGCATAGTTCTTGCCATGATAACAATCTGCAATGGAGGCAACACTAGACCTACACGCCCTGAACCAAAGCTCAAAGCACTACTGAATCAAGGCATGACAAAGACTTCTCAAGGAATTTTGAAGCCGGTCAGAAAGCATTATTACGTGTGCAAAAGCTATATGCTTTTTCTCAGCTCAAGAAAGTACTTTGTTGAAGGTGAAAGTTTAGATCGGTTTCATCATTTTTCATAAAGTTTTGGTAACTGTCTTTTACCTGTTTTGGTATTTTGTTATAATTCTATATTTGGTTGAATAATTTGGTCTGTGAACACAATGAGTTTATTAGGAACCCATAGATATGTGAAAGGTGAGGGTGGGTGTATTTGCCCTCATTACAATTATGTCATTGTTTGGGATTGCATTTTATAAAGGTGTTGCCTTGCTTAATTAGATGTAACTGGCCGGCTTATTGTATCCGTTGCTGTTTGGGATTGCTCTTTATAATGATGCTTATTTAATTGCGTATTCCAACTGCTTTTGGGGCTGTTTGGTTGCTTATTGGAACTGCTTTAAAGGGGCTGTTTCGGGATTGCTTACTAAACTCTCTACTTATAAAGGTACTGTTTAGGAAGTCTTATTAAAGTTGCTTATAGGGCATGTTTAGGATTCGAAACAACTCCTATAAGCAGCTTTAATAAGCCATCGCAATACAATACCTTTATAAGATGATGTTTTAGTAAGCAATCCCAAATTAGTCCATTTATAAGCAGTTTTAATAAACATTCCAAACGGCCCAATTTTTTACAGTAAAAAAACTTAGATACAGACCGGTTTTTGAGCTCAAAACCTGTCTATTAAAGACCTTAAAGACATGTTTTCGATAGAAAACCGGTCTCCAAATGAAATATTTTTAGAATATTAAAATTAGATATAGACGTGTTTACTATTGAAAACCGGTCTTGATATGATAGTTAGAGACCGGTTTTGGAACCGGTCTCCATTACTTTTCACATGGAGACCCCCCCTCATATAGACCATATTGAAAACCGGTCTCGAATCCGTTTATAACAGGTCTTGGATGTCCTTTTTGTAGTAGTGTCAGTGACTGAAGCAACATTAATGCTGCTCAACATTATTAATTCTGGCGGCTGTTGTGATTAATTCTGGTCACTCTTCATTAAGGCTGCGTTTGTTTGCATCTGAACAGCGTCTGAACGGCACTATGTCTGAATCGGTCAGACATTTTTTCCGTTCAGACCGTTTGTTTTTTTGCATCTGAACAACGTCTGAACGGCACTATTTGATCTTAATGGTCAAGACTTGAGAGGGGTGTCTTAACGCGTCTGAATGCCTCTTGTTGACACAAAATAACCAAAAAAAAAAAAAAAAAAAAAAAAAAAAAATTCCCGTTCAAACACGAGTTTTTTTTTTCCCGTTCAGATGCGTTCAGATTCAGACATTTACGCCTCAGATTCAGATTCAGACGTGCGGTTCAGATTCAGATTCAGACCCTCTTAATAAACAAACACCACCTAAGTCTGCTCTCGGAAACTTAATTAATTCTGGTCTTCGAATGTTAATTCTGCTCATGGTTTTGGTTAATACTGCTGCGTTTTTGGTTAGTACTGTTCTTGGATTTCGTTTGTACTGCTGGAACAGTCTTGGATCTTGGACGATGTGCTGCTTATGGCTTGGTTATTTTTTTTATTTGGTTTGGTGTTTACGAGCTGTTTAGTACCTAACGTAATGATGTCGTGAGGTCCGGGACCACACGCATTATTATAGGGTTTGATCTGGGATCAAATGAGCGGTTAATAGTAACCCCCTCAGATGAAGCTTCTTCTTCTTCTGACTCCTCTTCTTGAACTTTCTTCTTTGACTTACTTTTTCTAGCCATATTCTTTCTTCTGTTAAATGTCAATATAGGCTTTTTCACTTCCTCTTTTAATTCAGTTGCTGCTTTCTCAGTCTTAGATGCTTTTTCTTTCTCTCATCAATTACCTTTTCTTTTACTTTCTCAGCTTCAACATCTTGCACAGTCTTTGTCACTTTCCTGAAACTGTGTCTCAAGGAATCTTCATAATCCACTGGTTTATAACCATGATCCCTTTGATAAGCTCTTTGATACATTTGTAGAAGATCTTCATATGATTTGCTCTTCATATGCTCCCAACTTGAATACATCATGTTCTTCAAATACATTTTCATACTATGCATCTGTTCTCTCTTAGTCATCTTCTTTTGAACTTTGGTTTTCTTCTGAGTTTGTCTCATCACAGACATAAAATCTCCCAAAGTTTCTTTACTTCTTCTGATATTGATGAACTCAGCTAGTTGTTTAGCTTTTTCTTCTATAGTCAACCCTGGAGTTGACTTAAGTTCTTCAAGTTTTGCTCTTAATTCATCATCTCCTTCAATCAATTGCTCTTCTGCTACTCTCCTAGCATACAACACAAAGCTTGAGATGCTTGATCTTGTCTTTGCTGTAGCTTTGACTTCTTTGTTTTAGGAGATTCAACAGAAATCTCCTTTCTTTCTCTCTTTTCTTCAACAGACTTATCGTCACCAATATTATCACCAGACTTATCATCACCAATCCAAGTTTTTCCTGCAAAAGCTTAGTCCAAAGCACCAAAAAATATGGAAACAAATAATTTGTACAAAGAAAAACAAGCATTAACTACTAGATTTAAAACTTAAAGCTACCCAATTAAAAATTTTAATTTAATTTTTTTTTAACTTAAAAAAAACCAATTACCATAATTAAATTTACAAAACTATACAAGATATGGTCAACTTCCCAATGTTACCATAATTAAGTCCTTAATTAATTCCATGCCTGCATGAATTAACTCTTATACCAACCGACCATTAAATTGCCTTAAACCTTCATTGGCTTTATAAAAAGCCTCTTTTAGTCAACACCAAACCATCTTATTAGCAAAAAGAAAACTTGTTCAACATAATGGATTCTTCCCCAACAAACATCATGGATATTTCATCCGACTCATCTTCTGAGTCATCTGATGGAGGATGGGAAGGCTATTTTCCACCTGGTTACACCTCACGTCTAAGGAACAAGTTATCAAGGAAGACAATGCTCAAACGTTGGCTAGCTGCTTATGATCTTACTATAAAAGAACCAGAGGATGAAGCAACAAAGACGTCAAAAGATGTGTCTTCTAAGAAAAGTATTGTGTTGCCTCATCCAAATCCAAACAAGCAGGTTCTAGGACTCTTAAGCCCAAAAGTGAGAGATCAACTTGGGGAGAAAGGGACCAAGAAAACCATGTCTGATTTGAAGGACAAGGGGAAAAGGAAAATGTAGGTGGTGACGTTTGGCTTGTTTATGTTTAGGCTTTTATCTTATTTTGTGTTGTAGGCTGCATCACCATCCTTGAATGTAACTGATGGTTATGAATAAAAACTCCATGTTTCCTTTGATCTTATTATTTCCTTGTATCCACTAGCAACAATAAAAGTTGACTTCTGCAAAACAAAGTTAAACACAATATACAAAGAAACAAGTATACAAGAAAAATATTTAAAAAAAAACCACTACCAGAACTAAAAAGAACTACAAGACTTAAAATGTAGAACTACCAGAATTAAAAAAATATCCTAAGTACTGGTTTACAAACTATACATATTGATCTCCCCTTAAGTTCAACCTCCCCTTAAGTTGAGCTAGGGGTTCTCCATCTTTCCTCCTGTCTATATCCTTGTCCTACCAGTATTGACTTGTTCCTAATCAATACTCCTCTTTCATCCCTTGTGTTCCTGAAGACCCACTTTGTGCCAATCACCTTAGCTCCACTTGAAGATTGTGCTGTATTATTAGCAAACGGGACTCCTCACATGTGACTTTGGTTTATAAAAATTTGTTCTTTGATTATAAGAATTCACCTGTGGTCTATTAACTGGTTGTCTGGGTCCAGAATGATTAAACCACCCAGAATTAACACTTGGCCTCACATAATTAGCATTTTGACCAACATAACTCACATTTGGTCTACCAGAACTAAAATCTGGTCTACCAGAATTTGGTCTACCAGAATTAAGATTTGGTTTACCATAATTAAGATTACCAGAATTAACTTGTACAGGTCTAGTCACAAATTTATTTGCATGATTAATCCTGTTAGCATTGTTCCAAACTGGTTTATTATTCATGTGGTCATTAACACTATTATTCTTTCTTAGTTCAGCCTCTTTTTGCATCCTTTTCTCATGAAAGTCACAATCCTTAATCAGGTGACTTAAACTACCACACACAAAACACCTCTTAGGACCAAAGGTGTGATTTTTCCTAAACTCTTGTCGCATCCTATCAGGTTTTGGTGACTCTTGATTCTTAACAGACTCCCAAGGAGTTTTCATGTGATTGACACACCTAGGTCTATCTGTATTTGATTTTGATTTTGTCACCTCTGGTTCACTCTTTTTGACAGATTTTGCTTTAGAGGACTCTTTTGATTTACACTCTGACCCTGATTCAGATTTCTCAGAGACATCTCTTGTGGATCCTTCACTGTCATTGGTTTGACAAGTGGAGTATTCACTTGATCTGTCATCAGAGTTGTCTGTCTCAGGATATATAGGACCCTTTTTACCATATACAAATAGAGAATCATCAAGGTCTACCTTTTGCACAGGAGTGTAATCTCCACTAAGTGGAGGTGGCACTCCTTTAAAGTCATCAGACTTAATGAACCTATTGTAAACAGGTTTACCAACATAATCCTCTTTTGTACATGTGAAAGCTGATCTATCCATTTCTTCTTCATAACTTAGCACTTCATCATTTGACTTAATTTCAAAACCTAAGCCAATTTTAGTTGTGGAACTCATTTGACAAGCTAGGAGTTTATCCTGATTCTTAGCAGAGTGTTGCCATATATCTATTTTCTTTTGCAATTCATCTCTTTCTTTAACAGCTTTCATGCCTATTCTTCTATATTTTTTAAGTTTCTCATCTTTTTCATATATTTCATTTGCTTGAAAAGTGAGTTTTTCATTCAAAGAGGCATGTTGTTTTTGTAAGGTGACTATTTGTGCTTCTAACTTTTTAACTGCATTAGTATAAGCTAGAATTTTTACTTCCTGGTCACCTATTTCTCTCAATTGTTTATCACACACAGATTTGAGATGAGTATATGAATCAATGCATATTTTTTAACATAAGGATACCTCATTATTAGTGACAATGGCCATAAGTGCATGATTCTTTACGTCCTCCTCTGGTAAGTGCTCAGTCCAGTTCACATCTCCAGCTTCCAATGTCAGCATGCTCATCTGGTTCCTCTCTGACCTGTCATTCTTTAGGTAATCATTACTTCTCTTCCTGTCTTCATCAGCAGACTTCTTCTCCTTGTAGTCTCTAGCAAAGTGCCCATGTTTATGACAATTATAGCACTCAACAGTCCTTCTAGTGTACCCCACTTAAGACTTGTTATCAAAATGAATAAGCCTTCCATGCTGCTTTTGGAACCTCTTAACCCGCAGAGCAATCATGGCAATTTGCCATTTAATATCCATCTCTTCTACTTCAGCATCATTGATCTGTTCCAAATCTTCACTGATAAATTCATCATCTTCTTGTTGATAGGAAAAGAATGAATGAAGAATCTCATCAGCGACGCCTTCAGAAGCAGCTCTTTCTCTTGTACTGCTAGTAGGAGTCTCATAAACACCAGAATTAATCTTTCCAGACTTAACTCTAGTAGTGCTGCTTTTGCCTTGAGAGACAAAGGCAGCATTTGAGGAACTGGAAGATGCTTTAGAATAGCCCTTGACTTCCTGTTCAAAAACCCTAAGGTTATTGTACAGGTCATCAGTTGTCATGCTATCCACTTCATCCGTTACCCTCATAGTCATAGAAACACTTGACCATTCTGATGGGAGTGCTCTGAGGAATTTAAGGTTGGCATCTTCCTCTGATACTGGAGCACCAAGAGATTCCAATTGTGCCAGAAGGAGTTGAAACCTATCATAGCCCTTTTCGAGTCCTTCTGTACTAGATATGCTGAAAGTCTCAAATTGTTGCTTGAGAACAGACTTCTGCATTCTCTTTGAGTTTGCATTCCCACCAAAACGCTTCTTGATTGCTTGCCAAATTTCTTTGGCATCGGTCATGTTATGAAACGTTCTTAAGTGCTCTTTGGGAAGGGCCATCATGAGCACAGTTCTTGCCTTTTTCTCCTTTTCAACAGCCCGTATCTCCTCTGCAGATACTGGTGGTAAAACTCTAACCGATCCATCTGCTCCAACCGAGACCCTTTTCTTTGAATTGCCTTTCTGAATAACCTTCCAGATTTCACTATCAGTATATTCCAAATAATGTTCCATCTCCATCGCCCATATATCGTACTCATCTCTTTTCAGGAGTGGAAGTTTTATATTGGATATGGTTGTGGTTGAGGGAATGATTGGTGTTTTGGTGCTGCTGGTTTCAGGTTTCTCTTCATCATGAATGGATTTGTCATCATCACTGCCATGCATGGAGAATTCATCATTCTTGGGAGGGGTTTGATCAGGAGGGATTTCGGTTCCAGTCATGTTGTAGGATGATTTTAGTGATTTAGGGTTTGTGATTCTTCAACCTCAGAGTCTCTTTTCAGGCTCTGATACCACTTGTTGGTCCACACGAATATGGATCTCTAAGTAGTCTTTAACAACTTAGTAGACGATTTGAATAAATCAAATCAATCTAAATGAGACTCTAACACTTTGTTTATGCTAATGCGGAATCTTAACACAAACAATGAAGAACACAACTAACTTTGTATTACTAATTGTTTACTGAATTACAATCTTCGTCGTTATCTCTAAACTATGCATTAGGGTTCCTTTTATACACCAAGGAAACCCTAGATACAAAACTTGCTAAAGGATCTACGTATCTTTTCTAAAGATAACTTCAAATCCTTTCCTAACTTATCTCTAACTTATCTCTAAAATACATAACCAGACTTAACTTAATAAGTCAACCGGACTTAACAATATTTTACTCTACAAGACTTAATATTGTACTACCAGACTTAATAATACAAAATACACTAACAGACTTAATTGTGTACGCCACTAGACTTAAATCTATTTTCCCATTAAGTCTCCTCTTGATAATTCCCAACAATTATCACTGCACTTTCCCTTCATATATTTTTGTATGTTTATGTTCTTCATTTGTCATATGGATTTAAAATTAAATGTACGATTTCAGGCAGATGTTATAATGGCCTTAGCAGGGTCAAATAGAGGACCGTGGTTGAAAGTTTTTCAAACAACTCAGCTTTAAAAGCATAACACCTTCTGCTGTCAAGTCAGAATATTCCACTGATATGGTATACTATTTAAGTTTTGGGGGTGTTTGTTTAAGCTTATTTGTGAGCTTATTTTGAAAATTATGCGGTTATATAAGCCTATTATATCCAAAATAAGCTTGTATAAGCCCTTAAGTTTTAAAATAAATAGGAACAAAATGGGATTATGAAGCACAAGCTGACAAGCCCAGAAGTTGGTAAGCTTATAAGGTCTAAAAATTTTTTGTTGCAGCTTTTACTTTATTATGGTAATAGTACTTCATAAAATTTATCAGATGACCATGTTATGATATCTGCAAAGTGCCGGGTATGTAATGAGATATGCTGTGCAAGTTTACACTTTGCCTCTTTGATTTCACTTAAGTTTATAGACATAACTTGCAGGATTTGGTTGGACTTCTTCCTACACTTATACATGGTAGCCATAGGGTTCTTATTTTTAGCCGATGGATTTCTATGCTCGACATCTTAGAGTGGGCTCTAGATGTAATCAGGGTCACATATAGACGTCTTGATGGCAGGTTCTCAACTTAACTTTGATAAAGTATTGTGAGGTTATTCTTTGGAGGTGACAGTTTTGACCCGTTTACATTTAAATGGGCCAATCTGGATTACACTGTATCCTTAATGGATCAAACGAGCTAAACTAAAGGGTTTTACTATAATAGAAATCGGCCAAATAGGTTCCACATATCGAAATGTGTTGAATTGCCTCAAAACTATCAAAAGGGATTTTATTTATAAAGTTATATCAGTTATATAATAGTATTATTTTGTATCTATATTTCGCACATTAATAATCTGAATAATAATAAAAGCGTTGGTAGAACATGTTTTTTTGGGTAAGGCGTTGGTAGAACCTGTTAAGTAATGATGTTGACAAAACAATATATGAAGAGGTGATGGACGAGGGTCGAAGTTGTAAGTAACTAACCAATGGTAACCTTAGAGGTGACAAAGGCAATCTGTTATTTAAAACCAGAGTGTTTAGTTAAAATTACTGGAAAAAAGTGTGACATTTATAAAGTTTCCAAATTGTTTTGTTATAAAAGTTAGATCATATAACTAATAATGTTTGGCTTTAGTAATCCTATCTGTATGTTAATTGTAGTGTGATATATAAAGCGGCAAATAAAGTTAGACCATAGTCATAACTCATATTAGATCTGATTTTTACAGGGGTATACTATCTAAATTGAGGCGACTTTCAGTGATTCAATTGTTTTTTAATGTAACAGTCAATTAATATGGTTATATGGATCTTTAATTGAATGTATATGATGTCCGTTAATCGTATTTTGAATAATATGCTCATTTTGGCGTGGTGTTGTGGAGGAACTTTTGTGGTTCATCAGTGGGTCAACAAGTGCCAAGGTAATCTTTTTTGTTTAACAATTCTCAAAGGCACATAAACAGTGAAGTAATGCCTGCTTTCTTTATTGATAGAAACATTTGAAGAGCTGATCTTTACGTTATTTATTTAACTTTTGCATCATTTTGCTAGAGTCCAAAACACCTACACCTATGACTTAATATGGCAGTATAGGTATTTGCAATTTCATTTGCACAGTAGCTCAGATATACCTAGGCATCTATAATAGGAATTTGTGTATTTGATGGTCTTACTTTGATATAGGGCCAAGCTACATGAGCTGTGGGATCCCCCCCACCACCAAACCAATAACTCATACACTACATACAAATATACCAGCCAACCCCAATTAAATTTATACATGACTTCATGAACCAGTTTATTGACACAATCGGTGCAGATAAGTGGCCGTTACATACATATTAAAGCAATGAATGCAAGTAGGACCACAATATGGACTATACGACCCGAATAAACTTGAAGACACAGAGAATGTGAGGTCTCATATAATCACGTTAAATAGAGTGTTAGCTCAAAGACACATGAAACTCTATTCCTCAGTAGCTCTAGACGAAAACATGCAAATTAGTCATAATTTAGAACTGTAAAGCAGAAGCAGCTTCTAGAGGGTTTTATATCTACGTATCTCAGATCAGTTATTCCTTTTTGAATTCACAATAATAGTTTGTCCGATAACTACAAATACACTAATAATGACAACGTAAAACAAAATGAAACCAAATATAAAGAATATGGACAAGTTCTACAATACATAACGTGTAAATTACAAAAGGAATATTACAAAGCGTGACCGCCCATTGGGCGGGCTTCGACAACTAGTATATATATATATATATATATATATATATATATAATCCTTGTGCCAACGAAGTTATAAGATTTACGTTAAAACAATCATTTCATAATCTATAAATCTATTTTGATAAAACATTCCAAATTTTATATGTACTCGAGTAAATGAGCGAGTTTAAATTTCACATGGCTAGTCTTTCGCTTAGTTTTTATAGTTGTTGAATACATAGAGATTTTCTAGTCGTTTGAGTAGAGAAAAATCAATTTGATTATTTGTATAAAACATTACGTCGAGTTTACTTAAATATGTTGCGTTGTTTAGATTTATGAATATGTGTAGCAAGATTTCTTGTAGTGTAACAATTGACACTAGGATCGTGAAGTATAATATGTGAAATGGTCGTGTCTTATTAATTAGACGATTTGTGACGACAAATTTTATATATGAATCGAATATATAACACAATCTCGTGTTGGGAGTGGGTTGTGGCCCAATTTATTTAACTCGAGTGGGCTGCTAATAAGGAAAAGAAAGTATGAAATGGAGTAGGCCAAATGGTGGGCTGCGGCCCAACCAAAAGAACCGAACCAGTGACAAAAACATAACAAATCAATATTGCATTTGGAAGGTTTTTAGTAGGTGAGGTGTGACCTTGGCATGTTAACGCAAAAGGGCTAAAAAGAGAATGTTTAGCTATGGGCTCGGCCCAAAGTGAGAACTGAAGTTAGTAACAACAAAAGAACAATTTCCAGTACATCATTTGGAAACTAAAACTAGTTTTAATGCAGGTCTTGACTCACTTTTGGGCTCAAATAGAACACGACTCGGGATGTTTAAATTGATACGAGTGACACAGTTTCATGGGGGACTCGATTCTCTTTTTCGACACATGGTATACCCATTTCGAGGGTTCTTGGGGAACCATTTTGACCGAGCAAACAAACACCCTGTTGGGGGTGATATTTACCAACACAACAATACTAAGGTATCCCGGCACCCTTCGGGGTGGTGATTGAACCTAAAGAGTATACAAATTACATTTTCTTGGTTAGTTCGAGTACCCTCTCGGCTCACCTTTAGACTAAGATACACTCAACTTAGTTTACCACTTATGACCAAGGCGATTTGCCACTTCAAAACACGCTTGACTTAAACTAACCAAGATTAACCCAACTATAAACATGTCACAAAACAAGGTCGAATACGGGAGTAAATAAGACTCTCAACCTAATTCGAGCACAAGTAAAGTAACAACGGAATTTGAGCACAAACTCAACAACTTCGAGTACAACTCGACGAGCAAAACAAACACAGCCTCATCACACACAACCAAAACAATACTATGCAACACCAAGTCTACCCTAGGCTATATTTTAACCCTATATTCAGTACCAAATCGATTAAGCCAGAAAAATTCAACACGACGCAATGATAACGAAATTAAGTAAAGCCAAAAGAATAATCCAAGAGACAAAACACTTCCAATCCGAGCCATGAATTAGTCTCATTATTAGTTTATTCAGATTGATTCGAGTCACACCAACACAATAACACAACTAAAATCAAATGATTCCACAATAATTATTTTCGACATAACATGACATAAATCAACAAGAACAACAACGAATCATATGTTTAACAACTTAAATCGAATGACACTTAAATCGACATTTCATAAACATAGACGTACTCAAATTAGAAAAATCAAGGTTTTGAGAACTCTTACAATACGATCGAGTGGTTACAGGAGGATGGGGAGAAAACCAAGAACAATTAAACTCAATCCATGCAAACCCCCTTCCTCTCTTTACCAAGATATTGCCCTTTCATTTGTGTGATGATGATTCGGTTGTGAGGTGGGTGGGCTGGAAATCGAATAGGGTTTATAGAAATTAAACAAGAACCGTTTGACCCTCCTTTCATGAACACCATATGCTCCCATGGCCAATTTAGGAAACTATGTCGACATATCTTTGGCCTGGCTTGTTGACTTTTGGGATTCGACAAGAAGGAATACCAGGCGCTCTATATGGACAAGAGGAAGAGGTTAAAACCTTGTTGTCTCGTTCATAGCTTCACTCCATAGGCTGATTTGGATCTGAGAATAGTTTTAATAGGGATGGAGATGGTTGCCAGGAAAGAGATGAGAGAGAAAGGGGGAGGGGAGGAGATCGTTTATCTCTCTTTTTTTTTCTTTTTTTTTTTAAATTATTAATAGTGGGTACAGATTTTTGTAGAAGATTTATTATAGGATTTGCTTTAAGTGTGTATTACGTGTATCTCGTGTCCCGTTGAATCCCGGTGTCCCCCAAGATTTCCGGGTTTGTCGTGCGTACGAAAAATATAATTCAGGAGACATTTCTATTAAACTGACACAGAGTAAAATTTTCTTTGACTCTAACATGAATTTATAAAGTAAACCTTTGTAAGATGTTCACTAGCAAATAACACACGTATGGCTTGTGATTTGGCTGAATAGTAGAAGATTTGGTAGAGAGAGAAAGTGAAGTTGGGAGCCTTTTAGTGAGAGAAAGTGAGATGTAGGATTAGTGTAATGAAAGGTCCAACCCTTCCCTTGGGAGGGAAGGGCTATTAATAGTACATTAATAGTTTCCCCGTGTGGGCTGTGGAGTGAGCTGACAGTGGGTAAAGACCCGACCCACTCCACGAATACTTTAATACCTAAACTAATACTAATATTACTGATAATCCTACGAGCTAGTTAATGCTAACAGATACTCGGGGTGACCGAGTCTTCAGATGAATATTTATATTCCTAACAATCTCCCCCTAAGGGAGGTCACCCCGGAAATAATATTTTGACTTCTTAGCATTCCATTAGATGAACATGTCTTCCTAGCTCGTAGGTCTTGATTCTTCAAAATCATTGATCTTTGTGCGTTCAGCAGTGAGCTTTTGATGACTGATCTTTTGACTTGGATGATCTTCGAGTGTTCTTTGAGGTTATCATCCAACAACTGTCTTCAAGTCATCTTGCAGCATCGTCTCCTTGTGAAGTTGTGATCTTTGAGTCGACATGCTCACACTTTCTTGAATCATGATTTTCAGCATCAGAGTTGTGGAAGCAATGTTGAAGGTCTTTCAGTTTATCATGACTTCTTTGAATACGATGATGGTGTAGTGTGAGCATGGGGTGATGGATCAGCATCTTTTCGGCAATCAGCAGCAACCGCCAGATATTCCTGCATACGACAGTTAGCAATAAAACGTCCGGTACTTACAGGTTCGGACTTAGAGATTGTCAACAGCATAGTGTGAAAACTCTCTCTAATCCTTACCAAGGCCGTTCCTAAATCGAAAGCCCACAGAGGGCTTACAAGATCTACCGTAGTAAATCAACGATTAGGTGAGTCGCTGGAGTTCACTCCACGACTGTAGACCGTTTGAAACCGCCGCGACCACTAAGCGTAATTCACAAGGAATTACCGAAGTGACATGCTTTCAGGGCTGTTTGATGTTGACCCTGGCAGGAATTTCCATTCAATCACTGAGAGTTACATTAGTAAACTCTCTCATAAATGTTCTGGCAGATTGCTAAGATCTGCGTAGGACTCATAAGTTTACACCTGGTGTCCTAAATGTTGAACCACCAGTGTAGAAGTAACATGTGTTCCTATTGAGATCTTATGATGCATCTCTTGGCTCTAGACTCGATAAGTGCATATTTGGTAGTCGGAGACTGGAGCGGTGTCTCCTGTTTCAATATCAACATAACTCGTAATGAGCGGTCGATAGATTATGCAGGGTTCCCCGTGAGAATGAAACAAGTCCTTTTAAGAGAACTTGAGTGGCTTAGAAGGTTTAGTGCAGTGCGTCACTGGGTCCATGACGTCTTGTCTTCAATACCGGTGTCACCTTAGTAACAACCAGTAGCATATGAATTGAACCCGGTTTCTGCCCTAAGGTTGAATAATTTGGAGGGCTATTTCTTTTCACCCTTTCACATTACTTTTCTTTTTAATTCTTCAACCCCTTCTTTCTCCTTTTTCATAATCATACCTAAGGACTTTCTAATACTAGCTATTTGGTATTGTCCTTGGGTAGATCCCTCCGGCTCTGGCGGATCATAGGACGGTTTTCCTAACCTTAGCCACCTTATAACACCATGACTATCCTATGTTGCCGTAAACCAAAATCCTTGAAAAATCTCTCAAAATGTTCATGATTATGAAACACATTTTGCTAACACTTTGAGAGTTTTATAATTTTCAAAGGCTCCCCCTTAACATGTGCTCATATGTTTTAATTTTAAAATTTGCACATGTTGGGTAGAGATTGCACTTTTTGAATTGATCCACTTTCAGTGAACATGACCGATTCGAGACACGCTTACATCACTAGTTAGACTAGCTTGAAATTATTACCCAGCCTGGTCACATCTACAGAAAGTTTCTCGAAATGGTACACTCTACTCAGACATATCCTCTTCGAGACACGCTTACATCACTGGTTAGACCAGCTTGAAATTATTACCCGGACAGGATATTTCCTTTCGATTAATGACAGTTTGTGTTTCGTCAATTCATTGGTAAGGTCTGAGTCACATGAGATGTCGCATCCTTTTTGCTGTAGTGCCATTTGCTCCCCCTCAATATGTGCATCGATATACGAAAGAGTTTAGCACATATGGGAGGGATTACATTTAAGATCAAATAATCGGGGCTTACATTTAAGACCAAATAATCGCATTTTCATAAGAATTTCATATTTAACTCACATTCTCTCCCCCGATAAAAATTTCAAACCATTTGAGATTTGGGATCCCAATTGATTTAAATATGTTTAGAAAATTTGGGAGAAAATGTGGTCAGGTTTAAATGTATTCTGATTATGGAGCATACTATGCTCCCCCTTAAACCACGAGAGAGTGTCACTGCTGATGTAGCACAATGCATAAAAAGGTGTCAGAAATTTGTATGCAAATAATTTTCCTTCTATGATTCTTCTGAAAATTATTTGTGAGACACATGGTGGTAACATGTTGGTTGAAATTCTTTCAGACTTGGATTGTGCATAAAAATTGTCACTCAATCAATGTCTACAACTCTTTAACTAGAAAACGGGTCATTGATTGAGGGGGAGAGTGATTTCAAATTTTATATCATCAAACGGGTTTCTTAGTTATCTCATAATTGTTAGAAAAGGTTTTGTAGTTAATGGGGTATTAGTTGAAGAGGATATTACTAAGCTTTATCTCAAATGGCCAAATGTGTTAGTTGTTAGAAAGATTAGGGCATTATGTACAATTTGCTTATAGTATCCTAGCTTTATGTAACTATAAGGTCCATTTGTGTCACTCTGGAATCCTCGTTTAATCCCCTAAATACATTAAAACTCAAAATCTAAAAGAAGTTAGAAAACCCATTGTGATTGATGCTCTTAAATACTCCACAGGAATTTGTATGATCTGAATGAATGAGTTTCAAATGTTGATTGACTTTTGTTAGTCGATTGCTGCTTAATTGTTGTTGATTTAGTGCATGTGTTCTTAGGATATGCTTAGGTATATAGCTATCATGTTAGAATCTTGTCCCTAAGCTCCTGAGTTGAATGTTGAAATATGAGTGAATTGCCAGGTTCATGATTGCTGATTTCTCTTCATGCTAGATAGCGGTTTGATGTATTTCCTGACCGTGGTTTGATTATGAGATGAATTTGGTATTATGAGTTGGCAAGCTGCTATGTGGTAGCTATTAATGAAAAGTGAATTTGTATGTATGTATATCTGTGTTGATATTCTTATGCAGATTCCATGGCCAATATGAATGTGCCAGTTCCCGCTCTAACCATGTGATCAGATGTTCAAACTCTATTGACTGGTTCGGAATTCACAACAACAACAACATCGGCAACAACAACAACAACACTGTCTTCACCTCCACCACCTTCATTTCAACAAAGCAGTACTTATTCTGGTCTCGCCAAGTGGGGATCTACGACATTTGGGAGAAAATGTGGTCAGGTTTAAATGTATTCTGATTATGGAGCATACTATGCTCCCCTTTAAACCACGAGAGAGTGTCACTGCTGATGTAGCACAATGCATAAAAAGGTGTCAGAAATTTGAACAAATACTCTTCCCCTCAATTAATGACCCGTTTTCTATTTAAGGAGCTGTAGTCATTCAATTGAGTGTGAAGTATTTGTGAAAATTTAAGTCCAGTTACCACCTTGTGAAACACCAAAACTCTCCTGAAGAATCATAGAACAGAAGGAGTTTAGGGTGTAAAGAAGATTTCTCTTCTTATACAAGAAATGATGCACTGAAACGTACATCAGTTCGAAGAAACATGGATATAAAGTAATCCATGCCCAGGTGAACGTCACCCAGTTGGAGGAACAACCGTCTTTTTTGCGACATGCTTTCCCCATTATAAAGCGCGGGTTGCAGTATGAAGTAACTGCAAGCCATTTAGACTTGGTTTAACCGGTTAGTATAACTTCTGCTCGAGCTTCATTTAAAGACCCGTGTCATTATTGAATGACATTTCTAGGTCCGTAAATGTTATCGATAAACAGAAGACATGCCTAGAAGAACTATTTTTGGTATTTTTTTGATTTTTTGATTTTTAGGGCTTTTATAGGTTTTATATTTTTCTATTTTCTTTTTGGTTTAAGATATATACACGTATATACAAGGATATGTGAAGCAAATCCTTTACTCCTCGTTTTCTTCTTGAAGACCCTTGAGTGTTTCTGGAGTTAAACTCTTCATACCAAGTCGCGGGAGAATAAATTGAAACCTTTCTCTCGGAAGTGCCTTAGTGAAGATGTCAGCCAACTGAAACTCGGTCCTCACGAAGTAAAGTTCAACCACCCCTTTTTCAACCTATTACCTTATGAAGTGATGCCTGATGTCGACGTGCTTTGATCTGGAATTTTGGACATTGTTGCAGCAAAGAGCTATAGCACTTTTGTTATCACAATACAGAGGTATTTTGTTGTATGCAAAACCATAGTCCGATAGTTGTGATCTCATCCAAAGGATTTGAGCACAGCACGCAGACATGGCTATGTATTCAGCCTCTGTTGAAGAAATAGATGTACTCATTTGCTTTTTCGACGACCAACTAACCAACTTATCTCCCAGAAATTGAGCACCACCTGATGTACTTCGACGAGTATCTTGACACCCCGCATGATCTGCATCTGCATAGGCCGTAAGGGCCATGGCAGTGTCCTTAGGATACCAGAGACCCATGTGGATAGTTCCTTGAAGGTATCGAAAGACCCGCTTTACTGCTTCCAGATGCTTCTTGGTAGGCTTGGTCTGGTATCGGGCACACATGCATACAACAAACAATAGATCTGGTCTACTAGCAGTGATATACATCAGGGATCCGATCATGCTTCGAAACTTTGTTTGATCAACCGGGATCCCAGAGAGATCTTCATCCAACTTTGATCTCTCAATCATAGGGGTGTCAACAACATCACTTGAATCAAATCCAAATTTCTTCAATATTTCATTAGCATATTTGGATTGATTAATAAAGATGCCTCCGGGACTTTGGGAGATTTGTAAACCCAAGAAGAACGACATTTGTCCCATCATAGACATTCGGAACTTAGAGCTCATCTCATTGGAAAACCTGTCACATTCCCTAGGATCGAACGAGGCGAATATGATGTCATCTACGTAGATCTGAACAAGAAGTAGATGGTTGCCCGATTTCCTAATGAATAGTGTAGGATCAACAACACCTTTGGAAAAGCCATTAGCCAGAAGATACTTTGATAAGGTATCATACCACGCCCTGGGTGCTTGCTTTAGCCCATATAGAGCTTTCTTCAAACGGTAGACATGAGTAGGATGATCAGGATCCACAAATCCTTCTGGTTGACTGACATAAACTTCCTCCTTTAGATCACCATTCAGAAATGCTGTCTTTACATCCATTTGGTAGACAACCATATTCTGACTGGCAGCGTTAGCTAGAAAGATTCTGACGGCTTCAATTCTAGCAACTGGAGCGAATGATTCTTCAAAGTCTATTCCCTCTTCTTGACGATATCCTTTAGCAACAAGTCGAGCCTTATTCTTCAGAACATCACCATGCTCATCAAGTTTCACTTTAAAGATCCACTTGAGAGCGATAATCATTGCACAATATGGAGCAGGCACTAATTCCCATACTTCAAGTCGGTCAAACTCATAAATTTCTTCTTGCATAGCCTGAAACCAAATGTCTTTAGACATAGCATCTTTGAAATCTTTGGGTTCAATTTTTGAGAGTACAGAATTGAAGAAGCACCACAGTGCATCGGTGGCAAGTTGCTTTCTTGTGGATACCGGACGAGAAGGATTTCCTATGATGTTGTCAATAGGATGATCGGTGGTCCATTTTCTGAGATGATCATGTGGTTGAGGGTATTGAACTGATGTATCCGAGTTAAGATCCCCTGAAGAAGACATATATGTAGAAGATTCAGGAGCAAAGATTTTCTCGAATGGAACATCATCAACGGGAGCAAACGGATTTACTTCAAAAGAATTATCAATTGCTGCACCTTGTTGTACCATAGAGGACTGAACATTCAATGATGATGGTGAAAGACTGACAGATGGTGCTTCTTGACTGACAGAGATAGACACTGATTGGCCATCTGAGTTGTTTTGAACTTGAGCATCAGCAGCTGGAGGTGCAGGTGGGGCTTCAGTTGTAGCACCACCAGTTGGTGGCTCAAAATATTCATCATACATCGAATCAAACAACTTCTTCAACTCCTCACTGGTAGGTGGTACATAAGGAATTGCAGGCGTGGAATTTTGTACAAGACCTGAACTGATAGGTCCAGGTGTCAAAAGATTAGGAGCGGGTCCAGAACTAGCTTGTCCAGAAGCCGGTTGCTCAGTCAGCTCATCGAACGTAACGTGAATAGTTTCCATGATTTGTCGGGTTCTTTTGTTATAGATTCTGTATCCCTTGCGATCTGGTGCATACCCAATGAAGAAACCTATGTCTGCTTTAGCTTTCAACTTTCCCAGATCTTGACTGTCATTTGTCGGATAGCACAGTGCACCGAACACACGAAGAAAAGAGAGGTCTGGCTTCTTGCCATGAATCAGCTCATAAGGTGTTTTGTTGTGAATAGTATGAATCAGGGATCGGTTTTGAGTGTAACATGCAGTTGCAATTGCTTCTGCCCAAAGAAACATGGTTCTTGCAGCTTCCACCAGAGTACGGTTCTTTCTTTCAACCACACCATTCTGCTGAGGAGTGCGTGGAACACTTTTCTGGTGTGTTATGCCAATACTTTCATAGAAATGACTGAGTTGTTGGTTAACAAACTCAGTTCCATTGTCTGTACGGATGATTCTGACAGTTTTGTTGAGCCTCACTTGCAGCTGTTTGATCAGTTTGATGATAACCTCTGGAGTTTCATCCTTGGTTCTCAAAAACTTCACCCACGTAAACCGAGAGTAGTCATCGACTACCACAAGAATGTATTTCTTCCCATTTATACTTTGCACTCTCATTGGTCCGCACAGATCCATATGAAGGGTGTGAAGAACTTCCAAGATGGTATTGACTGTTTTGGGTTTGTGGGTATGTTTCTTGCTTTTGCCCAGTTGACATGCAGAGCAGAGATGGTCTTTCTCAAACTTTAGTCTGGGCATGCCTCGTACAAGGTCTTTACGAGAAAGGTCATTAATGGTGCCGAAGTTCAAATGATTTAAACGCCGGTGCCAAAGCCAAGATTTGGTCTTTGAGGCCTTTGAAAGCAAGCAGATAGGAGAGGACCTCATCATTTCTTCAATAGAGATGGTGTATAGATTGGTGCCACGACAGCCTTTAAGAAGATCAATACCATCCAACTCTCTGACAAAACAAGTGTGTTTTCTGAATGCAACTTCAAGATCGGAATCACAAAATTGCCCAACAGAAAACAAGTTATGCCCTAGTCCTTCCACGTAGTATACCCGGGAGATTACACAGTCACCAAAAACGTAATCTCCATAACCCATAATTGCCCCAAAGTGGTCGTTCCCGAATCTAACTGTCCCAATAAACTTTTTCACGAAGTTCTTGAGCCGTGAGCGATCCCCAGTCATATGTTTTGAGCAGCCTGAGTCCAAATACCAAAGGACGATTTGTACGACCTGCATTTGAAAACAGACAACGATGGATAACTGAAAAATGTGGATCCCCATGTGCAGTTGGGGTCCGTTTGGTTAGCACAAACAAATTCTGGAATGACAGGATTCTTAGATGCTATTGAATTTACAGTGGAAACATCACTAGAAGCAGCAATTGACCTAGTGGTAAGGCTTTGTGTCACTAAAGGCAAGATTCGACCAGTCGACTTCCATTCCTTAACATTCACTACTTTACTAGTATTCAATCTGGTTAAGGGATACTGATCTCCTAAAGTGAATTTCCTTCCAGTGGGTTTCCATCGATAACCAACATTAGCAAATATTTTTCCTGTCGTTTTCCAAATTTGCTTACGCGGTTCAGTCTTCCTAACATTCTTATCTTGGGATCGTTTATGAGACATCAAAAATGACACAACACAAACATCATGATTACTGGAAATTAAACATTCGTTACATGTTTTGTAGACAGCATTAGAATTCGAATTAATTACAGTACTTTTAATACTAGAATCAACACGATTCTTTCCATTCATTTCAAACTTATTGTTCCTAGGTTGGGCTTCTACTTTCTTCTCGTGAACACTCTTAGCTGGCGCAGTCCTATCTTTCCTTGCATTGTCTCTAGACTTTGACCCACTAGCTTTGGTGTCACAGTTTACTCCTGTAGAAGTAATGGTGGGAACATTAGTTTGTTTTACTGTAATTTGTTTTCCTGTTTTTGATGTGATGGGTTCTGATGTTCTTGGTGCCTTGGTGGTGTATCAAAGGTTACATGCTTGTTCTTAGTTGTGTAAGATGATGCAGGAAATCTATCTCTTTTGTTATCAATCTTAGGATCTGTGCCACTGACATATTCTAAAAGTTCCTGAGACCGTTTAGCAATGTAGCAGGCATCTGCAACAGCACTGTCAAGTGGTTTTACTATTCTATCCTCTTCTACAATCTCATGCAAGGAGTCAAGGCTATCCTTAAGAAGATTGAGATATACTTGGTGGGCAGACCTATTTTT
Source organism: Artemisia tridentata subsp. tridentata (assembly GCA_021014915.2). NCBI lineage: Eukaryota > Viridiplantae > Streptophyta > Magnoliopsida > Asterales > Asteraceae > Artemisia > Artemisia tridentata. The sequence goes on from CP139501.1 coordinate 3,251,546, forward strand.
TCTAAGGGGAAAAGGAATAGGCACTACATCAACAGCATACTTACTACAAGCAGAAATCTTTGGACCAACATTATCATCATTGATGGTTGGCATTTTCCCTTTCACCTGATTCTTTAGATTCTCAATTTCATTTAACAAAGAAGTTATCTTTTCATTATGACTATTGCGGGTGACTTTGATTGAGTCATATAACTCTTTGAAATGCTGTTTGACTTTTGAATTTTTAGCTCGAAAACACTCATTTTCATGGTGTAACTTATTGATGGTGTCTTGATATTGAAAATTCTGAGAATCTAAAGGCGACGGTTTGTTGGAGCCATACACATCACTCTTGTTTGATTTCAATTGGGCAATTTGAGCCCTCAATTGTCGAATCGTGTTGGAGTGTGCTTGAATTTTCTCATCGCATTTGCTTAATTCAAAATAAGTATCAAATTCAGGAGCATCCGAAGATGTCTTGGCATTTGAAATTTTACATCTTTCATCTAAGTGTTGATACTTTAGTTCCAAATTGCGATAATCAACCTCAAGTTTTGAAAAACGTTTAACCATTTTATCATGGTTATCATTTTGAATTTTTTCATGCAAATTCTAATTCTCCCCCTCAAGCTCAACAACACGATTCTGGGAAGCATTCAGGGCAATAGACAGTTCATGAAAATGACAAGCAATTAGTGTAGCATCAGTAGCAGTATAAAACACATCCTGGGCAACACATTTAGCAATCAAATTCTCATTGGTGATGAGAATATTCTTTCGCTCAATCTCACGACTCTTAAGTTCTATTGCATTTTGAGCCACCTCATTTTCCATGTCTGTTGGGTCCATCAGTACCCAAGAATACTTAAAACAAGATTTGGACACAAATTAACTAAGTGTAAATTAAACCGAGAACAATTCAAGTCACTGAGAGAACAGTCTCTCAGTGAGTCATCTTCAGGATGCTTAAGGCGAATTCAAGAAGAAGGATTCACTACTCAGGAAGGCGGTACTCCCTGAGTAGGACTTAAGCCAAAGAAGAAGATGATGGTTCAGTGAGTGTTGGACAAGAACTCACTGGACCCCAGTCTCCTCAACAACATTAAGTGATTGAAGACTGAAGAACTCAACGCCTGAAAGAAAGGCGGGAAGGTCTGGGAAGAGTTTTAAGATAAGATCAAATCTTATCTTGTCAGGAAGAAACTTTCCCTAAGACGGCTAAAAGTCATGGAGTGTCAGACCAACCACTCCTAAAGACTTTATAGTCCATTCCCATTGGTTCTTGGAAATGACAATTACTGTTGTAATTGTCAGACACGCTTGCTTCAACAAGTTGTAGTTGTTTTAATCACTTTTACTCTTTCATACTTGTGTATAAATAGGTTCAACAGGAGAGAAGTTGAGTGTGTTTTGTACATTGAAAGCTTAGTCTTTTACAAAGCAACTTCTCTCCTACAAAGAGTAACGTATCCCTAAGATAGCTCAGTGGGTCGAATTGTTACCACTCAAAGCAAAGCTTGAGTTTAGATAGGAGATACCACCATACCTTGTCTATTCAATCCCAAGTGTTTGTTCCGCAAAACACTTGGGTAATAGATTCTTTGATTCATTTCTAATAAGAATTTAAACGTTGAAAAATACTTATGTGTTTTTACTTTTACGTTTCAATAATCTGTTAGAATTAATCATAACATTGTATTAGTCATAAACACGAATAGATTAACTTTCTAGTTAACTCTAAACGTGTGAAGGGAACAACAAGTGGTATCAGAGCCTCTGGTTTATAAAATCTTTCAAAACTAACCAAGAGTGCTCAAGGTTTTTAAAACCAAGATCCTACTATGGCTGATATTAATGTACCCCAGTTGGTCGATAAAAAGGGTGGCAGCTATTCTGCTGTTGCACCCAGACTAGAAGCTGGAAAATTTAGCAAATGGAAAAAACGTATGATTTGCTATTTAACTGGTATGGAACCTTACTACATCACCTGTATCAGGGATGGCTCATTTGTCCCTAAGACTGTTGCAGGGCTAAACAAGCCTGAGGCACAATGGACCATTGATGAGAGGAGGGTGGTCAATCAAGACCAGCGCCTTAAAAGCATCCTTATATCTTGTCTTCCTGACGATATAATGGAATCAGTCATCAACTGTTTAACAGCCAAGCAAACTTGGGATGACTTGGTTAATAGCTTTGAGGGCCCCTCAGATACCAAGGAAAACATGGTCATGGACCTGAAACTTGAGTATAATACTTTCAGGGCAAAAGACTCTGAAAGTCTCTCTCAGACTTATACCAGATACAAGACTTTGATAAACGAACTATCAAATGATGGTGTAGTATTATCTAAGCATGAGACAAATATTGGCTTTGTCAACAGTCTCCCTGAGAAGTGGCTAAACTTCTCACAAGGCCTAGGGAATGCTAATCACATTCAGACCCTTGAGCTCCCTGAAATCTATGGGAAATTTGTCTATGAGGACAACTTGATCTCAAGGAGATATCCTGACTCAAAAGCTCTTGAGTCCAAAAAAGCCTTAACCTCCACACCCATATCAACTGCTTTTTATACTAATGGTGTTGTGCAGGACTTTCAAGAGGATTTTGAGGATGAAATTGATGAAAGGACTAGTGATGAGTACCTAAAAGATCTAAACTTGGAATTCCAAGAGAGGGCACTCCTTGCTAGTTCAAAACGTTTCATCAAAAGAAACCAGTCCAACTTCTCTAAAGGAAAAGCAAATGAAACCACTGAATGCTTTAATTGTGGTAAAAAGGGTCATTTTGCTAGGGACTATTATTCTAAAACCACCTCAGAACCCTCTTACAAATTTTCAGGAAATAGTTCCTCAGGAACTAGCAAGTTTCAACCTAGAATGTTTTAGTCGAGCCAACACTTTCAAAACAAGGGTCAAAAAGACTTTGAAGCAAAATATAGGAAAGCCAAGGCTAAACTTGCAATTCTTGAAACTAATCCCTCTATGTCTCAGGCTGCTCAAACATCCAAACCTGTTCAGGCAAAGAACAAGGTTTTAGTTGCTGAAGCCTATGATTGGGATGAAGAAGAGGTCTCCTCAGATGAGGAAATTAGAGTGAGTGCATGTTGGGAATTCTGCTAAGGAAGAATTCTACTGATGGTTACTGCTGATGGTTACTGCTGAAGTGTTGGATTCTGCTGATGACTTGTTTCTGCGGAAGTAGAGTTTCTGCATAGTTGGTTTCTGCTGATATAGATATTCAGCGTACTTTGTTATTAGTTTGGATATGCACGAGTTTTATTAGGAAATTATATAGTATATTTTCTATTAGTTTTGAGATATACGTTTCTTGTGAAACTGTAACACCCCGACCCGACAAGGGTAGAGATATCACAAATACATGGTTTCATATCAGATAAACATAGTATCCATGAATAAAATAGCGGAAGTCAAAAACATAATCCAACCATAAGTCAACATGACTTATATCCAAAATGAAAGAAAATAAAAGAAATACATAAGTTCAATGCCTAAACAATGGCAACATAATGACTGAGGGAATCAAACGGTAGAAAAGCCATAAAGAACAATCTCCACTCAGGTACACTCAACCCCAAAGCCATGCCCAGCTCCTAGCTTAAATTACCTGCCGCGGAAAAGAAACGCGGCTGAGCTACTAGAGCTCAGTGAACAGATATAACGTAACAAGCAGTAGCATAATGATTCATACATGAGTAAATGAGAAAATGGAAGCACGAGTACATGATGAGAGTACAAGGTAAGTATACATGGTAAGAATACATGGTCAGAATACATGGTAAGGATACATGGTCAGAATACATGGTAAGGATACATGGTCAGAATACATGGTAAGGATACATGGTCAGAATACATGGTAAGGATACATGGTCAGGATACATGGTAAGAATACATGGAAAAGGGTAAAGGTGCAAGGTAAAGAAAAGGTCAGTAATCCACTACGAGCCCATAACATGAAATCATAATCATAATCATAATCATAATCATAAACATGAAGAGGGGAGACCTCTTAGTATCCTGTAAATATGAGGGGTGTCCTCATCATGGGTATCTTGTAAATATGAGGGGTGTCCTCATCATGGGTATCTTGTAAATATGAGGGGTGTCCTCATCATGGGTTGGAGTGATCAGCTCCCAGAGTGTGAAAGACGTGTATCGCACACACCATCAGTCACCATGAATAACATAACATAACATAACATGAACATGAACAAATCTAGGATGCATCCATACGCCCCAGGTGGCCATAATCTGCCTCTACGTAAACATAACATGCAGGGACGGGACAGGTCATCACTCTCCTGCCCTAGAGTCATGCCATCGGTGCATCGACTGACATGGACATGAAACCCTCATGCCTAGTGAGTGGCTCGTAGTATCAAACTGAGGGTAAAGGTCAAGTATCATGGTTCATGTTTTAAGTTTACTTGCATAGGTCAATATCATGTTTCATAAGTTCATAATCATGGGTTCATAATCATGGTTCATAAGCAAGGGTTCATAAGCAAAGGTTCATGGTCAGGATTCATAAGCAAAGGTTCATGATCAAGGTTCTTAAGCAAAGGTTCATGCATGAAAGGTTCATATCATGGTGGTTCAATAATCGTAGTCAAAATAAGAGAATGAAGGCCTCTTATCAAAGAAGCAGAATATCTGTACCTTATTGCTTGACGAAGGAAAGACAATGAATAAGATGACAAAAGCACAGGTCACTCCCTCTTCACACCTAGAGGAGTAAAGACATGATTACTAAAGATCCCACTTTCCATATTAAGTAACTTTCTATTTTTAGCAGGTTTCCATTTTTAGAAAGTTTCCATATTTAGAAGTTTCTATATTTAGTAATATTTCCATAATTATAAATTAGGTTAAGTTAATATTAGTTTTATTCAAGTTTACACTTTATACCCTTGAGGTTTCATAATTTTACATGTTTGGTCCCTTAACTTAAATAAGTTACATTTAAATCCTTAAATATCCATATTAACATGTTAAGCCCCTTAGTTTTACCAACTCACATATTATACCCTTATTTTATGTGTTGTATGATTCAAAACCCTTAGAATACAGGTTTTACAACTTTAGTCCTTCAAGTTATATGAATTACATATTTAGTCCTTCTATTTATAAAATCAACCTTTAATTAATAACAATTATATATATAAGCCCTTAAATTATCAAAACGCCACATGACACTTTAAATATGTTTTAATACACGAATGGACCATAAGTTTCCCAAAATTACACTTTTAGTCCCTCTAGTTTATTTAATTATAATTCGAATTATACTTTTATATGTAATTCAAAATAAACCTTTAGACATTATTTTACACAACAGGCCCCTCTAAATATTTTTGTACGACATCCACAGGTTTTATAAAATTCCAAGAGTGACCCACAAGTCTTAAAAATTACAATTTCGACCCCTATGATTTTCAAACAAATCGTATAGTGCTTATTTTAATTCGAAACAAACCCTAGCCAAACCCAATAATTATGTCATGATTACATATCAATTATTACACCAAAACAAACCCTAATCCATGTCCAAAAACCCTAGATCGATTACTTCCATATTTTCCCAATTTATTTCTAAATTCCGATTTTAAGTTTAATTCGAAAATAAATATTGTAGGCCATGATAAATCGAATACATATTTTTCTTATGTTAACATGATCATAGAGAGTCCATGAAAATTATTTCCAGCCATGGTTCGATCTTATTTATTTATTTTAGAATTATGGTTCGATTTAGGGACTTAATTTCCAAACGATTTAAAAATCATGCATGGATTGAAAAGGATAATTTTTATGATGTTCATAGGAAGTAAGAAACATGAGAAAATTGAAAAACCAATTTATGGACGTGTAGATATGGTCGAATGGAAATAGTGCACTCGATTTGGTCTAAAACTCCCACGCCTTCACGAGCTCTTATAAAACCTTGTAAAAAATTTTCGTGGGTCATGTACAACATGAGAATCATGAGAAAAATATTGGACGAATTTATTAGAGGTCGAATGATTAAATTCGAATTATACCTTGTCGAAGAGAAATAATTCTCTCAAAAATAGAAAACGAGTGAGAACAGCTCCAATCCAATTTTTCCTAGGTTGGACATGTTATAAGGAGTGTGAGAAAAATGAGAATCGAATTTTATGATGATCGAATGAATTAAACACGATTTATACCTTTTTGTTGTTGCGATAGGAAGAAAATTCACCAAAGAGTGATTCGAGCAATGAACACCTTCGAATTTAATTTTCCAGCACTCCTTAGAAGTATGAGGATCACCGAAAATTGCTTGGAGGATTTGTGGAATTCGGATGGAGGCTCTATGGAATTTTGTGTGTTTATTTCCCAATCGGAATTTTGGTTTCAAAAATAAAGGATATGATTGAGTTTTAAAAATGGAAAACCGAGTAGGGGGGGGGGAGGTAATTGACCAGGAATTTCGGGAAAATAGTTGGTAACTTGATTTGATTTAATTTGATATTAATTTGCTTCTTAATTACATTTTATTTCCTAACTAAATCATATAATTTGAAATTAGTTTATTTTAGGCGCCCAAGGGCAATTTGGTAATTTTCATGGCTTGTAAAAATGTTAGAAGGAGTGTTAAAAATATTTGGGATCATAACTTGTTCATTGTTAGGAGTTTGGAATTTACTTGGTACTTTATAAGCTTTTAATTAAATTTTTAACTTGTAGGGGCAAAATGGTAATTTTACATGCTTTCAGATTTTCAGGTATTACAACTTCTTCCCCTCTAACAGAAAAATTTCGTCCTCGAAATTTGCAAGGACACGGAGGAGAAACATAGGACAGAAACGAAGCAGGACATACCAGATCAGATAAGCCTTACTCACGGATAGCCTGGAATAATTTAGCAGAACGGATCTTATCGTAAGATAATAGAAACAAACAGATAGAGCAAAACCTATTAAGGTAGAGTAGAAGTGAAGAACACCATCAGTTTCGACCATCGTATCCTGATCATAAAAATTTTCAGAGTGAATAAATCAAATCAAAATCTCAAAATTCAACATGGGATAAAATTATTGATTTAGACTTCAAAATATCCGTACGAGAAATCAATAAAGCACCGAACGTATCATAATCGTAAAAGAGAAAATAGGTATCAAAATATCCAAACAAACGGAATGAAGAAAATAACAGTTCGTGAAAACGATCTCCTCACTGAGCTGGCTTGATGTCCTTGGCACTCTTATAGTTGTCGTTGTTACCTCCAATCTTAGGACAATCCCTCACTTGATGCTCAGAAGATCCACATCCAAAACAGGTCCCATAAGCCCGACGACACTCTCCAGGGTGGCGTTTCCCACACGTAGTACAAATAGGATAAGAATAAGAACCCCCAGGTGCACCTCCTTGAGAATTAGAATCCGAAGCCCTGTTCTGCTGATTACCCCTAGCAGTCTGGTCTCTCCACTGTTTCTGACTGGTGTTGCGTCCCGAGCGATCATCTCCCTGCCTAGTGGTGAACCTGGAATCCTGGCCCCTCGTATCCGACCTCCTCTGATCATAGTTCCTGCCCTTAGAATCCCTGTCCTGACCCTGAGTCTGAATCCTATCCCCATCTCTGTTTCTCTTATACCCAGATCCCTGATGAAATATCTCGATATTGCGAGCAGCGTCGCAACATTCTGCCGGGTCCTTAAACTCATCATTAAGTATGCGGTCTAGTACCCACCTCTTGAGTCCCCATTTGTATTGCCTAGCCTGCTGCTTAGAGTCTCCAGCAAGCGGCCCCACAAAACTGACTAATCGCTGAAACCGCTCCAGATACTGCCCAGCATGCTCAGACTCAAGCTGAGAGATAGTATTGTACTCCCTAATGAACCTCTGCTGCTCGGAAGCAGGGAAGTACCGATTATAGAACGTGGTACGGAAATCAGCCCATGAACAACCGAGAACATATGCATCACCACCTTTAGCTTCTTTATGCGCTTTCCACCAGTTGAGCGCGTCACCTTCTAGCTTGAACACAGCCAGACGAGTCTTGAACCCGTCCTCACAACCTAACACCTCGAACAGTTTCTCCATGTGGGTGATCCAATCTTCTGCTGCCTGAGGAGTAGCAGCAGAAGTGAAGGACAACGGCTTGAGCTTATTAAAACTCTCCAGCCACCCATTAATAGTAGTGGGTCGGCCCCCACCACCAGAAGAACTGCCAGCACCCCCAGATGGGCCAGCTCCACCACTGATAAGCCGGTTGACCACCGCCTCAGTGTTAAGGCCCGGTAGCAGACGAGCTACAGCATTAGCTATCATTTCCTCCAGATTGGGAGTTTCAGCATCTCCTCCACTGTTATACTCCTGATGACGAGTGTTAACCATCTATAGAATTACGAAGACGATTAGTAAGGTGGAACAAAATATGATAGAGCAGAATACGGAAAAGAGTACGCGAAAGGAAAACCTAATGTCTACCCAATCCTCACAGGTCAAAGGCCTAAGCCAACGGGTTTCGGAAACCTGTCTCTCTGACACCATAAATTGTAACACCCCGACCCCTCAAGGGTAGAGATATCACAAATACATGGTTTCATATCAGATAAACATAGTATCCATGAATAAAATAGCGGAAGTCAAAAACATAATCCAACCATAAGTCAACATGACTTATATCCAAAATGAAAGAAAATAAAAGAAATACATAAGTTCAATGCCGAAACAATAGCAACATAATGACTGAGGGAAATCAAACGGTAGAAAAGCCATAAAGAACAATCTCCACTCAGGTACACTCAACCCCAAAGCCATGCCCAGCTCCTAGCTTAAATTACCTGCCGCGGAAAAAGAAACGCGGCTGAGCTACTAGAGCTCAGTGAACAGATATAACGTAACAAGCAGTAGCATAATGAATAATACATGAGTAAATGAGAAATGGAAGCATGAGTACATGATGAGAGTACAAGGTAAGTATACATGGTAAGAATACATGGTCAGAATACATGGTAAGGATACATGGTCAGAATACATGGTAAGGATACATGGTCAGAATACATGGTAAGGATACATGGTCAGAATACATGGTCAGGATACATGGTCAGAATACATGGAAAAGGGTAAAGGTGCAAGGTAAAAAAAAGGTCAGTAATCCACTACGAGCCCATAACATGAAATCATAATCATAATCATAATCATAATCATAAACATGAAGAGGGGAGACCTCTTAGTATCCTGTAAATATGAGGGGTGTCCTCATCATGGGTATCTTGTAAATATGAGGGGTGTCCTCATCATGGGTATCTTGTAAATATGAGGGGTGTCCTCATCATGGGTTGGAGTGATCAGCTCCCAGAGTGTGAAAGACGTGTATCGCACACACCATCAGTCACCATGAATAACATAACATAACATAACATGAACATGAACAAATCTAGGATGCATCCATACGCCCCAGGTGGCCATAATCTGCCTCTACGTAAACATAACATGCAGGGACGGGACAGGTCATCACTCTCCTGCCCTAGAGTCATGCCATCGGTGCATCGACTGACATGGACATGAAACCCTCATGCCTAGTGAGTGGCTCGTAGTATCAAACTGAGGGTAAAGGTCAAGTATCATGGTTCATGTTTTAAGTTTACTTGCATAGGTCAATATCATGTTTCATAAGTTCATAATCATGGGTTCATAATCATGGTTCATAAGCAAGGGTTCATAAGCAAAGGTTCATGGTCAGGATTCATAAGCAAAGGTTCATGATCAAGGTTCTTAAGCAAAGGTTCATGCATGAAAGGTTCATATCATGGTGGTTCAATAATCGTAGTCAAAATAAGAGAATGAAGGCCTCTTATCAAAGAAGCAGAATATCTGTACCTTATTGCTTGACGAAGGAAAGACAATGAATAAGATGACAAAAGCACAGGTCACTCCCTCTTCACACCTAGAGGAGTAAAGACATGATTACTAAAGATCCCACTTTCCATATTAAGTAACTTTCTATTTTTAGCAGGTTTCCATTTTTAGAAAGTTTCCTTATTTAGAAGTTTCTATATTTAGTAATATTTCCATAATTATAAATTAGGTTAAATTAATATTAGTTTTATTCAAGTTTACACTTTATACCCTTGAGGTTTCATAATTTTACATGTTTGGTCCCTTAACTTAAATAAGTTACATTTAAATCCTTAAATATCCATATTAACATGTTAAGCCCCTTAGTTTTACCAACTTACATATTATACCCTTATTTTATGTGTTGTATGATTCAAAACCCTTAGAATACAGGTTTTACAACTTTAGTCCTTCAAGTTATATGAATTACATATTTAGTCCTTCTATTTATAAAATCAACCTTTAATTAATAACAATTATATATATAAGCCCCTTAAATTATCAAAACGCCACATGACACTTTAAATATGTTTTAATACACGAATGGACCATAAGTTTCCCAAAATTACACTTTTAGTCCCTCTAGTTTATTTAATTATAAATCGAATTATACTTTTATATGTAATTCAAAATAAACCTTTAGACATTATTTTACACAACAGGCCCCTCTAAATATTTTTGTACGACATCCACAGGTTTTATAAAATTCCAAGAGTGACCCACAAGTCTTAAAAATTACAATTTCGACCCCTATGATTTTCAAACAAATCGTATAGTGCTTATTTTAATTCGAAACAAACCCTAGCCAAACCCAATAATTATGTCATGATTACATATCAATTATTACACCAAAACAAACCCTAATCCATGTCCAAAAACCCTAGATCGATTACTTCCATATTTTCCCAATTTATTTCTAAATTCCGATTTTAAGTTTAATTCGAAAATAAATATTGTAGGCCATGATAAATCGAATACATATTTTTCTTATGTTAACATGATCATAGAGAGTCCATGAAAATTATTTCCAGCCATGGTTCGATCTTATTTATTTATTTTAGAATTATGGTTCGATTTAGGGACTTAATTTCCAAACGATTTAAAAATCATGCATGGATCGAAAAGGATAATTTTTATGATGTTCATAGGAAGTAAGAAACATGAGAAAATTGACAAACCAATTTATGGACGTGTAGATATGGTCGAATGGAAATAGTGCACTCGATTTGGTCTAAAACTCCCACGCCTTCACGAGCTCTTATAAAACCTTGTAAACAATTTTCGTGGGTCATGTACAACATGAGAATCATGAGAAAAATATTGGACGAATTTATTAGAGGTCGAATGATTAAATTCGAATTATACCTTGTCGAAGAGAAATAATTCTCTCAAAAATAGAAAACGAGTGAGAACAGCTCCAATCCAATTTTTCCTAGGTTGGACATGTTATAAGGAGTGTGAGAAAAATGAGAATCGAATTTTATGATGATCGAATGAATTAAACACGATTTATACCTTTTTGTTGTTGCGATAGGAAGAAAATTCACCAAAGAGTGATTCGAGCAATGAACACCTTCGAATTTAATTTTCCAGCACTCCTTAGAAGTATGAGGATCACCGAAAATTGCTTGGAGGATTTGTGGAATTCGGATGGAGGCTCTATGGAATTTTGTGTGTTTAATTTCCCAATCGGAATTTTGGTTTCAAAAATAAAGGATATGATTGAGTTTTAAAAATGGAAAACCGAGTAGGGGGGGGGGGAGGTAATTGACCAGGAATTTCGGGAAAATAGTTGGTAACTTGATTTGATTTAATTTGATATTAATTTGCTTCTTAATTACATTTTATTTCCTAACTAAATCATATAATTTGAAATTAATTTATTTTAGGCGCCCAAGGGCAATTTGGTAATTTTCATGGCTTGTAAAAATGTTAGAAGGAGTGTAAAAAAATATTTGGGATCATAACTTGTTCATTGTTAGGAGTTTGGAATTTACTTGGTACTTTATAAGCTTTTAATTAAATTTTTAACTTGTAGGGGCAAAATGGTAATTTTACATGCTTTCTGATTTTCAGGTATTACAGAAACGGTTTAGGGTTTCTAGTAGAATGGATTTAGGGTTCCTTATCTATAAAAGGAACATGTTATTATGTAATATGTACGAGTTAAGAAAAACAAGTTCTTAGTTTTAATAGAAGATCCATAGAGGATCAATCGTTCTTAGTTATTTGTGTTCTTACTTGTGTTTAATTTCCGCTTTATACAAGTATTAGAGACTTTCTGTTAGTGTGTTTGTGATTACATAAACATTACTATCGATCCAAGAGTGCTCAAAGATCTATCAAGGTCTTAGGTTCAACAGTGCACTGATGGCACTCTCTGAAGGTGATCAGGTGGCTGTTGGGAAAAGCCATGCAAGGAATGGAGAGTGGGTAAACATCACCATGAAGAAGGTAAACACTTTACTTTCTATGGATAATGATTCTGATTGGCAGTCTTACATGAATTATATTTGTGTAGATCTTCAAGTTGTTGAGGAAAAAAGGCTTAACATGTGTTCAAAATATAACAACAAGGTGTCAGAATTGAATAAATGTAGAGATGAATTGCTTGTACTAAAGCAAGCCAAATTAGAAACAATAACTCTACAAATTCAGAACACTGAAATTTTGAAACTAAACCAAGCCCTACAAACAGAACATAAAAAAAAAAAAAAAGCTGTCATCCAAGGCTGGACCAAAAAGAACCCCAAGGTCTTTGACACTGTGGGATTAAGCTCTCAGAAAACCATTGGAATTGACCCTCTTATGGTTGATCCCAATGTGAGTCACAGTGAATTAACCTTTGTTCTAGCTGGCATATCTTTTGAGCAAGAAATGCTTCCCAAGTCTAATGACTGGATTGTCAGGGACAACCCAGTCAGTAAGTTACCAAACTTTGAGACTGGAAAGATCTTGCTTCCTGAAAGTCAGGCTTTGAAAAATATGCTTGGACTTACTGAACAACTCAGTAAGCTTGAGCTCACTGAACAACTCAGTAATACTGAGTCTGTGAATGAGTCTGAATCAGAATCATACCCACCACTTCCTCCACTGAATACCCTTCAGGGTGCTGCACCAAACTTAGGCCTCCCACCAATGGTCTTCTCACTACACTCTCCAAAGGAGAGATCAGGAATGGGAACAACCATCCTGAAGAGACCAACCCTTGAAGTCTTAGTAAACACTGATGACTCATCAACTTCAGTCCCTTCTGAAGTAACTACTCAAAGCCCTGACTCAAAATTTGATCAGTTGGCTGAAATGGTGAGGAAGCTTGGTGAGAAGATTGCATCTTCAGAAAAATCTTCTCAATCCAAGAAGGAACAAAAACCAACTTCCTCAAAGACCAAACCCAAACCCTCAAAACCCCTTAAAAGATGTGAACTGTGTAACTATACCAATCATGTCACTGACGATTGCTATAGAATCCTTTATTGTATGGTTTGCAAAAAGGATGATCACAGGACCTCTGATCACAAAACACATTCAGTCACATCAAACATGGCAAGTCTTAAAGCTCAGTCTTTAAACTATCCTTCTGATTCTAAACAGAAACAGAAACAAAAGGCAAATCCTTTTGCACCTTGCCCTTACTGTGGGTTCAATGACCACCATCCTAAGGATTGTTAAATTGACAATTGTTGTGAAAATAGTGGAAGTTCCACTCATAACACCTCAGGACGTGGTAAGGCCATTCAGGCAAATAGAGGTATGACAAAGTCAGCCTCTCAGTCCACTGAGTCCACATCAGTAATCAAATGCATAATATGTGGTAGCTCAGTCCACTCCACCACTGACCATAAATCACTTGAAAATGTTAATAAGACCCTCGAAGCTAAGCCCTCAAAGAAGTGGAGTCCTAGAAAGAACTGACCCAGTTTACTATTTGTGCAGAAACATGCCAGGGATCCTGTTTGGCATCTTGATAGTGGATGTTCAAGGAGCATGACTGGTGTGAAGGAGTATCTGCACAAGTATGTGGATGAATCAGGACCCAAAGTGATATTTGCTGATAACTCATCATGTCTCACTGAAGGTTATGGTTCAGTAAACTGCAATGGTATAATCTTTACTATGATAGCTTATATAAATGGTCTAAAATATAATTTGATAAGTGTCAGTCAACTATGTGATGCAAAATACATAGTTCAGTTTGATGATAAACAAGGAATCATCTTCAATGCTAATAAGGAAGTTGTCCTTATTGCACCAAGAAGACATGATGTTTATGTGTTAGACATGTCCAGTCTGACTCAGAATGGAACTTGTCTCTTTACCAAGGCCACTGATACTCTCAACTGGCTTTGGCATAAGAGACTCTCCCACCTGAACTTCAAAAACATAAACAACCTTGTAAAACAAAACAAGGTCCTTGGGTTACCATCTCTTGTGTTTTCAAAGGACAAACCATGCTCAGCTTATGAAAAAGGTAAACATCACAGAGCATCCTTTAAAACCAAAACCAACTTTTCCATCAGGAACTGCCTTCATCTTCTCCATATGGATCTATTTGGACCAATTAGTCCTAGATCCATTAACCTTGAGAAGTATACTCTGGTCATTGTGGATGAATATTCAAGATACACTTGGGTATACTTCCTGATCAAAAAGAGTCAGGCAGCTGAAACAATTATGTCCTTTGTCAGGAACATTGAAAATCAGAATGACATCAAAGTCAAACAGATTAGGACTGACAATGGAACAGAGTTCAAAAATTATGAACTTGAATGTTTCTGTGATGAGAAAGGCATTTCACAAAATTTTTCCTCACCCTACACACCTGAACAGAATGGGGTGGCTGAAAGGAAAAATAGAACACTCATTGAAGCAGCTAGGACAATGCTAAATGGATCAGTCCTTTCCAAACACTTTTGGACTGAAGCAGTAAAGACTGCCTGTTACACACAAAACAGATCCATCATTGTTAAGAGACATAGCAAAACTCCTTATGAGTTATTCAAAGGAAGAATCCCTGACATCAGCTACTTTCATGTCTTTGGGTGTCCTGTGTTTATTCATAATAACAAGGATCACTTAGGAAAATTTGATGCCAAAGCTGATGATGGATACTTCCTAGGATACTCCCTTGTCTCAAAGGCCTTCAGGGTGTTCAACACTAGGAGACAGCATGCTGAGGAAACATTTCATGTTACCTTTGATGAGAGCACTAATGCAATCAGTGTCTCTAACAACTCAGTGGAAGAGATAGGTATTGATGAATCATCAAGATACCCTCCTGATGAACATCATGTTGATAATGGTCCTTCCACTCAGTACCATGCAAATGCTGACATCTCCTATTACATCATTCCCCACAACCTTCCTTACCCAACCATCACTGAGTTTATTGAAGAACAAAATACTGATGAATTCATTCAGTCAGTACAAAGTGCTCAGGTTCTAAACAATCACAGTGATGAGTCAACCCACTCAGACACTCATGATGCTGAAGAACATCATGTGTCTGATCCTGATCCTACCCATCAGGCCTCTACAAGTTCTAATCAGTTTCCAAGACCTCAGGACAGTTGGACTAGGTCTCAGGATATAGAACTTGTCAATATAATTGGTGAGCCTACTGAAGGCATGCTCACAAGAAGCATGGCTGCTGAACTGAGAGCAGCCTCAGCCAATGAATGCCTATTTGTGGACTTCATTTCCACAATTGAACCCAAAAGCGTTAAGGAAGCACTAAAACATCCAAGTTGGGTTCAAGCCATGAATGATGAACTGGAAAAAATTGACAGAAACAAGGTAATGACCTTGGTCAAATGTCCTGAAGATGTTTCAGTCATTGGCATGAAATGGGTATTTAAAAACAAATCTGATGAAAATGGCATAGTCATTAAAAATAAAGCCAGACTTGTAGCCAAAGGCTATAATCAACATGAAGGCATTGACTATGAAGAAATATTTGCACCAGTAGCAAGGATGGAAGCCATCAGGATCTTCCTTGCTTTTGCTACATACATGAACTTCAAGGTGTACCAAATGGATGTTAAAAGTGCATTCTTAAATGGATCACTGAAAGAAGAAGTTTATGTTCAGCAACCTCCTGGATTTGAAAGCCATGAGTTTTCTGATCATGTCTGCAAGCTTAACAAAGCCCTTTATGGACTGAAACAAGCTCCCAGGGCATGGTATGAGACTCTTTCAGCCTTCCTGATCCAAAACAAATTTGTCAGAGGCAAGATAGACAACACATTGTTTATCTACAAGACAAATAATGATGTCATACTTGTACAAGTGTATGTTGATGACATCATCTTTGGCTCAACAAATTATAAACTTTGCAAACAGTTTGAAAAACTAATGGCAAAGAAATTTGAAATGAGCATGATGGGAGAACTGAATTACTTCCTTGGTCTACAAATCAAGCAGACTGATAAAGGAACCTCTATCACTCAAGAGAAGTATGTCAAAAGCCTACTGAAGAAGTATGAGCTCAGTGACTGTGCCTCAGTCAAGACTCCTATGGTAACCCCAAACAACCTTGGTCTTGATCTTACTGGAAAACCAGTGAATCAAACTCTTTTTAGAGGTATGATAGGATCACTGATGTATTTACTTGCATCAAGGCCTGATATCCAATTCTCAGTCTGCTTATGTGCCAGATATCAATCTGACCCAAGAGAGACTCATATCACTGCTGTGAAAAGGATATTCAGGTACCTAAAAGGTACTCCAAACCTTGGATTATATTATCCAAAATGTTCAGGCCTTGATCTTAAAGGATACTCAGAGTCTGACTATGCTGGATGCAACATGGACAGAAAAAGCACCTCAGGCTCTTGCCAAATTCTTGGTGGAAAACTAGTCTGTTGGAGTGCTAAGAAGCAACAATCAGTTGCCATGTCCTCAGCTGAAGCTGAATATGTTACCGCAGCAAGTTGTTGTGCAAATGTACTCTGGATGAAAAGTCAACTCAGTGACTATGGAATTCAGTACAAGATGGTTCCCATCTTTTGTGATAACACAAGTGCAATTGCCATCTCAAATAACCCTGTTCTTCATCAGAGAACAAAATACATTGATATTAGATATCACTTCATCAGGGACCATGTCATGAATGGTGACATTGAATTACACTTCATTCTTACTGAATATCAGCTAGCTGATATATTCACCAAGCCATTGGATGAACCAACTTTCACCAGACTGAAAGCTGAACTAGGAATGTTGGATATTGAGAATCATTCCACTGATTGACTCCATCCAAATATGTGTAAATTCTGAATCCCTGACTCAATGTGTTCTTCAGTGAGAAAGGTCACTGAACTTCAGGAACTAAACCCAAGTTCCTGAACCATTAATCCTCAGGAATTAAACCCAAGTTCCTGAATTCTTGGTCCTCAGGAACTATACCCAAGTTCCTGAACCCTGAACCTCAGGAATTAGACCCAAATTCCTGATCACTAGAACCATCAGTGACTAAACCCAAGTCCTGAAAATCAGATTCACTAAATGAAAAGTCATTCAGGGTCCTCAAGAGACATTAAATACTGACTTAAATGCTCTAAGTATCTAGTTAGTAAATGTCCGAGGTTGGTAACTGAACTCATATTTAATTTTAGAATATTTGTTCTTTTTTGCCTTTCTGGCTTCCACCTCTAGGCCCCCACATTCCCACTTGGCATTAAATGCCTCTCCAATCACATTACAGATATGTGATGACTCATCTCTGTAAATTACACTTTTGCAGAACTGCTCAACTGTTCACCTTGACTGTTGCGCCAAACCAGGGAAAAGTGGAGTGTTGGCATTAAATGCGGATCCCAAAACATTTTATTCAAAACAGTTTCCAAAAATTTGTTTTGAATAAATAAAATTTGCTTAATGCCTAAAATACCCTCCACTTCACTTCCCTATAAATACCCCAACCAAAATAACATCACACACGTCTATTAGAAATTTTAAGCAAATTTTGCCCATTTTTTCCTCAAAACTAATAGTGTGTGTGTTCTTAGCTTTAAGAAATCCCAACCATCTTTGTTACCCAGACTTACCAACAAATATGGCTTCTTCTAAAGCTGTGACATACGCCCCTAATGTGGATTTCACATTGGAGGGTGTAGACCTCACAAAGAACAATGTGGTGGGAAACTTTTCCTATCCACAAAAGTTCCATGCTTACAAGAATGTGATGAAATTTCTTCAAAACTGTTTTCTTGCAAAAGCATTTACCAAAACCTCCTCAGTCATCTACCATGACTACTTGAGGGAATTCTGGTGTACTGCTGTGGCTTGTTTTCTTGCAAAAGCATTTACCAAAACCTCCTCAGTCATCTACCATGACTACTTGAGGGAATTCTGGTGTACTGCTGTGGCTACTAGCCCAAAAGACACCAAAGAATCCATCATCACTTTCACAGTGATGAATAGGAGAAGGACCCTCTCCCTGGGTTACAATGACTTCATCAAGACCACTGGTCTTGATTTTGCTGAGGCTTTTGAGCCCAATCCTACTGACCAAGAGGTCAAAGCAGAGTTGATATTCTTAGGACCTCATGACCCAAAACGTCCTAAGGAGTCCACTAGAGCCTTATTAGAAAAGGCTCCAATTGTCAAAACCTGGTTCCACCCAGTCTGGAGGATCCTGATGACATTCGTCATTCAGGTCCTTGGGGGGAATAAATCCTCCACTGAGCAATTGAACTCATCACAACAATTGATGTTGTTCAATCTCTTGGAGGGTAGAAAAATAGATATCGGAGGTATTATCTTTCGTGACCTTGTTGCTAAGCTCTCAGGAAAATCTAGGCAAAAACACTTGTCTTATCCTAGGTTTATTTCCTGTGTGCTTCAGGACCTTCTTGGTTCTAACTATGTGAGGCCTGACGTCGTAGGTATGAAACCTGATGTCTTACATAAGAACAATTTCACTAGTGGCATCACTGAGGTACAACCCATTGCCCTAACTAATTACATGCTGGTGGTTATTCAGGGGGAGAACGCTCTTTTCTCCAGTACCTTCACCTACAAAGAAGGTGAAGAAGACAAAGAAGGGTCAGTCCAGTAAGGTGGTTAGACCCAAACCACTCGCCACTGAGAGTCTGATTCTGATGCCGAAAACCAACTCAACCTTAAAAAAGGGTTGAATGTGGCCAAGACCTCTGAGACACCCACTACAGAGACCCCCTGACCACAAAACAAAGGCCAACGGAGGGCACTGAGAAATCATCCTCAGTGTCCTCGGGCAAACCCTTTACACATGTTCTCACTAACATACACAAGTCTGAGGGATCAGGAACATTCACCATTTCACATCCCAATGAAGGAACTGACAAATCACAATCAGTTCTTGAGGGAGAAAAGGGTTATAAATCCTCGGTGGGGCAGCATTACTCCACTGAGAAGGGGATCCACACCCTCTCACATCCCGATGAAGGAACTGATAAATCACAATCAGGGCCTGAGGGAGAAAAGGGTCCTAAATCCTCAGTAGGACAACACTATCCTACTGGGAAGGGGACCCACAAACAATTACATCATGCTAACGTTCCTGAGCAAACACACTCAGGATCTCAGGGAGTTCAGGACCCTAAATCCCCAAAAGGACAGTACAATCCTGATGGGAAGGGGGTCCGTCAATCATCACAATCAGTGCCTACTGATACTACTGGAAAACACCCATCAGTAGTTGAAGGCGCTAAGGGGGACAAAGACTCAGAGGGAAAGAAACAACCCGCTGATATGGAACCCATCACCCCCTCAGGCGAATCCATTCACTCAGGAACTGCCCCCAAAAGCCAGGCTGGTATTACCCCAGTTATTATGGCTAGTCAGGCTGAGCAAACCCACTCAGTTATTATGACAACGGGGTCAGGACCTGGCCAAAACAAAGGCGAGTCTTCTTATGAAGAGGAGCCAGTTCAACTTTTGGGTATTGAGTCCATGGGGGACATTCAGGCTCTTCTTGAGTCTGATGATGAGCTCAAGGAAGAGAGTGAAGAGGAAATTTTTGAGGCAGGTGAGGATATGGAAACTGATGTACAATCTGAACAACCTGAACAATCACATCAGTCATCTCCACATCCAAGTGAAGAATCAGAATCTCAAGCTGCTGGTTCTTCGGATACTGACAACATCCTCAGCAAGTATGACAACACTCTTCCTCTCACTGAGAGACAATTGGTCAAGTTCCTGCTTAAGACCAACAAGGCTCTCTTCCAAGGTCTGACTGAAGAAATGTTTGACCAGCACACTGAAGCCGCTGTTCATTATGTCAACCTGAAGGAATCAGTGGAAGCCTATCATGATGATGTAAATGAGCACAAGTCATCTATCTCCTTCTCCCTGACGAATCTTGATTACAACTTTAAACTGTTCAACGAGTCTCTCACCAACTTACAAAAGAGTGTTGACACTATTCAAGAGTCAGTGAAAGATGACCCTGAGCTAAACAAAAAAGTTCTTCAGGCTTCAGAAACTTACCAGCAACAAACTTCTCAGTTGGCTGTGCTGGTAACTGTGCTGAGATCCTCAAATCTTCAGGGACTCAACTCTTCAGTGGACTCCATCCTATCTTCCCTGGGTCTTATGGAATCCCACATGGCTTCTTTAGCATCGTCTTCTTCCTCCCTGGCTTGGAATCTTGGGCCAAGGATGACTGCATTAGAGGCTTCTCAGGCTTCTCTTGAGACTAAGGTCTCAACTCTTTAGGAGGACACCTCAGACATCAAGTCCATGATGACTGAGATCTATCAGGCTTTCAAAGGTCAAGCTCCCTCAACTTCAGTAAGCGAACCAACTCCTGCTCTCACTATGGGTCAAGCAACAGTTGAGGGGGAGAAAGTCACTAAAGAACCTCCACAACCTGAACAAGAACAACCTCCTTCTCACACTGAGGGGGAGAATCCTGAAGCCACCTCATCTTCATCCCACCAAGACAAAGGCAAGGGCATTCTCACAACCATTGAGCCTGAGCCCACAATCTTGGTACCTGCCTCCAAGGAAAGAAGGCCAGACCCTGATGAACCAGTCAGGGTTCCTTATGAAATCAATGGCGTGATGGAACTTCTCACTCATGCTGAAATTCAAGCTCACATGGAGAAAGAGGAGGCAGTAAAGAAAGCTGCTGAAGATGAAAGGCAGAACAAGCTTGCTCTCATTCAGATTGCAAGAGAAGAGGCTGAGAAGATTGGGATTGAGGCAAAAGACCTTGCAAAAAGGGAAGGTGGCAAGAGCTTTGTGGAAGCTCAGAATGCTCAGTTGGCTGCTCTCAGGCAGAAAAGAGAAGAAAGGGCGAAAAGGGCTGAAGAAATTAGGCAGAACAGGATTGAGAGATATCAGTGGGTCATGACAAGCAGGTTGAAGCCTGAACCCATCATTGATA
The DNA here is from genome assembly GCA_021014915.2 of Artemisia tridentata subsp. tridentata. Lineage (NCBI taxonomy): Eukaryota > Viridiplantae > Streptophyta > Magnoliopsida > Asterales > Asteraceae > Artemisia > Artemisia tridentata. Next base: position 3,272,786 of record CP139501.1, read on the forward strand.
TCAAGATTCACCGAAACACCAAGCCTGCCATTGTTACTGTCTACAGGAGTACTGACAAAAGAATCCTTCAGGTTCATAGCCCCTTCAGATTCGCAGACTTCGGGATCACTGAGTTGGATGAATTGGGTTCAATATTAGCGAAAAAATTTAATGTTGTGGTCCCTGGTCTGTTAAAATCCCTGAGCCTGAGGTATGAAAGATTGGCAGCAGCACCTCAGGAACTTGGTATTCCATCTCTTCTTCCTGCTTCAGCCGAACAGCCTGCCCCTTCTCAGTCTTCTTCAAGAAAGAGAAAGAAGATTGAAGCTGAGCCTGAGATCAAGGTTCCTGGTCTTGACTGTAATAGGGTTCTCCCTGAAGGTGTTCCATTCAGGAAAAATGTGGTCATTGAACAACCTGAAAGAGGTGTGTTCTTCATTGATGAGTTCGGTGACCAAGCCTTTCAGAGGTGGAGTGATATTGATCTATCAGGGATCAAAGCCATGCTTGGCTTTCTAATGATGGCCTCCCCACTCAAAACTCCTGAAAATATGAGGTTTTGTCAAGATCTGAAAAGGAAAATCTGAGAGCACCTTGACCAACAAGAACTACAGTCAAAGAAGCCTAAGCTTGAAGCCCTTGGGATTAAGTTGAACTGATGAATCTGCCTAACTACCACCACCACCTTTTGTACTTAGTTTTGATAGGACTTGTAATGATATTAATAAGATGATGTTTTTATTATTTCAGTGTCCTTATTTACATTCTAGTACATTCAGTATGAGTAGAAGTCATTAGCTCACTCATTACTGATCAAAACACTTAGGAATAATTTATATCCAAATAGGGGGAGATTGTTGGGTCCATCAGTACCCAAGAATACTTAAAACAAGATTTGGACACAAATTAACTAAGTGTAAATTAAACCGAGAATAATTCAAGTCACTGAGAGAACAGTCTCTCAGTGAGTCATCTTCAGGATGCTTAAGGCGAATTCAAGAAGAAGGATTCACTACTCAGGAAGGCGGTACTCCCTGAGTAGGACTTACGCCAAAGAAGAAGATGATGGTTCAGTGAGTGTTGGACAAGAACTCACTGAACCCCAGTCTCCTCAACAACATTAAGTGATTGAAGACTGAAGAACTCAACGCCTGAAAGAAAGGCGGGAAGATCTGGGAAGAGTTTTAAGATAAGATCAAATCTTATCTTTTCAGGAAGAAACTTTCCCTAAGACGGCTAAAAGTCATGGAGTGTCAGACCAACCACTCCTAAAGACTTTATAGTCCATTCCCATTGGTTCTTGGAAATGACAATTACTGTTGTAATTGTCAGACACGCTTGCTTCAACAAGTTGTAGTTGTTTTAATCACTTTTACTCTTTCATACTTGTGTATAAATAGGTTCAACAAGAGAGAAGTTGAGTGTGTTTTGTATATTGAAAGCTTAGTCTTTTACAAAGCAACTTCTCTCCTACAAAGAGTAACGTATCCCTGAGATAGCTCAGTGGGTCGAATTGTTACCACTCAAAGCAAAGCTTGAGTTTAGATAGGAGACACCACCATACCCTGTCTATTCAATCCAAGTGTTTGTTCCGCAAAACACTTGGGTAATAGATTCTTTGATTCATTTCTAATAAGAATTTAAACGTTGAAAAATACTCATGTTTTTTTACTTTTACATTTCATTAATCTGTTAGAATTAATCATAACATTGTATTAGTCATAAACACGAATAGATTAACTTTCTAGTTAACTCTAAACGTGTGAAGGGAACAACAATGTCTTTAAACATTACTTTCATTTCATTTACTTCAGTTTTAAGGGATTTTTGCATGCCCTCAAAATGTTCCTTGAGAAGTTTAAAGAATGGTATGACCTTAGTTAAGTAGCACTCTTTTGTTAATTCAAACCCTCTTTCCCCTTCGGTAATTTCTGTTGGTGTAATTCTCTTCTTACATGTTTTATCAAAATCAGCAAGTAGTTGATATAGAACATAGATGCTAATTAGAGTATTGCATGCTATGGGAAGAGTTAATGGAACTAAGTGCCTAGGTGTATTGGGAGGATACACCGTTGCAACCGCAATTTTCCTAAGGGGTGGAGTGTTTTCCTTAAGTGCATCAGCCTTTCTCTTTTCCATGTCCAAAGACCAAAATATTTGTTCAGGCGTTAACTTAGTTTGAGGTGCAAAGATAGTCAAACGATTTTGCTCATAGTAATTATGGGGTTTAACTATGATTCGATTGGCTATACATTTCGGGTCCTTCATTTTATCAGCTAATCTCTCTCTTTTTCTGTCCTCTATCTCATTACTCTCTTCTAAGGAAGACACATCAGGTGGGGCATGAATAGTCTTAAGCATTTCATTTCCATCATATAACGCAGGTTGGGCTACCTTAGCATTCCTAAGAAGAGCTAATTTAGGTTCTCCTACATTATATTCACTATGTTTATCACACAACTTTTTATGCTTTTGCATCATTTGAGCAGTTTGCCTGGTTTGGTCTTGTTTTCAATCTTGTTTTTCAACGTTTTAAGTCTGGAAAAATCAATTAGGAGTTTTGATTCTTTTTCTTTGAAGTTCTGTTTTAGTGTAATTACACTTTCCTGAATCTCCTGTTTTTGCTTAACAGTTTGATTAAGTTGCTTTCTTAAAGAATCTAACTCCTTTTTTAATGTTTCTTCCCTTAAATTACGTTCAGTTACAAATGTACGCATCTGACTATCCATTTTCTGTTCTCGTGCGGTTAGCTCAAATTTTGCACGTTGTTCATAAATTGCTACCTGGTCTTTATATATATTAAGCCTAGTAGTCAAAGTATCATCTGGGACAAACATAGTATTTTCATGCAACTTACAATCATTATCTACCACATTAGCATTATCTACAACACATGCATTATTTACAACAGAAGAGCCACTACTTGATACATCAGGCATGTCGCTGTGATTCACATATTGTTCGTATGGAATAACATTGCTGTTTCCCATATTAGCATTATCTGAATCAACATCTTCTGTTTGTTGTATTTTTGTAGGAATCTTCTGTTCATCTATCATGTTATGTGTATCATATAGCTTTAGTACCTCATATATGATGGATGGATTGGAAGAACCAGCCTGATGAGATGATGATGCCAAAGAAGATAGGTTGGCCATAAAGATGGTTTGAGCAGTCGGCTCATCATCAACATCCGAATCAAATGCATCACAATCTTCAGCTTGGAAGATGTTTTGGTCATTGAGGGCCATATCTTGAACCGGTTGGTCATCCACATCTGCATCAAATGTGTTTCCCCCTTCACCAGCAAGGAACAAAAGCTCTTCCTCATCCAGAACAGCTCCCTTTTCCTGAGCTTGCATCAACAACATCTTGTCCTTGAAATAATCAGAGTTCTGAGGACGCTTGGGCTGATTGCAGTTCCTAGCGATGTGTCCCAACCCACCATAGTTGTAACACTTTGCTTGCCTCCCCTGTCCTTGGTTGACATTTCCACCTCTGTTTAGCATATTCCCCTTACCAACATTCCTTGGATTAACATTTTGTCTCCCCTGAACATTCTGAACAATAATTCTTCCATCTTCCACAGTTGCTTGATTGCGTGGGTTTGAGGAAGTTTGAAGTTGATTGTTAGTTTGGGGAAGTGTTGCTCGGAATTGTTGAACAAGCAAGGTGACTTGATTGGAAAGATCATCAATTCTTTGATCAGTGAACGAATACCCTGAATCAAGTTGTAGTTGATTGAATGGCTGAACTTGTGAGACCAATGAAAGTGGATCATTTGTTGTTGTTGTGGTTGGATTAAGTTTCTCTCTTAGAAGACGATCATAAACAGCGTGCTTTTCATGCTGTTGAAGGTAAGCATATAGCTGTTCATAATTGGTCTGCCTTAAACCTTTGTTGAGCTTGACTGCCGTGACAAATCTGTCCCATTCAGGTGACATGTTGTTTACGAACTTGGAGTTGAGTTGGATGCTTGGCATAGTCATTTTGATGATTCTCATGTCGTTTACCAGCTTGTGAAACCTCACATAGTAATCAGTGATGTTCTCACCAGGGTTCATCTTGAAATGCTCAAACTCATCATACAGTTGTGACTCCCGATCTTCTTTTGTCAATTCTGATCCGGCCAGAAGCATCTTGACGTTGTCCCAAACGGCTTTTGCTTCCGTGTTGAAGTTGATGAGTTTGTAAACATCTTTGGGCAAGCCTTGAATTACAATATTGGAAGCTCGGACGTCAGCATCATACCGCTTCTTTTCATCCTCAGTCAGATCATTGTATTCACGTGGCCTATCAATCCCCAAAGTAACCATTCCATCTTCAGCAGTAGTCACAGCATCACGAGTGGTGCCCATCTGAAATGGTCCTTCATCAATTGACTTGAGAATGTTGAACCCATTATCTTTACCCAAGCAGTAGAGTCGAATTCTTTGAGCCCATGACTCGTAATCAGTTCTATCTAGCATAGGAGGACGGTTATCGGACCCTGCAGCTTGGATGTCATCAGACGCAGTGCTTGTCATGATGTAGACGGGATTTTACAACTCTTATGATTTAAACCGAGAAAACGAATCTTTCGCGGGATTTTCTAAAATCAACAAAAGAAACCGTAAACGACTAAGCAAGAGTGAGCCACAATAACAATCTTTAAAATTTAAGTTACAGAAGTCAAATCACAATTGATCAAATCGCAACAAGTCAAGTTACAGTTTGTCAAATCGCAAAGAGTCAAATCGCAACTGACCAAATCGCAATGAGTCAAATCGCAAGTGTTAACTCGCAACGTCAAATCGCAATAGGTTAAATTGCAATCCGTCAAATCGCAACAAGTCAAATCACAACTTGTCAAATCAAAATTAATCAAATCGCAACTAGTCAACGGTAAGTCAAATCGCAAAGATCAAATCGCAAGCACACTCAAATCGCAGGCCCAAAACTCACTTCTTCAAATCGCAAGACTTGACTTAATCACAATAATCAAATCGCAACAAGAAGGATAACTCAAATCGCAACTGTCAAGTCGCAATCGGAATACCCAAATAGCAACGATCAAATCGCAACCAGAATGCCCAAATCGCAACCTGTCAAATCGCAGGCACTACCGGACAAACCAGTCGCTGTCAGCTCAAATCGCAACTTCAGAAAGTCAAAAGATTCCCTTGCACGTGATTTGTCAGGTCAAATCGCTACTTTTTTCCTTTTTAAGTTAAAAAGGCAAATCGCAATTTCGAGGCACGAAATCGCAACTGCAACTTACCTTAATTAACTCAAATCGCAGCGAAGAAAATCTTACCGATACTCAAATCGCAGCGAAGAAAAAAGTCACAAAAACACTCGAATTAGCTCAAACTTCCACCACGCGACTGAAACAAGTAATCCAACTACTAAACCAAGCTTATATAACAATCTTTAACAAGAAAGTACAAACTTTACGCACATCTAACCACAAACAAGGCACAAAAGAGGGATTTTTTGTGCTATTCTATTCGAACAAAAAAACCACCGAAATCAGTGAACATGTAATCAAACGAACCTAACCATGGCTCTCTGATACCAATTGTAAGATGTTCACTAACAAATAACACACGTATGGCTTGTGATTTGGCCGAATAGTAGAAGATTTGGTAGAGAGAGAAAGTGAAGTTGGGAGCCTTTTAGTGAGAGAAAGTGAGATGTAGGATTAGTGTAATGAAAGGTCCAACCCTTCCCTTGGGAGGGAAGGGCTATATATAGTACATTAATAGTTGCCCCGGGTGGGCTGTGGAGTGAGCTGACAGTGGGTAAAGACCCGACCCACTCCACGAATACTTTAATACCTAAACTAATACTAATATTACTGATAATCCTACGAGCTAGTTAATGCTAACAGATACTCGGGGTGACCGAGTCTTCAGATGAATATTTATATTCCTAACACAAAACCTTTACTGGTGTGGTGTCGTTACTCGTGTGGTGTCGTTTTCCAGGAAAACGAGATAACCTCTCGTTTTTGTTACGTTAGTGTCTGAAATTGTCAGAAAGTTAAAATTTTCACCTTTTTGATAAAATTAAATAGTTTTTGGTGAGTTACTGTATGCTACAGCGTGCGGGTTTGTTTCCCGTAATCGTTATGTAAACACATAAATGCTTAATTTAACAGTTAGGAAAATAATAAATTGACATTTATTATTAAAATATTAGTGGAAAATTACCGTTTGTCACATCCTCCCCGCCTTAGAACGAAAATCGTCCTCGGTTTTCACTTAGAGTTATCCGATGAATTTGAGAAAAAATTGAGGGCATTTACGCTTGATTTTGTTTTCACGTTCTCATATGAATTCGAGACCTTTTTGAAAGTTTATTGAACTTTGACAGTTGAGATGTGAATTTTTTCGCTCTGAAGTACAAGGTTCTTGAGGTGACTATTCCCATCATAGCATGATCTTTCCTGAATTAAACATAGGTGATCAGGCTATGTTTAATTGAGGATTGATGATGCCATGTTCGGTTTAGTCAAGGTAGTACTGAGTTTGAAACAGTATTGGCCATTCTGTTAGTAATCAAAATGGTTTATAAAGGAGCACGACCGTATATAAGATGAAGCATAATAGCTTGCAGGAAAATTTCAAATATGGTTTACACGACAGCGAGCGTAACGGAGAGAAGTCATCATAACGCTTTGACACAAAAGTTCGGGAATTCATTAAATGAAGATCCATACAATGCAATGAAAATAAAAAGGAAAAAAAAATCCTTATGAAGGTACAAATACTCGAGGAAATACAATCTAAGAAGGTCTAGACTTAGGTCTTATTATGCGAAGCAGGGAACTCTTTCTCTTTAAGCATTGTTATCACCCGTGTCGTTGTTGAGGTCCTGGCGAGCTTCTCCTCCTTCTATCGCGTATACGTTCCCACGAGTTCCTCCTCCATTTTGATTCCTTAGTTCTGGGCATTCACTCCTGAAGTGCCCTATCACTCCACACTCATAGCAGGTTATTGTAATGTTAGGGTCCATCACGAGAGTAGGAGCTTGCAATCTTTGGCTTTGTGCCCGATCTTTTGGCAGTTCCCACACTGAGTGGGGCAAGGTCCATTGTGGTGAAATCGACACTTGTTGCATTTGGGTAAAGTTCCAGCATAACCTTTCTTCTCTCCCGACCCAGCAGCATAGACCTTGGCGGCCTCTTGTCGCTTGTTCTGGTTGTTGTTGTTGTTGTTGTTGTTGTCTCTGTGGTTATCATCCCATTTCCTTTTGTTATCCACCACCCCTTCGGAGGTATCCTCAATTACTTGGTCCATTAGCTTGTTGGCCACTTCCATGGTCTCATGGAGATCAGCAACCTTGAAGGTGGTGACGTTACCCTTGTTGGATGGGGGTAATCCTCCAATGTATCTCTCTAGTAGGCGGGTCTCAGTTTGGACCATGTCGGGACAGAGTAAGGCAAGCTCCTGAAAACGTTGATTATATACAGCCATATTGGTACCTTGTACCTTGAGATTCCAGAATTCAACCTCCAACTTCTTCACCTCATTGCGAGGGCAATATTTCTTAAGAACCATCTGTTTGAAGCTTTCCCACGACATTGCATATGCAGTGTCGTAACCAGCTGACTTCGAGTAATTGTTCCACCAGGTTAAAGCTGCATCTTGAAAAGTAAACGATGCATACTTAACCTTGTCCTCTTCCGAACAACCACTAATTCGGAATACTGTTTCCAATTTTTCAATCCATCGAACCAGAACAACTGCTCCTTCAGTACCACCAAAACCTCCAGTCATTATCTTTCGGAAGTCTTGATAAGTACAGCCTCGAGCGTTGTTGTTTGTGGTTCTTGAGGTTCCGACATCAGTAGTCGAGTTGTTTGCATTTGCTGCAGCCAATGCTGCTGCTACACAGTCATTAACCAACTGGTCCAGCATGGCTTGATTCACAATAAGTGGGTTTGCTCCATTCCCAGTTGGAAGAGTGGTAGCAGCAGGTCGACCACGTGTGGTCTTGGTTGTTCTTCTTGTAGGAGCCATTTATCTACATCGTAAAAGATGACAACGAATGAGGTTTCAAATGAAAAGAACTGTATCACACGAGGGTACAACCATCACAGGTAAAATACGCAGAAAATCAACAATGAAAGAAGAGGCACAATTGAATAGACAATCACACTTGTCATAGATTAATAGTCGTCACGTGGCTGTGGAGACTAGGTCTTGCTTCCCAATCGACATGTCCTTTCTGAATAATGAAGGAAGAGTGAGACCTAATAGTGATGCGTCCTACGAGTAAATGTCTCGAGGAAACATGTTTTAAGATGATAGGTTAAGGTCGTGACCAACTGGATTGGTGGATTTCTAGATGATAGTGAATTAGGTGTTTCAAAAGAATTGAGCGAGCGTTCGAACTTGGAGTCGGGTAGTGAAATTGTATCGGGGAAGGTAAGTTGTGACAAGTATGGTATGTATATATAAGTATGTAGAAAGTACTTTTGGTATATAGTGTAAGTCATGTATGATATAAATCATCAAACGGTAAAGCATAGCATATAGTTGTGTCAAGTAAAACAGTAATTGAAGCAACCGGCTTGACAGGCAGGCGTGTGGCGGTCATAGGGTTTTGTTTTTGTAAAAGTAGTTATAGTCTAGGTTTTAAAAATACCAGTTCTCTATAACCGAGGCTCTGATGCCAATCTATAACACCCCCAAAATCTGGTTTAGCAGAAGCATACATGTTTTGGGTGCTACTAAATTGGTATCACAACACAAAGTATAAAGAACGGTTTTTACCTCAACCGTTTAAAAATGATTTCATATTCAAAAGTGATTTGTTTACAACATTTCAAAAAAATGGTGCGGAAATATAAGCCCATAAAAGATTCCAAATGGTCCCAAATATATCAGAGTCTTCTATGACCATGCCATGCCCTACCAAAAGCCTCCACAACTAGTGTATCGCCTTAAACCTGAAAATACATGCTAAAAGTGTCAACACGAGGTTGGTGAGTTCATAGGTTTTAGTATTTGTAAATGTGGAACATCAATTTATATTGTTTGGTTAATCGGTACACTCGTAATGACCAATACACTTGGTAGTATGTTCGTTGCACTCAGTAAGGTGACCGTTACACCCGGCCATGTGACCGTTGCATCCGGTCTTGTTATATGTGTTCGTCCACTACCTCTGGTCAGTGTGTGTGTCATGTATTCATATAACGCATTCTAGTGAGCATTTCAGTATTTCAGCTAAACAGTCAAATATTGAGTAAACAGTTCAGTACACCTGGTCAATGTGTGTGTCATGTATGCATATAGTGTATTCGAGTAAACAATCTAGTATTTCAGCCAAACAGTCAAATCTTAAATAAACAGTTCGCATTTTTCCAAATAAACAGTCATTGAGTTTAATTAAAAACGAGCATGTATTCTCCCCTAAAACAGTTGTAAAACAAGTAAAGGTAGGGGCCATGAACTCACCTTGGTAAATAGCAGTCAGATCACAAAATAGTTCAGACAGAGTTCAGCACCGACACGCGACCTAGATTAGTAAGGTTTGTTTTAGTTCACGGATTGAGTTTAAGAATTTATGAACTTTAGTTAAATCTGAAAGATTTAAAGAGTTTATGTTATTGTTGCTGGTGTGGCAGCGTTTAAGTTTAAAACAATTTTCTAAATCATTTGAGAGTATTGGCTCTTGGAAGTGCTTCAGTGTATACCAAGACGAATAATCTCCAGTTTGGCAATAACTGAAAGACTATGTACGGGACAATCAATAATTGTAAGACGTTGACGGTATGAAGGAAAATGTTATAGTCAAGTGAGTGTATATATTACAAAGTGCGTGTAAGTATGAGAAAAATAAAGAAAATGGTGTGTGTGTGTGTATATATATATGTCTATGTATATTTAGCATTTATAAAAAGAATTGTTTTGATAATAGATAATCCTTGTGGCAACGAAGTTATAAGATGTATGATGCGTGGTTTTGCGACCTTACAATAGGTTTTACCTCTCGAGGGATCTCAAGAGGCTTGCAATCCCCACCAGGCAGTGTACCTGACCGTTGTAGTATAGTGTAGTGGCAAGTACCGGGGGATTGATCGTTCTCTAGGGGAATAGTGTCGTTAGGATTGAAAAACTATTCTAATAGGTCTAAGGTTGAGGGAAGATTCTTTTTGTATTTTTATATTTTTTTATGAAAGCAAGTAAAATCTCGGGTTTGAAGGAGTGAGCGGAATTACTTGCTAGTCAACTAACCCAAATAACTACAATTGCAAATAAAATAAAATAACTGAAAATAAAAAGGTTGTGGAACATATATGGAGAGAAATGTGTTTACTTAGATTTCCTTACTCCCTAACTATCTTTTACCGGTTGATTAGTGTGTATTAATTGCGTGGATGACGGTTGTATTCCTTAATACCAATCGTGGGGTGGCGTACGTACTTCCCCAACTCTACAAGCTCCTACTTCACTCCTATGTCGAGCCGGCTAAGAAGCTCCTAACATGGGATCACTAGAATTCGCTCATGCATTAAATACAACCATAAAAACCTTAGTACGCATTGGTTCATGTTTCTTAAGACGTTCAAGCAAGTTACCATATAGGAGGTTAGCCAGTTTTCTTAAGCCTAACATCGATAAACAATCAGCCAATACAATTAATAACACACCAACAACCAATAATCAATAGTTAGGTTTCATTAGATCTAAGCAAACACAAGATAAATCTAGCCTAGCATGTTAAATAAAAGACAAGAACAAGATATAATCAAACAACACATAGACATATTGAATGATTAATTGATTACTTATCTTCAATTGAACATGGGAGATCCAAGGGTATAAAACCCTTAAAAATGGCAGAAAAATCGTCTTAGGGTTTCTCCTCACAAAGTCGCACACTAATGACTAAAAATTATGAAAATATATATAGGAAAACAGATCTGACGGCGTCACGTTGTAGAGAGTGACGCCGTCACCTCGCCGCGGTTAGGGTTTCTTGATGGCCTTCTTGACGCCGTCCCTCTTTAATCCTCCAAAATCCGTTCTGGCCTATCAGAAGCTGACGCCGTCAAGGTTAAGGGTGACGCCGTCACTCTTTAATCCTGATGGCCATCTCTCTTTGTCTTAGCACGAGACGGTCTTGATCACCTTAAAGGGTGACGCCGTCAGACTTCCTTTGTAAAACTTTCTGGCGCGTCACGTGTATTTGTCATATCCACCTCTTTTGCCAAGCCGTGACGCCGTCAGGAGCAATCCTTGATGCCGTCACGTGTACTTTTCCAGCAGCTTTGGCATTTTGTCGAATTCTTCACTTTTATGCTCCAAAAACGTCCAAAATGCTTCCTTTTCCAGATTTCTTCTCCAAAGTACCTAAAATGACAAAAGGAACGATTTAGGGCAATATTTGATCAAATAAATACGATTTAGGGCTTAAATGACCCCCTAAAAGCGGTACACTTTTCGCCTCATCAAATACCCTTACACTTGAGATTTGCTTGTCCTCAAGCAAATGCGCTTTTATTCTAATCAAAATACAAGTTAGGGGTCATTTAACGCTAATATAAAAGTAATTACAACAAATAGTCGTTCCACTTTAATCATAATAAGCACGGAGATTACAAACTAGCACCTCACAAGTAGTGTTTAGATACTCACATCTCTCAGGTGTCATAAAAGTATATCTCATAAATGAAAACGAATAATATCTCTCACTACCTGTCATAGCAAATAGATTACCATAGGCTTGGGAAAGGATCAAAAACCTCCTCCACTAGGCGTAAGCACCTAAGATAAACTATCAAAGAGGGCTTTTAAACGGGTTATAACGTTAGGTGTAGGGATATGATAAACACGGTTTTGTTGGATAAAAGATATTTTACTGGTGGCGAGTTAAAGATCTTGATTAATTACATGTACAATATGGCGTTGCTAAGCCAAGACTAGACTCGACTTAAGCTAATGAAAAAAAAAAATAACAAAAAGATAAAATAAACATAAAATGAAACGGGATGGTAGTCCGTATGTTTTTTTCTACTTTTTTTTTTTTTTTTTTTTTTTTTTTTTTTTTTGCATACACTCTTGCCCTACCATCCAAAATAATACATCGAAGGGGGGTTGTATCCCCCTTACACTTGAACTTTTACATAACTTTACAATTAACTATTCTAATGACTCGAATTAAGATAATCGAAACACTTGGAGTACTTTTAAAATATTTAGCACATATGGGGGTAATAATGTTGCTCTTCCCCATTACTCCATTACACTAGTACTTTACCCATGAGTCCCAATCGTCCCAAAACAATATGTACAAGGATATGACTCAACTTAGCAACCATGTAATCAATTAGATAATTAACTTGAGGTTTAAACAAATGTTGTCACAATAATGCACTAAAAATGAGTGCATACAAGGTAGGCTAAGGCGATTTGGGTGTACATTTAAGTGGGGTGTAAACAAATTCTTACTTTAAGTAAAATGCTTAAAGTTAGAAATGAAAAGATAGGCTCTGAGGGGTGTACTAGGGGTATCGTGTACTAAAAATGAGTACAACGCAAAGGGTGTGGGAGAATTACTTGACCAATGTAGCCAACGTAATTATAACAAAAACACATGTGTAAAACAATGGGTTAATCCTAATGCCTCTTATCATGTAGTAAATCTAACTACACGAATGTAGTCTCACTTGTGGCCTCGGAATGGTCCTAACGCAAGTTCTAGAATCTAAGTGCTACCGGTACACACATCATAGCATAAATGCTTTTCCTACCAATTCTAGGGGCGAACCTCACATATTTGGGGGTGGAAAATTTTTTTATGGTACGGTTTTGTGCTAGTCATATAACTCCTATCCGTGAGACGCTCATTAAGACCAAAGTTTCACTCCTAAATGTTGTAAAAAAATTTAAATTTGGCACTAAAATTGCCTTAACAGGTATTTATCTCAGTTTTATTACACATCTACCATTAAACAAACAAAAATCAAGCGTAATAGCATTCTCTAAGGTATCGTACTTTACCCCCCCCTTACACTTAAGATGAACATTGTCCCCAATGTTCAAATAACAAGATGTAAAAGTAGATAAGGTAAAAGAATGAAATCAAATACTCCCCTGATTCGCTCGGTGGATAAAGGGGTAACATGGTTAGATCTTCTTCCAAGGTAATGTTGAAGCTTCAAGATTAAAGCAGCGCCAAAAGCTTGATTCCACATACATCTCCTTGTCCAGAATAACCTGTTAAACCTGAGAAAACAAACAAGAAAACCTGCATAACATCGGCGGGATAAATCTGTATAAGGATATAATGCTTGTGGAATGATTATTTTGCAGATTCCTGGAGTTTATAAGTTAGAGATTTAATAAAAACTTTTTATGATTCCAGAAGAAAAACAAAACTTTCAAAAATTTCAGAAAATTAAAACCTGACGCCGTCAGAAATGATCTGACAGAATTCTCATGTTAAGTTTTCGGAAAATTTCTGGAAAAACCTATACCTTACTTCCTGGAAATCCTGCAAAATATCATTATGACTCGATACAAGCATTTGACTCAAACAATTACTAATATGTATGTTAATTTATTATTGTTACGATTCATGTTCATCTGTTCTAATAAACCGATTTGGATTTCCCTTACACTTATCTTTTGCAAAATACCTTTATATGTAGTTAAGACGAAGTTAAAAACAAGATAAAGCATTTTCACAATTTAGTTTCGAACATGAATCAATAATAATAAAAATTAAACATACATACGGAAGCAAATAAAATCAAACAAACAAATAAATAAACACACAAAGCAAATAAAGCTTGGGTTGCCTCCCAAGAAGCGCTTTTCTTTATTAACGAGTCTTGTAGCTAGACTCAAAGTCAGGCTTATCTAGTGTCGCTTATGCTCACGTATCCGAGTGTGAGCCATCTAATTGTTGCCTCATCTTTCTTGTATTCATCATTCAGCTCCAGATATCCATGATAATATCTCTTATTTTTCTCATGTGGATATTTGAGCCCCTTCCTCTTATCATTCTCACTTAACAAGTCAATAGGCACAGTCTATTGCAAGATTCAATGGAGAAGTTCTTAAACCTAGGATGTGATCGAGGGCATTTGGTAAACAAAATCTTCATCCCCATCCGAGAATGTAATTAACCCGTCCACAAGTTTTTCGTCAAGGTTGGTCAACCTTTTGAAGGGTTCTCCAAAAATGACTTGGGTTAATTTGTTATCAATAAATTCTCCTAAGTTCTCCATAACCATAAAATCCACCAAATACACAAAACTTCCTATGAATACGTGTAGTGGCTTAATCCTAGCAACAATGTTATCTCCTTGATATTCTAGCTCATCTACCATGATTTTATTATAATTAGCGCGAGAGATAATGTTTATAGGCAAAGATGAGTTAAGATAAGCATGAAAACTATGATAACCAATCTTACATGGAAATTGCATGTTAAAGAGGCTATCCTTTTCGATCTTAGTTCTAGGGTCAACATACTTAAAGGGATCAATTTCCTCTTTTCTCCATTACTCGTTAACTACTTCTTCATTACCAGTATCTTCATCGGAGTCTGAGTCATAAAATGGACTAACTGCATAGTCATTCTCATGGTCAGACTCCTCCATCTCAGAATTGTTACCAAAGTGGTGGTCGGGTGAAAGGTTGTTGTTTTCTACGATGGGGGCGGGAACGGGTAGTTGGAAGTTTGCACGGCGGAAAATACGAATAACAGGGATCAAGCGATCACTATTACTCATGAGGTAGGTGGAAGGTGTCACAAACAAGAGTACAAAGAATTAAGATAGACTAAAGAAAACCTAGAAAAATAAAATAAAAATCTCACTAGAAAGGAATCTAGTGAGTAGACCTAATAAAATAAAAATTCAACCTAAACAATAACTATTCCCCGGTAGCGGTGCCAAAAACTTGATGCGTGGTTTTGCAACCTTACAACAGGTTTTACCTCTCGAGGGATCTCAAGAGGCTTGCAATCCCCACCAGGCAGTGTACCTGACCGATGTAGTATAGTGTAGTGGCAAGTACCGGAGGATTGATCGTTCTCTAGGGGAATAGTGTCGTTAGGATTGAAAAACTACTCTAATAGGTCTAAGGGTGAGGGAAGATTCTTTTTGTATTTTTATATTTTTTTATGAAAGCAAGTAAAATCTCGGGTTTGAAGGAGTGGGCGGAATTAGTTGCTAGTCAATTAACCCAAATAACTACAATTGCAAATAAAATAAAATAACTGAAAATAAAAAGGTTGTGGAACTTATATGGAGAGAAATGTGTTTACTTAGATTTCCTTACTCCCTAACTATCTTTTACCGGTTGATTAGTGTGTATTAATTGTGTGGATGACGGGTGTATTCCTTAATACCAATCGTGGGGTGGCGTACGTACTTCCCCAACTCTACAAGCTCCTACTTCACTCCTATGTCGAGCCGGCTAAGAAGCTCCTAACATGGGATCACTAGAATTCGCTCATGCATTAAATACAACCATAAAAACCTTAGTACGCATTGGTTCATGTTTCTTAAGACGTTCAAGCAAGTTACCGTATAGGAGGTTAGCCAGTTTTCTTAAGCCTAACATCGATAAACAATCATCCAATATAATTAATAACACACCAACAACCAATAATCAATAGTTAGGTTTCATTAGATCTAAGCAAACACAAGATAAATCTAGCCTAGCATGTTAAATAAAAGACAAGAACAAGATATAATCAAACAACACATAGACATATTGAATGATTAATTGATTACTTATCTTCAATTGAACATGGGAGATCCAAGGGTATAAAACCCTTAAAAATGGCAGAAAAATCGTCTTAGGGTTTCTCCTCACAAAGTCGCACACTAATGACTAAAAATTATGAAAATATATAAGGAAAACAGATCTGACGGCGTCACGTTGTAGAGAGTGACGCCGTTACCTCGCCGCGGTTAGGGTTTCTTGATGGCCTTCTTGACGCCGTCCCTCTTTAATCCTCCAAAATCCGTTCTAGCCTATCAGAAGCTGACGCCGTCAAGGTTAAGGGTGACGCCGTCACTCTTTAATCCTGATGGCCATCTCTCTTTGTCTTAGCACGAGACGGTCTTGATCACCTTAAAGGGTGACGCCGTCAGACTTCCTTTGTAAAACTTTCTGGCGCGTCACGTGTATTTGTCATATCCACCTCTTTTGCCAAGCCGTGACGCCGTCAGGAGCAATCCTTGACGCCGTCACGTGTACTTTTCCAGCAGCTTTGGCATTTTGTCGAATTCTTCACTTTTATGCTTCAAAAACGTCCAAAATGCTTCCTTTTCCAGATTTCTTCTCCAAAGTACCTAAAATGACAAAAGGAACGATTTAGGGCAATATTTGATCAAATAAATACGATTTAGGGCTTAAATGACCCCCTAAAAGCGGTACACTTTTCGCCTCATCAATGTAACACCCCCAAAATCTGACTTTGCGGAAGCATTAGAATCATGGGGTGCTACTGAAATGGAAATCATAACACAAGGTAACGAAGAACCAATTACACACTTTATAAAAATATATTAAATTTGATTGATCCAATTATAACAAACTTTATGTTTCAAGTTTGTTTACAAGTTTAATGGTCCCTCAAAAACAAGACTTCAACATTTGTTAAAACACTTTGGCCAATAGTATAATTCCACCGCCTTGCCACACTTGCATAATTCTAGATACCTGAGAAAACATGCTAAAAGTCAGCAAAAAGCTGGTGCGTTCATAGGTTTAAGTTATAACAAATTTGGACCAATAGTTTAGTTTATGAACATTGAAATGTCACATTAATATTTTATTTGCGCTAGCACTAAGTTCATGCAATCGAAGCTCGACCGTTCAGTGTGCTATAACCTAGCACATCAATAATCACAATGGGGCCCTTAGCGAGTGCTTAACCCAATTCACTCGTAATCCGACTTAATATACGCTCGCATTGACCCTTCTGGCCAACCGAACGGGGGAGTCACCCCAATAGATCTATTCATATTAATCGCGCTTCCTAACCGGAATTAACAGTGCATGAAGGCGAGCATAGTAATGGGTTCTAGAGTCTTAGGCTAACTGCGCAATAACTTTGGTAAAAACAGTATTAATGGTCCATAAAACTGGTTTTGCATGTTTCTCACCCCATTCATATAAAACAAGTATAAGTAAAAAGGGGCTATAAACTCACCTTTAATGGCCTGAACAGTGAAAGCTGTGAAATTAAGGAGTGCACGGCACCAACACGCAACCTAGATTAAATAACCATGTCTTAGTTTCAAGTATTAAGTTTAAGTCCTTTCATATTTTAATTTCAACGTTCTAGAGTATTTATGTTGTTGTCACTTGTGTGGCGGCAAGTGTGGTTACTAAGGATTTTTCCTAAGAGTTGGTAAGGTGTAACTCTACAAATTACTTAAAGATACCGTAATGAGGAATTTGGGGATATTGAAATATCTAAAGCCTAAATGGATTCATGTTGATTTTTGAAGTAAGGTCTAACGTACGTGACGTTTACTACCTACTAGTAACATGATTTGAGAAGATTTAATATAACGTAAGTTAAACATGGTTAATTAAAATTTTAGCGAAGTTTGCATTGTTATCAATAATCTATTATGACTCCTTTTTACACATTATTAGCTTAAAACTAAATATATCGTCAAATTTGTCTAAGTTCGGTTCAGGATTGATATACCATTCCTAGTTTCTTTATTAGTTACGTTTATATTTACTTAGTCTTAATATAACAAATGTAAGTGTCAATTTATATATATCCTCCAACGTGAGTTATAGTCGAGACTTAAAGTGAAATTGGTTTGTCATTTATTTCACTTGTGTTTCACATTTTTAATTACCTATGAGTTTGTATAAAGTTTCTATTCCCTTGCCGATTATATATTTTACTATTCATGACACTGCGAGACCACATAAATAATGCTAGTATAGTCTAAATGGCTTAGTTATTGTTGTCGAGTTTTACATTACGGCTACTCAAGTTTTTTTCGTACATATACGCTAGTTCAATGTGAAGTTTCATTTTTGAGTTTTTGTTAGTGACATTATTATCGGTTGCTTTAGTTTTCAAAATGTCAAGTATCGGTGTAAAGTTATATACTTACTAATCATGTGTTATTGCCTATACGTATTTGATTTTGTTGTTAGTTCATTCGAGTTTTAAATTGTAATGACAAGTGTGTATATAAATTTTGTACTTCTTTATGCACATTCTATGTTTTACTTTGTATAAAATTGCAAGGCGATATCTAAGTGACAATTTACTAATTAATGGTCCATTTATTTTAGTAGTCGAGTTTTAAGTTGTGACAATACGAGTTTACATCAAAGCTTTCGACAAAGTTTTATTCTCGTGTTCGCGGCTTTCCTTGTTTTATATATATATATATATATATATTATATATATATATATATATATATATATATATATATATATATATATATATATATATATATATATATATATATATATATGTTAACAGATTTCATCATAACTACAAGGGTGTCATTATTGGGCTGGGCTGGATCGATCTCTAGTAGCCAAATTGGGCCTGGTGGGCCACAACTATTACTCGACAGACTACCTCAAAAAGACTAGAACAAAAAAAAATTTAGTTGGGCTGCTCTTGGGTCCTAGGTGGGCTATCCTTTTCGGGTTTGGCCTGGAATAGAAATGCAGTAGACCTACGCATACAAGTCTTAAAAGACTTGGGTGTATTTCTTGGCCAGTGTTTCGACATCAAATGAACTAAAACTCATGTCTCGGCTAGGCTCTTGGGTTGAGTACTACTCAACTCCAACTTCTGGGAGTCTAGGTGATTTTTGTTTTGGCCTAATTTTCATACTTCGGTACGGAACAAGAACTAGTCTTTGACCACAAGCATTTTTGTGCCTCAAATGTTTTAGCCTAAAAACATCCGTCAAGGAGCCATCCTATTCGTGTTTTGACAGCCCTTTGTGGGTTTGTTTTGGGAGAAATGGTGCTATATCTCAAGTCTTATCTTCGACTATTATCAATACTAGTTCAATACTAGAACTTATAAACCCCTGGAGTCATTGACTCGAATCACAAGTTTTTGCCACTTTGATCAACAAGATTTATTACCCTAGTAGTCGGGTTCTAGGTTTCCTGTGTCCTAGGTCATACGGACACAATAACAATAACACCTAACGACGCTTTCTACAACAAAGATGTACCATGACTGAACAATACTTATCATCCGAAGTTCTAATATCAACCTAAATTAGTTTACATTCAACCTAGGATTAACGTGAACAATCTAAAATAAATAGATTTGAGAAGGTTCGGATACAATCTCATTCCTTACAATGGTTTCAAGAGATGGTGGTCTTCGAATGAAACTCCAATCCTAAGACCCAACTGTCCTAAACTAAACCACAATGGACCTATGACTAGCAATTCGAACCTCAGGTTTTCTAGTATCCTAAGCCACAGTGACAACATCAACAACAACAAGAACATCTAAAGATTTACTGTAACAGAGATTAATCTCTTGTCAATAAGTTCATAACCGAATTAAATAATTTCCGCAACTTGAATTCTTCACCCATTCGACTTGGGTTTAACAAAAATAACATAAGATGATTCTTATGAATTAAAAGGTTTGATTACAACTTAATTCTTACAATGATTTCAGGCGAGAGGACGAATTCAAAAGATTCGAACAGAGGTTCAACCCAATCCTTTGGCTTCTTCCAAATCGATCCCAGGAAACCCACTCACTTTCACCCTTTAGTCCTCTTTGATTTCCCAGAAACTTTTGAGTGATTGAGTGATTTTTGTGTGGATTGTCTCGATTTGGTTCAGCCTCTTAAAGGGAAATACCTAGAATGGGTTGAAATCATCTTTCTTGGCTTCGATTTTAGGTGTGCCTAAAACGAGTACACATCATTTTCCTACTGGTAATATCAAAACCCACTCGTGACTGCTCTTGGGGAAAGGGTAAAGGAGATAGTGATAGGGTTTGACCAAGTTGTGATTTTGAATTAACATAAGGATTTGATGGTGAAGTTTCAAAGCGTGCGTGGGTTTGTGGAGTCATAGACAAGAAGATGGGGAAGAAAGGGATGGGGCGATGGGTTAAGTGTGAGTGGGTGGTGTTTTTATTTTAAGTGTTGGGTAAAGTGTTTTATTTTAAGTATAGAATTGAATTGAATTAAAGAGTGAGAAATTTTATACCCGCGTCTCGTTAAGCTGAGTTAAACTCGGGTCCTTCCCGGAACCATCATAAATATGGAAAATTGTATTCTCACGGACGTTTATATAATACTTGAATGTATTTTGAGTTTTATGAGTTCACAATAACTTTCTGAGTTTTAGATTTATTACTGTTTAGACAATGGTACGCGTGTGGTGCCTTTCTGAGTAAAACTGAGATAACCTCTCGTTTTTACTACATTATAGTGGGTAAAATGTGAGATGGGGTAATTTCACTGTTCTTGGTGAGATTTCCGGGTGTCACGGTATGCGGGTTTGTTTTCCGTTCTAATCATATAAATTTCAAATCTGGTGATTTAGTCATACTAAATGGGCAGTCATACATTAAATATTAGGGAAATTTTACCATTTGTCACATAAGATTTACGTTAAAACAATCATTTCATAATCTATAAATCTATTTTGATAAAACATTCCAAATTTTGTATGTACTCGAGTAAATGAACGAGTTTAAATTTCACATGGCTAGTCTTTCGCTTAGTTTTTATAGTTGTTGAATACATAGAGATTTTCTAGTCGTTTGAGTAGAGAAAAATCAATTTGATTATTTGTATAAAACATTACGTCGAGTTTACTTAAATATGTTGCGTTTTTTAGATTTATAAATATGTGTAGCGAGATTTCTTGTAGTGTAACAATTGACACTAGGATCGTGAACTATAATATGTGAAATGGTCGTGTCTTATTAATTAGACGATTTGTGACGACAAATTTTATATATGAATCGAATATATAACACAATCTCGTGTTGGGAGAGGGTTGTGGCCCAATTTATTTAACTCGAGTGGGCTGCTAATAAGGAAAAGAAAGTATGAAATGGAGTAGGCCAAATGGTGGGCTGCGGCCCAACCAAAAGACTAGCAATAAAACAAGTGACAAGCTACTTAACTATCAGGACAGGTCTTCTTATTGTCTCAAGTATCTATCTGTGTACGTGTGTGCTAATCGCTGATTCGTGCCTATTAGTTTAGTTTATTATTTAATTACAACCAAACCATGCCAGTCTCTCAGGCTGAACCCCCTTGCGTTAGAATAGGTTGTACAGCTAACTTAAGATATTAAAATACTGATTAGAATAACTAGATAATACGTTCCACTCTTAGTGATCGACACTCTACTTACCATTATATTAATACTGACCGGGTACACTGCTCGTTAAAGTGTGTGTGTTATTGATAAGTTGGCTAAATATAAATTTAAAACTTGAATACTGCTAAAACCACAACGACATACCGTGGGTATAAATTAGAGCAATACGCACACGCGCACCAAGTTTTTGGCGCCGCTGCCGGGGAGTGAATTGTTATTATCTGTTAATTTGATTAGTATTTTAATTAGGTTTTAATTTTTAATTTCTAACCGCTAACCCGTTGTATAATAGTTAAATTGCATTCATTGTATTATTTGCATATTTTCTGTTTTTGTGTGTTTTTATTTTCTTTAATTTTGGTTTCTTTTTGTTTGTTTTTATTTTTGCTTTTATTTTTCTGTTTTTTAGTATTTTGCTATCGTTGTACTGAGCTAATTCAAACGATACGGCGCATCTATTTTCATAGATACGGCGTATTGCGTTTAATTTTTATAAAATACAACGCGTTTAATAAATTCGATACGACGCATCTTTCCCCAAGATACGGCGTATTCTGTTTTTAATAAGAAATTTTTCTAAAACTGTAACGCCATACGACGCATCTGTTTAAACAGATACGGCGTATTATCGATTTAAATTAAAAACAGTTTTCGAATTATTAAACAGATACGACGCATCGATTTCTATCGATACGGCGCATCTTCAAAATCAAAAATCGGTTATATTTGCTAAAATTAGATACGTTGATTTTTGATAACTTAAAACTGATACGGCGCATTCTAATTCTAAGCGGCGTATCTATTTTCTGAATAAAAGTCTGATTAAATTTTAACGATTAAAAGATACGGCGTATCCAACTTTTTGGATACGGCGCATCGTCTGCAGATATCAGTAACTTTTATTTTTCGTATTCCGTTTTCGTTGTTAATTTTCTGATATATTACTTTCTTGAACATACCCTACTGATGCTTTTGTGATAGTTTCAGGAAGTGCATGACCAGGAGTTCTACTAAGAACTTGATTCAACCTTTCGAAGATCCTGAACGAGCCCTACATTCGCTTAAAAGGCTTTTCAACACAAAAAGCTTTGATATCTCAAGTTCGTTCGAGCTTGATTACTTTTCTGAAGAGAAAGAGGAAGTAGAAACAGAAAAAATGGCGGAAAACACTACTATGGAGGAATACATGAACAAAACCCGTGCTGATTACACTTCAGGAGTTGCTAGACCAAAGTTTGATGAAAAGTCAAAGTTTGAGTTGAAGGGTCAGTTTCTCAAGGAGCTAAGAGAAAATGCTTTCAGTGGAACAGAACATGAGGATGCTAATGAACATGTTGAAATGGTCCTCGAGATTGCAGATTTGTTTACTACAGAAGGAGTCTCTGACGATCAACTCATGCTAAGAATCTTTCCAATTTCGCTTAAAGGAGCTGCTAATAAGTGGCTAAGGAATGAACCTGCTAGTTCAATCACAACGTGGGAAGATTTGAAGAGCAAATTCCTGAAAAGATATTGTCCACCTGCTAAAACTGCTAAAAAGATGGAGGCTATCAACAGTTTCAAGCAAGAGCCTGATGAAACTCTTTATCAAGCTTGGGAACGATTTAAATACTTGTTGATGAAATGCCCTCAACATTATCTAAGTGAAATGCAGGAGATAATATTGTTCTATCAAGGATTGGACGTGCCTACTAGACAAATTTTGGATGCTAAGGGAGCTGTGCCTCAAATGAGTGCAGCCAATGCTAGGAAAGCTATCCAAGAAGCTGTTGATCATTCTCAAAAATGGCACGATGGGATCTCTACTAGATCTAAGAGCAGCACTAATTTTGACGGGTTTGCTGCAATTCAAGCTCAATTGGATAAAATTAGTAGAGAGATGAAGAAGCGTGATGAGAAAGTTTATGCTGCCCAAGTTGGATGTGAAAAATGCGAAGGACCTCACTACACTAAAGATTGCCCAAATAAGAATGAAAGTGAGACGTTTGAAGAAGCATACTACACACAATTTGGACAACCATTCCGACCTTCAGGAAGATTTAGGGAAGCTACTCTGGGATACTATCAAAAGAACAACTTTAATCCCACCTATCAAGAAAGGAGGCAGACTTTGGATGACACTTTAAAGCAAATTATGGCCGATGCTGCAAAAAGACATGAAGAGAACACTGCTATGATCAAAGAAATCCGAGCTTCAACGGATACTATTACAAGAAATCAAGGAGCTTCGATCAAAGCATTGGAACAACAAATTGGACAAGTGAGCAAAGTTCTTCAAGAAAGGGGATACGAAAGTTTACCGAGCTCAACTGAAACCAACCCAAGAGATCATGTCAAGGCCACAAGCACTACTGAAGAAGTCACACCTAACATACCTAGAAGATTGATGAATGGTAATGATGTTGCAAAACCCGAATTTTTCTTTAATTCTTCAATCAGTTTAAGGAGGCTACTAAAAGAAAAGACAAAGATTGAAGAGGAGTTCAAGGTTACAATGAAAGAAGAGAGCTCTGCAACCGACTTACATGCCTTGCCTCATAAAGAAAAGGACCCAGGAAGTTTTACTTTACCTTGTTCAATTAATGATATATCTTTCAATAATGTGTTAGCTGACTTAGGAGCTAGCGTTAGTGTAATGCCCCTTAAGACATTCACTACCCTAGGACTAGGAAAATTAGCACCAACAAAGTTGCTTATTGAATTGGCTGATAAAACGGTAAAACGACCTGAAGGGATTGCTAAAAATGTGCTAGTTAAGATTGAGAAGTTTGTTTTCCCTGTAGACTTTGTTATATTAGATATGCCTGAGGATGTTAAGATTCCTTTAATCCTTGGAAGACCTTTCTTGTCTACCGCCCATGCTAAGATTGATGTGTTTAAAAGAAAAATCTCATTAAGGGTAGGGAATAATAAACTAGTCTATAAGTGCCAAGATCCTGCTAAAAGCATAATTAGAGGCGTCTATGTGCTAGGATTAAGAGAGCGTATGGACCTCGATCTAGAAGCTAGGCTTATGGGAAAAACATTGATTCAAAACAACTCAACTAATCCTAATCATGAAGACTTCGAGGAATTTATTGACCTTAATGTACCTACCGAACTTAGGCGCGATATTGTTAATGATTCTGATGATGAGTGGCATGATTGCGTAGTAATTAACAAACGTAGGAGAATAGTTGAGAATACAAATTTGAATAATGATGTGTTTATTGAACTACCACCCCACCTTGCATATTTATGCCTCTATAATAATAAGAATTTCCCGTCTATTATTTTGTCATCTCTGCCCGAAAGGGACAGAACTTTATTTATACAGATATTAAAGAAGAATGGCGTGGAAATTAAGGACGAGCAAGGAGTGTTCAATATTACTGAACTGGCGATGAGGGAGCGCGATGCTTCCGACTCTTTCAGTGATCGGTATTAAGGAGCTGAACGTGAGTCTAACTTGAAGACTCTGGAATAAAGACAAGTGCTGACCGGGAGACAACCCGGAGAAAATTTTACCTTTCTGTTTTGTGTCGAGTCAGTCAGGCCTGCAGATGATACGGCGCATCTCAATACTGAGATGCGACGCATCGCCTGCACTGGTCATATCTTATTTAATTTTCTGCATTTTTATTTTTGACTTTAAAACTTTCTGTCAGTTTATTTTAATGCGGCGCATCCCTGGTTAAGGATGCGACGCATCTTCTATTCTGATTCGTATTTTATTCCAGTCTCGATACGGCGTATCTTCTTCCATAAGATACGGCGTATCGACTGACCTGATGATTTTCATTTTAATTTTTTCAGTTTTATTTTTACTAACTACTAATGTATTATGCAAGTTTGAACTTTCTTAACTCAGGTGTGTTAAAGTCTGAATGGTATTATAGATTCCTGCATTTCTGTGGATACATTATCTATGAAGCTTAAACGTTCTCATCCACAAGAAAGTTGATTTTTGCTCTTATACAAATGGAGGATCATACCGAGCAAATCTCAGGGGAGTTATTTCTGTTCTAATTCTTTTATTTTCCAGTTTTTAATCTTTTATACAAACAACGAGGACGTTGTTTAACTTAAGTGGGGGGATTGGAGAATTAGAACACTTACTTGTCCTAAACTTTTTCAAAATATGCTTAAAATGCGCTTAATATATTAAAATTTAAAATTTTTAGCATGTTTTTGTTTAAAGTCTAAATTACATAGCTACACACATAACATTATTTTCAAAAATTGTGAACTTTTCAAAATTCACAAATCTATGAGTGTGCTGGTGACTTGTAAACTTTAGAACTTGGCTTGTATACTATTCGAGACCACCATAATAAGTATTATCTTCATAATTGGAATGACTTGTCTAAATTGGTAAATTTCTAGGATTACACCCAAATAGCCTTTATATGTTATGTGATATTAGCTAACTACACTGGTTAGTTAACCCTCGTATAAACCCTTTTGTTACTCTCATTTTTAGAGTAAGATACCCCTAGAAAAACACTCAGAGCCATTCCTTTCGTTTCTTACACCTTTGTTATAATGTTTCGTTACACCCTTACACTTTAGCCTACCCTGTAGATTAAAATCCGTGGTTGGTTAATTGCTTTAGGCAAAGTGTGTTTCCTTGCATTACCTGTGTTCGCGTGCGTAATTCATTATCTTTGGTTGAGTCAGGAAATTGCACAATGCAATTGGTATGAAAGTAAATATTGTATATCTTTGAGTTTATTTTTCGTGTGTTTACTACTTTCGCTATTACAGTTATTTCTGAAACTATGAAAAGTATGGAAAAAATTATCCGGAAAGAAAGTGATAGAAAAGTTGTGAAATTTTACACATATATGTTGATGTCAAAAAAAAAAAAAAAAAAAAAAAAAAAAAAAAAAAAAAAGGAAAGAAAAAGTTGGAAGTTTGTTTTAACCAACTTATGTAAAGTTTTGTATTAAGTAGGCGATATCACCACTAGTTGTTGTATATTATATTTATGGATTGAATGGGAGTTGGCCGTTATGGGAACGCCAACTAAGGTTATTCTTTGATTGAGATCTTGTTGAGTATAATTCGTGTCTACCTAAAGCGTGTGTTTCAAGTGTTAAAGCGTGAGTTATTCAATGATATGAGTCTTATTCATGGGATGGTTGGGAAAGCAATTTACCACACTTAGGATTTTTAATTTATCTGTTTTGTTTAT
The DNA here is from genome assembly GCA_021014915.2 of Artemisia tridentata subsp. tridentata. Taxonomy (NCBI): domain Eukaryota; kingdom Viridiplantae; phylum Streptophyta; class Magnoliopsida; order Asterales; family Asteraceae; genus Artemisia; species Artemisia tridentata. Next base: position 3,299,268 of record CP139501.1, read on the forward strand.
TTTTCATTTTACACCAATTTGTATCCCAAATATTATCCATACCCTATATTATTCTTTATCCAAACCTTTGATTTATTGAGATTAGGGATTTGAGCAATCTTAAGTATCGTAGTCGTGGATTCGGCTATGTATTTATGATTTTGTCGCCCTTTTTGATATAATATTATTGGTAAAGATTACTTGGTCCTATCTTTAGCCTATTCGAGTTAAGGATTTGAGCAATTGCAAGTATCGTGTTCGTGGATTCGATCATGTATTTGTGATTTTGTCGCCTTTTCTGGAATTTGAGATCGATAGATATTAAGAAGAATAATTAACCCTTGACCTACAAACCCTTTTTACCGCTTTAGACTTGTTATTCCTTGGCTTTAGTGGGGGAGATGCGTATACTTGCCAAGCTTATGATAGAATATTCGTCACGACTGGACAGTTAAACGATTAGATTTGCTTTTATCAAAATATTTTATTTTATTTCTAATTCGTTAAGTGTTTGGTTGTGCTATTATGACAAAAAACGAATACATGCTTAAATATAAAAATAAATCCTAATATCTTTTAGGATACATTTTCATAAGATTAATTCTAAGGTTTACTTGGGGACAAGTAAAGTTCAAGTGGGGGGATATTTGATGAACTCAAATAAGTACATTTTATTACCATCATTTATCCTATTTATTTGACTTGTTTTATTATATTATCTATGAGAATTGATACGTTAATGTTTACTTTTGTAATTCTCAGGTAAAAACAAGTATTATGTGAAACTTGGCGATTTTGGACTAATTATGGAGCAAAACAAGCAAGAAGTTAAGAGTCTACTGAAATGTACAAGATCAAGATCATTCTGCTCCAGATACGCCGCATCCTACTTCTAACATACGGCGCATCACTATCAAGATTTCACAAGTTATAATCCAAGACGGCAAAGGACATGCGCCGCATAGAGAAATGGAGTTACGCCGCATCTTCTGGCGGTGTACGAATATATTAATCTTGGACCCCACGCGAAGTTAAGTCAATGCGCCGCATCTACTTATCCTATGCGCCGCATCTAGCCCTCAGACAGAAACTATAAATACCCCAAAGTCAGACGAATTTCGGGGTTCGATTCTACACAACAAGACCGAAGACCGAAGAAACCCTAAGGCCGAATTCAGACGTGTTAGCTACACAAGACACACCCTAAACGAAGATACAAGAGCTGTAAGAAGGTCCTGCATGTATTCAATTCATTAAGTAGTTTTGTTTTATTGTATTAGTACACTTTAATTCATCAGGATTGATGGGCCGATTCCATGTGACTACGGAAAACCATGGGCACCCCTTAAAATTGCTTTCCCATTAATTAAAGTTTATATGTTGATGTCTTTGGTGACTTTTATTAGTGCATTGATAACCTCTGTGTCTAGCTGAGCATTGCTTGGGTCGCCATGCCCCTTCCTCGCCTATTTGTTTTAGCGTGTCTTTAATAAAAAGGATAGACATAAGTAATCATTAAGGGTTTACTCGCCGATAAGATTAGAGCCAACGAGAAAGGTTTAACTCTCGGTGCGTCGCATCGAACTATACACTTCATATAAAACTAGCAATAAAACAAGTGACAAGCTACTTAACTATCAGGACAGGTCTTCTTATTGTCTCAAGTATCTATCTGTGTACGTGTGTGCTAATCGCTGATTCGTGCCTATTAGTTTAGTTTATTATTTAATTACAACCAAACCGTGCCAGTCTCTCAGGCTGAACCCCCTTGCGTTAAAATAGGTTGTACAGCTAACTTAAGATATTAAAATACTGATTAGAATAACTAGATAATACGTTCCACTCTTAGTGATCGACACTCTACTTACCATTATATTCATACTGACCGGGTACACTGCTCTTTAAAGTGTGTGTGTTATTGATAAGTCGGCTAAATATAAATTTAAAACTTGAATACTGCTAAAACCACAACGACATACCGTGGGTATAAATTAGAGAAATACGCACACGCGCATCACCAAGATGAGTAAACTGGATCCACACTTAGGTCCAGACTTTGGAACCTAAAGGGGGATCCAAGACTGATGGGTTAAGCATAACACCCATTTTTACCCATTTCACTACATACCACCCATACGACTTCCGTTTTACACCAAACTTTTCAGAAATCATTATACTAACATACTAAACATGTTCCAATAACACTTGACCCATTTGCAACCCGAAATGGATAAAAACACATAATACCCAAACGCCCCTTTAACTTTGACTATAAACCCAAAACACATACTTTGACACACCGTTGACCACCCAACCATTACGACAACCTTGACACACATTTTACAACTCATAATAAAGACTCTCGGGGGTACAACCTCGTCTCGAGCTCGATATTCTACCTAGCTCCTAATGCTTATTATCTTCCAAACTGCTTATCCTTCCAAAAGCTATAATCCAAGCCAAGCTACCTTCATCATAATTAACCTACAAAACATTAACAACTAAAAGGGTAAGCTTACGCTTAGTAAGTAACTAGATTAGTAATTGATCAATACTTCCATTCACATTATATGTATCAAGAACATACTTATTCATTAACTCATAACCAAGCCAATCTCATTACCATTTACATCACAACATCATAATCATATCCCATTTACAACATAACATTAAACAAAACAAACATAAACATACCTTAGACCTTTCAACCTCTTTGCCCTATCTCTTGTTCCTCACTCCTTAACACACTTCCTATTATCCCAACTTACTAATCCAAGGCTTAATCCTAACAACTCATTAATTCATCAACACATAACATGAGAACATTCATATTAAAGACATAGAAATAAGTTACTTACCTTGATCATCCATGCTAACTATCATATCATTATTTCACCACCACCATCATCATCCTCACTAGTCACCATCATCTTCATCATTACTTCCTAACCATAACCATCATCAAAACTTATTATCACAACATATCATAATCAAGGGTTATAAAACCCATTTAACTTACCTATCATCTTTTCTATGTCATCACATGATCATCCCATGATCATGTGATCAAAACCCACTTAATCCATAATCTATACTTCATTAATCATCAATAACATAAATACTTACTTGTGATGATCATAACTAGGAAGGACTATAGGCACTTGGTCTTCATCTCCTTCATCATCTTTAAGTCACCATCTCACTTTCCCTCTCTTTTCCTTCTCTCTAAAGAACCGGACTCAACACCCTCTCAATAATGGTAGACAATTCTAGAATATCCTGGATATATCTAGTTAGGTAGCAAGTTTGGTCCTTTGGCAAGAGTGGCCCCTCAAGTCTCTTTCCTCCTATTTTAGCCACAACTAACTTATAACATAATTGGCATATGACAACTTAAGCCCTTGAAGTCCCTTTCCTATCTATTTGAGGCACATAATACTTCCCATAACTTTATAACACATATTTTGACTATCACTTGACTATCGGGTTTGACTTTCCACGTAACTTACTAGACCAACCAATCACATTAAACCTTAGCATATTCCATCTAGGGTGAGGCCTACTCGTAACCGGGATACGGGTCTAACAATTCAAATAGAACACGACTCTGGATATTTAAATCGATATGAGTGACACAGTTTCATGGGGGACTTGACTCTCTTTTTTGACACATGGTATACCCATTTCGAGGGTTCTTGGGGAACCATTTTGACCGAGCAAACAAACACCTTATTGGGGGTGATATTTACCAACACAACAATACTAAGGTATCATGGCACCCTTCGGGGTGGTGATTGAACCTAAAGAGTATACAAATTACATTTTCTTGGTGAGTTCGAGTACCCTATCGGCTCACCTTTAGACTAAGATACACTCAACTTAGTTTACCACTTATGACCAAGGCAATTTGCCACTTCAAAACACGCTTGACTTAAACTAACCAAGATTAACCCAACTATAAACATGTCACGAAACAAGGTCGAATACGGGAGTAAATAAGACTCTCAACCTAATTCGAGCACAAGTAAAGTACCAACGGAATTTGAGCACAAACTCAACAACTTCGAGTACAACTCGACGAGCAAAACAAACACAGCCTCATCACACACAACCAAAACATAACCAAAACAATACTATGCAACACCAAGTCTGTAACACCCCCAAAATCATAATATTGCGGAAGCATACACTTTGGGTGCTACTAAATCAATAATCACAACACAAGATATAGAGAACGGATTGAAAATCCGTTTTAAAATATATTACATATTCAAAATCGTGTAATCTTACATGAAATTTATTTCAAATAAAAAAATGTAGCCCATTTAACAAAGCGGTCCAAATTTTAAAGTTAACGCAATAAAAACCTTTCCATTAATTATTATGACCATCGCCATGCCCTGCCTTCAGTAAACACACCTCAGTTTCCTGAGAAAAACATGCTAAAAGTCAGCTAACGCTGGTGAGTTCATAGGTTTAAAGTAAATAACACATATGGACCATAGTAATATTCAGCAAACAATTCAGCAATAACACACTATCCTGCTATGCAAACACTAAGCCTCATCTAACCGAACTAGACATAGCAGCATGCCAAACTGGCATTAGCAAATAAAGGGGGTGCCCGCGAGTGTTAATCCCCAGACACTCGGACTATTTGCATATGGTATACGTTCGCTTTGACTATGCCGAGCCAACCGAACGGGGGTGTCATCCCTAATAGATCTATTTATATCACACGGTTTCCCAGAGGGAATTGACAGTTGATGATAGTGGGCGCAATGGGATTCAGCTAAACTTAGGTTTCTGCATACAAGTGTGTTTAAAAACAAAATCCATTTTTTGTCCATGAAAACAGTTTTGCATGTTTCTCACCCCAAGCTTATAAAACAAATGGTATAAAAATATGGGGCTATAAACTCACCTTAAAACAACAGCAATCTGCTAATCAATCAACAAAGTAGTGCAACCGCTCCGACACGCAACCTAAATCAGTATGGTAAGTCTTAGCAAAATATTCGTGTCTTATATGTCTTTACTTTATTTGAAAAGTTCACGTGTGACCAGTGCTCGTGTATTTCTTGCTTGCTGTGTGGTAAAGTATATTTCAAAATGATTTATCGTATGAAACTCTGGTTGGTGGCTCATGGTGAAAGTGTACGGTGGGAATACGTGTGACGGAACATCCGTGCGAGTATTCATCGTTAAATTTCATAAGTAGAATATATATATATATATATATATATATATATATATATATATATATATATATATATATATATATATATATATATATATATATATATATATATATATACTCATATATATATTAGGTTGAGTTTAATAGTTATGTATTTAATTAATTTTAATTAAATAGGTTTTGAAAAATTAATAAAATAATAGTGTTAGTGGAGAAATATTATATTATAAATAATGTTTATTATTTATAATATAATCTTAATTATAAAAAATTTAGAATAATTGTTAAGTATTTAGAAAATTTAACAAGTTAAGTATTTTTATCAAAAATACTATCAGTGTTGGAATTTAAAAAAATTTGGGCATGAACCATTCGTTTATTCAAACGTTTTCATTTTCTCATGTGTTGCAATTTCTCAAATGATTCGCGTTGTTAACTAGATTCACAAAATTTATTTGTAATATATATATATTGGTCTTCGTAAGTATATTTATCGTTATAACTATCGTTATCGTCACTTTTAATTATTAATAATAGATTTTGATACAAAGTCAATATTTAGTCAATATGCCTTCAAAAGTCAACAAAAGTCAATATTTATAAGGATTTGGCCAAAATTCCATTTTTCACCCTTTAGGAGACTAACGCGTCTCAAAACAAGTCCAATCTAGTTTTAATTATATATATTGTATCGTTAAGCAAAAATATTCATAGTGGGTCGAAAAATATTTCAAAACTCATTTTTGTCACATGACATACTTATTGGGCCGAAAGTTATTAAATAAGCCCAATAGTTTAATTTTTAGTCCAAACCATTTAGCCTTTTTAATTTACGATATATATATCGTTAGTTTGCTAAAAATAATTTTAACACATTCGTTACCACATTTGGTCAAAAAAAGTCAACTGTGACGAGTTGGGTTGGGCTTGGCCCAACTGTCACCGAAAGCCCATAAGCCCAAAATTATTAATTTTAGTCCAAGGCCCTTTTTAGTTAAATTATATATATCGTCACGTTTCTAAAAATCAAATTAACACGTTCGTTACTCCGTTTGGTCAAAAAGTCAAATGTGGCCAATTTCTTGTTGGGCTCGGCCCAACAGTCCACGCACCACTATTATAGCCCAATGTACATATTTAGCCTATTATTGATAATTAGTAATATTAATTACGTAACGAATTTTAATTATATTAATTAAGCTCTTATAACTAAGCCATGAAGTCAAAAAGTCAAACATGACCAAAATTAAATAGGTTCGACCCATATAACACCATACGACCCATTTTCATATTTTTATAAGCTAAACTCAATTAGTTATGGCTTATTCAATAAGCTATTCCAAATAAACTTTTAAGCATTAATTCCACCATTTCACCACTTGAGCCAAAATTTTATGTTTTTCAAAACCCCAATAGTTTTGTAATTTATTTATGGCCGATCCATATATATAGCCATGTAAATGTATATATTGCCTTAATCTCGCGTAATTAACATTAATCACATTTGTATCATCAAACTAGTACCATATACAACAAGATTTACCACACAAGCAAGAAATACTCTAATTTGTACATAGACCTCAAAAATTTTGAGCACCAAATATTAAATAACAAGCCCTAGCTTTTTCATTTTAACAAAACATACACATTTAACAGTTTGTAACATCATTAGGCATCAAATGTACATGAAATCAACAAGATTAGAAAGGTTTAGATGATTCCTTACAATGCTTTAGTTTTAACGAGGGGTAGGAAGAACCAAGAACAACCCAAACTTCACCAAATTTACCCAAACCACGTTCAAATTAACCCGAAACTCTTGAATATACATCCTAATTTACTTGAACTTCAAAGAAAATATATGGATCTTGAGAATTATGGTTGTGCCGTGTATTTTGATGGAAAAATGATCTAGGAAGTTGGATGAGGTTTAAAATGGATAAGTTGGTTTGTTGTGAGTATCATTTAGGGTAAATGGCTAATATATATAAGATTATAATGAGTTAGTGGTGTAATTTTGGCATCTAATGGGGAAGTATCATCTAGGAGCCGGATATGGAAAAGAAAGAGGAGGGGGAAATTTATTTTTTACTCCTCGTTGGTGTATCGTGTGTCGGTTTGAGCTAAAACGTTTCCGTAAAGTCCCGGTTTGACGTTTTTGGACACGTATACGTAAAATAAAGTTTTTATCCACGTTTTTGTCAGTAATGTAATAAAATATTATTACTGACTCAAAAATATATTTATTTGACTGCTACCATATGTACTGTGCTGTCGGTACGCGTGTGCGGTTGCTTTTCAGTAAAATGTGAGAAAGCTCTCAGTTAATTACGAAACTTATCAGTAACTATCAGAAATAGAATAATTTATGCTTACTAACAAAATAAACTTTTTCTGCAGTGACTGTAAGCTACAGTATGCGGGTCAGCTCCCAAAAATGCTCAAAAATACTCAGAAACATGCAAACGCGCATAGAAATACTCATCTTAAAAATAATTAATACTCATTTATTATTAATTAACAACGTGAAAATTACCATTTTTCACAAAGTCTACCCAAGGCTGTATCTTAACCCTATATTCAGTACCAAATCGATTAAGCCAGGAAAATTCAACACGACGCAATGATAACGAAATCAAGTAAAGCCAAAAGAATAAGCCAAGAGACAAAACACTTCCAATCCGAGCCATGAATTAGTCTCATTATTAGTTTATTCAGATTGATTCGAGTGACACCAACACAATAACACAACTAAAATCAAATGATTCCACAATAATTATTTTCGACAGAACATGACGTAAATCAACAAGAACAACAACGAATCATATTTTTAACAACTTAAATCGAATGACACAGTTTGTTTACGAAGAAGTGGTGGTTTACATACATTCTGAATTTTATGTGTGTTGTAGCCATGTTGGCATTCAGACGCCATTCCACACAAAAAAATAAAAAGTTGCTCACAAACGCATAATGGAGGATCATACCGAGCAAATCTCATGGGAGTTTTCCGTTCTAATTCTTTCTATTTCCTGTTTTTAATTTCAATTTTAAACAACGAGGACGTTGTTTATCTTAAGTAGGGGGATGGAGAATTAGAACGTTATTTGTCCTTATTTTTCAGAAATTTGCTTAATATGTGCCTAATATGCTTAAGTTAAAAAATTTTCTAGCATGTTTTTGTTAAATCTAAGTTGCATGACCGCACACATAACCCTTATTTCCAAATTGTGAGAATTTAGCCTTATCCGTTTCCCAATATTTTACCCAAATTCCACAAAAATATAAGTGTGCCAGTGACTTGAAGTAAACTTTAGAACTTGGCTTGTATACTATTTGAGACCACCATAATGAGTATTATTGATATAATTGGAGTGACTTGTCTAACTAGGTAAATTTATAGGATTACACCCAAATAGCCTTTATTAAAATGAATATGTTATGTGTTATTAACTAATTACACTGGTTAGTTAACCCCCGTATAAACCCTTGCGTTACTCTAATTTTTAGAGTAAGATACCCCTAGAAAAACCCTCAGAGCCATTCCTTTCGTTTCTTACACCAATTTAAAATGTTTTGTTACACCTTTACACCTTAGCCTACCCTGTAGATTTAAGTCCGTGGTTAGTTGCTTTTGGTAAAAGCGCGTATTCCCTGCGTTTCCTGTGTTCGTGTGCGTAAATTATTTTCTTTGGTTAGGCCGGAAATTGCAAAATGCAATGAAGTGAAAGTAGATATTGTATTTTTTATTTTTGTGTGTTTACTACTTTAACTATTACCTTTATGTCTAAAGTTATGAAATGTATGGAGAAAAATTATCCAGATTTATTGTCATGGTGATTCAAAACCTTCGACTATCACCTCTTACTCAAAGTTACAATGCATCTCACCAATATAACCAGTAAATTTAGTTATGCCTTCTCTGTTAGAGTTTTGGAAAAATATTAAATCGTGTATGACTAGAATCGAACCCGGGACTGAGGGATTGCACACTTTACGTATGAATGATCAAAGGAATAATTAATATATATATTGTTATATATTTTAATTATTTGGACTCGAAATGATAACTAACAGACGTTAAAGTAATTAACAGAATTGACTAATGACTGTTAGTAAATAAAGAAGGGGGTTGAGTGTCAAGTTTTGGAACTTGAGGAGGTATTAGACTCAAACTTGGAGAACAAGTTTGGAGCCTATATAAACAATCTCAAGCCTCAAAAGCCACGAATAATAATATACTGAAAGTGAATCGACTTTAATGATTCACGTATCTGTGTATGCATAGAACAGTAGGCATAGTACAATTGATATTATATCTTTGACATTATAATATTGAAAAGGTCAATCGAATTTGTCTATATATATATATATATATATATATATATATATATATATATATATATATATATATATATATATTTATATATATGTTTATATTCTTACTTCCTTCTTGAATAATAGATTCAAGGTTTATTAAACAAAATAGTTTTGGTTTAATAATTGTGTTCATTCACTAGCATCAACCTTTGATCGAGTAATAGTACGTGTGTTCGAGAGCTCAGATATAACATACTTTTGTTATTCATCTTGGATTGTGGAACAAAAGGTAAGGGGTTCCACGTTAATCCGTTTGATTGTTCAAGTGAAGGAGAAAGAAGATTAGATCCTTGTTCTTGCTAGGATCAAAGGTATGTAACTATTTATTATTCGGTAATACTATTTATGTGTTAAATTAAAGATCCTGCTTCCGCTATTATATGTGCTTTGATGTTTATTTATTTATTTGAATGTCAAGATATTTAAATTCAACAGTGGCATCACGAGCCAATTTAACATGTAATTGTTATTACCTAAACGCATAATAAAAATCGAATCTTGATTTGGATTTACATGTTAGCGATTTGTGTTAAGTTTAGAACATAAAAATATAAATCGTACATAATTTAGGGGGGGGGGGGTGTTCGACCCTTCTTTTATTAAAAAGTTAGTTTTGTAACCCTAAATTAGGACATGTTATGTTTATGTGTTTATTTGAATAAAGGGTTACGTTCCTGTATGATCCATGATTTTTTCATGCAAAGAAATCATGGATTAGGGTTTGTTTTATGTGCTACATGTTTTAGATAAATCTAATATTAGGGAAGACCTAATATATATTAAATTAATGAATCAATTATGTGCAACGTGGTATATTATTATTAAAACTTACGCGGTCAATTGTTGGCGTCTGTGGTCCATTGGGTACAATGCGCTCGAAAACCAATGGGAGTTTTATTAATTATATACATAATAATTACACATATAGATTATTAATAGGATTTATCAAAAGGTTTGCATGTGGCTATATGATTTAATTGTTAAGATTATATGCGTTATTTGTGTTTATTTAATTTTGTTGAAATTACTTGTCTTGTTTGTTTAAATTATTCATGAATTGTAAGCAAACAAGAGGGTGATTTTTGGTATAAAAATTAAATGGACCTAATAACTATGAAACCTTATGATGTGGTAAATTATTTATTGCCAAGTCTTATGTGCCGATAGTGGTTCGCTTCGCACGGTAATTTGCTCCCAGGCGAGACTAGCAATTTAATAATTTACTACATAATTTTATAAGACTTAGAATCATAAACTTTTAATTGATTGATGCAACTGTACAAATGGTCGAAGCGGCAGACCTAATTAGACAAACTATAAAGTGGGTATAAGGTTGGTACGCATTAAATTGTGACCTTAAAGAGACTCCATTCTGTCTCTCCGCTCGCCTGTGCGTCTAATTAGACTTACCAAGTACACCATTATATGTACGAAGCATCTTAAGGCAAAGTTGTAAGTTACTCAACGCCTCAAATTAAAACTTTGATGATTTAACTCTTAGCTAATTGGTAATTAAAATGGTTTTGAAAACTTATGATACAAAGATGAGTGCATGCTTCTTTGTACATATTTTGATTGTCACATCAAAATAAATACCCTTAAAATTTAAGTCACATGCTATCTAATTATAAGAGACACTTGAAGTTAATATCTGGCGTAAGTGAGACCTTGACACAGATATTGATGACAAGGTAAATTACATCTTTTTATTGCCAGCAGATCAACTGAGTGTAATAAAATTATGTGAATTTACATGTTTCTAAATTAGACGACTTAATTAAGTTATAAGTGAGACCTTGAGACTTAAAGCATGAGATTGGAAGAAACATGCTTACATTGCAAAATTGTTTTTTTTGGCAAATGTAATTCCCATAAATTTAGGAGTCGGAAATTGTTTCGCGATTATTGTTCGACAATTACCATATTTTGTACTTTCACTGCTAGCAGATCAACTGATGTGGTGGAACTATGGAAAGTTGGATCCTAGTTTTCAAGAAAATTAAATGGATATATTGTATTTCCTGGGTAATTTTCTTTTCTTGAAAAATTATTATCGAAAATACTAAAATTGAATTTTGTAAATTAATTTAATGTATTAATGCAACGTTAAAAACCGTAAACGTGGGGCATTCTTTTAGTGGAAAATTGATCTACACCCGTAGGGGTTTAGGCTAGAGTCAACTTTACTAAAAGAACAAACCAAGTCTACTTTCTTTGAGAAGAGTGAGACTTAAACCATATACCTTTTCATGAATGAGAAGGGTAAAATGGGAAAATTAGAATTGTCTAAATTCTAAGAAATAACTCATAGCAAAATTTTAATAGTTAAGAAAATTGCACATTTTATGAGTTATTAAATTAGAAGCTAGACTAGTTACCGCAAAATTGATAAAAGGAAAACTAGCACACTTTGTCTAGTTGTTGTGCTTTGACCACTTTTAGATGCTACATACCATTGTGGGGATGATAGTCATATTAAGGAAGAAATTGCATGCCCAATTATTTCCAAGTTAATTGAATTGATGGATAGTCCATCATTTACAAAGTAGAATACATTCTTTAGTACCTAAGTAATTGTTACGTATGGGATTACTCAAAGGTGTAGGAAAGTAAATAGCACACTATTTGCTTTTACTGGTTATGAAACACTTATAATGTTCTCAAATCCAGTGGGAGCATTGTGTTGTAATTACTGAATAACATATATTAATGTAATGATCTGTAATTCAGTGGGAGCTACAAGCTTGTTATCTTGGTAGTAACCCAGATTATCTCTAGAATGTCTTGAGATAATTACTTTCCAATTGTAGACACTTGTGGGTTTAAGGATAGTCATGTGCGTTTCCTTACTAGACAAGGTGGTTCTATATCTACGAATATCTATGACACAATCATATTGATCACATAAACAAACGATTGACGAGTTGTTTATCTAATACATGATGTTGTTCCATGCACAAGTGGGAGAAATCTTAATTGTGTGCAAGCAACAACACAAAAGAATATGATTTAAAGGATTCTCTTGACTGCAAGGTAAGAGAATTAATGTTCTAATGTGATTTATTCACATCTAATAAATAGAACACTTGGAGTTAATATCTAGCGTAAGTGAGACCTTGACATAGATATTAATAACAAGGTAAATTACATACTTTCATTACTAGCAGATCAACTGATGTAATGAAGTTATGTTAATTTGCAAGTTCTAAATTAGATTCTTATTAGAACAAGTGTCAAAATGATAATGCGATTACTTCAAACTAAATATTTATGTATTATTGAAATGACATAAATAAATGAAGTAATCTAATACTACTTCAAATTTGAATGTTTATGTATTCTTGGAATGTCATAAATATATGAAGTAAATAAATTAACTTGAAATACTATTGAAACCAAATTGTGGTGTTCATGATTACTTTAGTTATGCATATTTATATTTTATTGTAAAGATATAAATATGAAGTCTTTTAATTGTTACAAGACTTATAATAAAGTAAGATGTTAACTTGTTATGTTTTAATTATGACATATACAAGAAGTCATTGAGTTGATCAATGATTTATAACGTATAATGGGAATATAACAGTTATGTCTTCTTGTTAAGACATGGACATGAAGTGACTTGGTTAAAAAATACTTATGTTATATAGCATGCATTGGCTTGGAAATTCTATTATACCATTAAGCTGATTTAGTTGGTAAATAGATAAACCAAACAAAAGATATTTATCTTACATATTGTAAGATTGTCTAACAATATTAATCCAAATGAAATACATAATGGTTATGGTACGTTCAGTTAGGAAAATCAAACTCTTGTTATATTGTTTGATTAAAGATAACTATATCTTCCTTTCTTCCAAAATTGTTATCAAGGTTAGAAAATTGAGTATGCATTGTGTATACTCAATCAGACTCTAACCTAGAAGATTATTAAGACACCATTTATTATGGAATGTGATGAATCACATTAAGTCTTAAAATTGAAGTTCAGAATTTGTTAAACTGCTTTTGAGTAGGTTGTTAACAAACTTCATGTAAGGAACTGTCAATATGTATTTGTAATGTCCCAAAAGAGAACAATTTTGTGTTGCTCTACTTGCTAAGTATTTATAGATAGTCTATAAATTGCTAAAGGCAAGTGGGAGTTTTATCTTAAAAAGATAAAATTACAAGATACATGATCTTCTAGAACACACTAGCAAATGTCATGCTGAGGATTAAACATGTTAATGTTAAATCTCAAGATGATGGAATTCTCATTCATAGATCCGCAAGGATATCTCAAATATTTGTATAATATGTTGAGGATTATGAGTTACAGGATTATAGTAAACCTGTTGAAGAATTGCAAATATTGAATTTGGCAAGTTACTCATACTATGAATGTTTAGATGCAGTCCATAAAGATAATTTTGGAAACTTAATTAATCTTGAACTCTATAGTTAGACTATAGAATGAAGATGAGTTTCTCAAAAGGAATAAAAATCCTAGAGATTTAAATTCCTGTGTAGAAATCATATGGACAAATTTTGTATACATAATTTAATGTGTGAAGGGATTATCAAACACACTTAAGCAATTAACTGTGATTGGAATTCTTTCTAAGCACATTAAATGTATAAAGATTATGATTGTCATTCTTAGTTTCATTTATATGAAATTAACAATGGAATATCAAAAACTCTTTCTTGAGTAATTACTTGTGCGAGGACGATAAGTAATTGAAAGGAGTATTTGAATTCAAATAATCTTTGGAAGTATACAAAGTGCAATCATTTATGAATGGATTAATGCATGCATCTAGGAGATATACTTATGTTTGATTATTAAATCCGAGTGTTGATTTATAATTAAAATAAGATATTCTCTTAATATTCCTGAAAGCTAGTGGGAGTGTTAAATTTATTTTCTTATTTCATATATGTTGTATAACATATAGGAAGTTACGTTCCATTAACATTAAATGTTAAGTCTTAGTTTGGAATGAAACTTCATTATGGAAATTTAGAAAATAAACATACAACCTTAAAATATATGTTTATTGTGATAAACATAAGCGGTAAAATAATTTATTCTAATAAACATGATTATACTATTAGAAAGTCTAGATAGATACATATCTTTGAGAAGATATGACATGAATAAATTCTATGTTTGACACAAGGATTTTTCATGTACATCATGTTATTTGTTGTATCATGCTTGATGAAAGATGATTTGACAACATTAATATCTAATTGAAAGGTTATTAGATAACTAAGTGTAATGGATATGGTTAGATTTAGAATTAACATCCTCATCCTGGAATAGCTCCTGAATTCTAAATATGAACCATATGGTAATTGTTGCGTAATTGATGTAGCCGACAAATCTTGAAAGATTTGAAGGTATCAAACATTACACAATGGATATTAAAGTTTACGGGATTTTAAAGAGCATATTGTTGTTTGCATACAATGATGCTGATAAGATTGAGATGACACTCAATACTAGTCATGGTAGGATTTCATCCTAATTAATGGCCATGTGTACCTAGTTATGCTTAACTGTAAGCATAGTTGCATTTTACATTAAAGAATTAGAATATTTTAAACTATAAAAGGTTTGATAGTTTGCTTGTCATAAATTCGTGGTTGAGGATGTCACGTATTTTATGAAATATTATGTGGCATTATCAAGATAATTGATAGCACACATACAAGAACTTCATTAATTGAATTCTTGAAATAAGTATTCTCAAAATTCCCATAGATCAAAATTAGTTGATTTATGCCTTGTCAACAAGTATGTTTGACATGACTTGAGGCATAATTCATTAATTAGAATTATCATGCATTGATCTATTTTAGTGTTTGGATAAACGGGATGTTATTGAACAGTTATTATTTTAATGAAATAAAATAATGGTTATGTTTATTTATCATTTTCTTAATAATATATCCTATATTTGCATGTTTATATCCTTGAATATATTTATATATTCTAAACTGTCCGTTGCCAGTTAATGATATGGGAATATCATTAAATTAAGGTAAATCTGAGTATTGGTATAATATACTTGAAAGTATATTGATGCGTTGTCATACCAATTTCACATGATATTCAAATTGTTTGAATATAGGACTTAATCCCGCCACATGAGTTTACTTTATGGATCTTGTCATCAAGTAAATCATGAGTATATAGTTATCCTCAGACTTGAGATGCCAGATAACTGTCATGCATGTAGTGCATTTCTTTGATTCAATTTAACGCTATACGTAACGGGTAGCTATACGGATTGTTTTGGGAAGCGTTGCGAAGTGCATGTGTTATGCTCGTAGTCAAGATAGAATTTGTTCCTTCAAATTGTTTGGAGTTTAATACTGTTGGGCCCCTCGTAGGGTTGACAAGATGTTTGTGCGGCCGCACCCAAGATCTCCCCTGAATAGGTTCAGATGATTTGGTAATCTTGCTCAATCATAAACAACGAGAAACATAATTATTAATAAAGAATGACTTAGATCCATATCTTTATTAATGTAGTATTAGAACAAAAGGATAAGTATGATGATTAATCATCAAGTGGTTTTTCCAGGAGGCCACCACCCGAGTTGTACTAGGGGCATTGGCGTGTTGCTAGACGCTAACCAATGTCATTACCCTTTTAATAGATTTCCAAGTGGGAGCTGTTAGAGTTTTGGAAAAATATTAAATCGTGTATGACTAGAATCGAACCCGGGACTGAGGGATTACACACTTTACGTATGAATGATCAAAGGAATAATTAATATATATATTGTTATATATTTTAATTATTTGGACACGAAATGATAACTAACGGACGTTAAAGTAATTAACAGAATTGACTAATGACTGTTAGTAAATAAAGGAGGGGTTGAGTGTCAAGTTTTGGAACTTGAGGAGGTATTAGACTCAAACTTGGAGAACAAGTTTGGAGCCTATATAAACAACCTCAAGCCTCAAAAGCCACGAATGATAATATACTGAAAGTGAATCAACTTTAATGATTCACGTCTCTGTGTATGCATAGAACATTAGGCATAGTACAATTGATATTATATCTTTGACACTAGATATAATGCCCGCGCACGCGCGGGGTTTTTTCTAATCATTTAAATAAATTATTATTTTTAATTTCGGGTTTTAATTATTATAACAGGACCTTCAAAACCATTGTACTTTGATTGAGGTATTGAATTAGGGTTATTTACGAATGTAGTGGGTTTTAATATTAATTAGATTTGGAGGAGATGTTCTTGCGTCAATGATTGTGCGTGAATGAATGATAAGAGATCGAGTTTGATTGATGGAGGAGGAATTTGGGAATGTTGGGACTTCAAATATTTAGTGGGAATGATACTGAATTTTAAGTTTTAGCCCAAATCTTTGAAAAACTTGCTCCACCGTTTTCAAGTTTTAATTTTTTATATTTTGACACATATATTTTTGTAAGTTTTTATTGAATGATTACAAATCACTTTTTTTTTTTTTTTTTTTTTTGTAGAATATGGATAAATTTAGAAGTATTTAGGCTTTTCTTATTTAATATTTAAGAAAATAATAATAATAATAATTTGATTATTACTTAATAAGGTATGATTTGATTTTTTTGAAATGTAAAAGTCCCCACTAGGGGTTTTGTTTTATTATATAAAAGATTATAATATTGAAAAGGTCAATCGAATTTGTCTATTCAGATTTCTATATGCATCGTACAGTATAGATAATTGAGTATGATATCCTTGACTTATTGTACATGCATGATAATTACATATGAGATATACATAAGTATCATATAGTGTGTGTGTGTGTATATATATATATATATATGTTTATATTCTTACTTCCTTCTTGAATAATAGATTCAAAGTTTACTAAACAAAATAGTTTTGGTTTAATAATTGTGTTCATTCACTAGCATCAACCTTTGATCGAGTAATAGTACGTGTGTTCGAGAGCTCAGATATAACATACTTTTGTTATTCATCTTGGATTGTGGAACAAAAGGTAAGGGGTTCCACGTTAATCCGTTTGATTGTTCAAGTGAAGGAGAAAGAAGATTAGATCCTTGTTCTTGCTAGGATCAAAGGTATGTAACTATTTATTATTCGGTAATACTATTTATGTGTTAAATTAAAGATCCTGCTTCCGCTATTATATGTGCTTTGATGTTTATTTATTTATTTGAATGTCAAGATATTTAAATCCAACATTCTCTGCTGTAGGGTAACTATAAATCTGATGGCTTTTTCTTCTCTTTACTTTTAAAAAAGAACAAAATCTTTTATCATGAATGCCTCCAGTCCTCACCAACATAGCTTGCTTGATCACCAAGCTCTTCTTCGATTCTGAGTAACTGAAACAAAAAAATCAAATGAGTTATCTCAAAAAGTTGGAAAGTAAATTTGTCTTCAAATTCAGAATTAGAAATGAAATGCAATTCAAATGATCTTTTAAAGTGAGGGTTCGAGTCATGTTGTGGACATACATGTAGACTATAGTGTGCGTGTATTAGCCATTCTAAAAAACAATTCAAATGATCTTTTGGAG
Source organism: Artemisia tridentata subsp. tridentata (assembly GCA_021014915.2). Lineage (NCBI taxonomy): Eukaryota > Viridiplantae > Streptophyta > Magnoliopsida > Asterales > Asteraceae > Artemisia > Artemisia tridentata. Next base: position 3,317,387 of record CP139501.1, read on the forward strand.
AATAAACTAAAAAACCATACAAAATTTGAAGTTGGAAGGTATCCAAGAATCACGAAACACCAATAAATTAAAGAAATCACGAACGTGGAGATATATGCCTCAAAACGAACAAAATCTAATCAAACTGAAATTAATTTGTGAGGCCTACTCGACATTATCGACGCCATGTCAAGGAAAAACTAGAATAGGCCTCACATCAGGCTGTTCACACCATTTCTAGAGATAACAAATGGAAACTGTTTTGCTTATACTTGGGACAGGAGCATGAGGGAACTAGTTTACTTCTCCAAAAAAAAGGATTGGGGACAGTATAGACATAAGAGATGAAAACCTTACCTGATTGTACTTGGCCAACCGCTCTCCACAGCAAGGTGCACCTGCTTTTATCTGACCCGTGGCAAGACCAACTGATAGATCAGCTATGAAAGAATCATCAGTTTCCCCACTTCTTTGTGATATTATGACACCCCATTGTGCATCCTTTGCCATTTTCACTACTTCAATTGCTTCGGTCACTGTCCCAATTTGGTTCACCAACATTGAACAATACAAGTCTTATAATTTGCACATATGCTAACAAATGTAAACATCCCACAAATACACAATATCACGCAAACATCCCATTAAGATACACTTTCTTTTCTTTTCCCAAAGTTTCTACAATATTAAAGGCTCTGCTTGTCTGTGAGAGCCACATTAATTGTTTTTGAATCTTTCTGTAAGACAACTTATGTCTTGGATAAATGTATTATGCACTAATTTGTGGTCCACAATAAGGCAAGACATACAGGTAAGTGACCTTTAACAATTTAAGACTATGCTCCGTGGTTATCTTTCCAGAATTGCAATTGACAGATTCAAAAAATTACAAAATACTAGTAACTTTTTTAACATATACGATAACTGCATACTGAAGTTACAGTGGGAGAATAGCAAAAACTTGAACTTCAAATCATGCTTCAAAAAATTTAGAGTAAATCCCAAACGACTATAATAAGGCCATGTTGCAAATTCATAATTAGTATCTTCCTGATGCATGTTTTATTCACAAAAGAGGACAACCAATATTTTACCATCCTTGCCGGAGTCAGTTTCAGCTATTAGAGTATCGATTCCAATTTGTATGTGAAGCAGACAGTTATATTATCCTACAAGAGTACGTCTAAGGGACCTTCAGATTATCAGATGGTAAAAAAATGGAAGAAGAATGGGAAACTTCGAGAGAATAAAAAAAAATCATGGTTTAGCTACTGGAAATCCATGTTTACAGTGAAACTCGTCCATATTGTTCTCTTCATCCTCTGGCTAATGATTACTTTCTGTACATGGAAATGAATGAGACTTGCTACCCATTTCCTCACAGGCGTCTGGTAGTGTATTGTCACTGCTTTCAAATTGGATACTATTGGCTTTCTTGAGGAAATGATTTGTGAAATTCAAAGTACTTGTTAATTGTTCATAAAAGCAATTAACAATTACTTAGATCAATGGTTTCATATTGTTTCAAGTAATCACTTGGGGACTATATAACATGATTCAGATAAACTTATAATCAAATTGGCTTGAGTGAGAATAAGAATGGTCACACTATCTTCTACGCAAAAGTTTTCACGAGATCCCATAGGGCATTGACATGGCTAGAAAGAATTATACGCGTGGTTCCTACAAATTATGCCCATAGCATTGTCAACTAACAAAGATTGGGTTCTTTTTAGTCTTGTGGGCCAATCTTGATCTTTCAAAGTTGTATGTTTCAAATATTTTATATTGGAGTGGATGTACTGAGGTGCAGGATAAATTCAATTATGAACCAGAATAACAAGGGGCATAGAGTGCTTGCCAATGATTTAGACAAGTACAAGTACAGGAGACTAGTTGGAAGCTCAATTAGCACTCTACTCAAGCTAACATGCTCAGGCTTGTTGAAATCCAACTTATAAGGAGTGTCAAACTGAATTTATATGTAGAAAGATGAAAATGACTGATATCTACCTCCAACTTGAGGAGTACTTCAAGTGTTAGCGTTGTAATTAACCTATAGCAAAAAGGCCTAAATCGCATCTAATATACATCAAATTGTTTTCCTAATGAGAATGTTTCCTATCCATTTCAATCTAACTCTCACACAAGGCGGAAACAAGCATAATTAGCAGTGGCACTGACCAACAACAACCTCAGAACCACCATAGCAAGCATTCATGAACAAACCTGGCAAATTCCAATCTCGGAAAAATATATAAATCAGTATCAGACATGGTATCACTTAAATAAACTAATAAAGCCATTATCAGCATCAGACATGGTAGACAGAAAATATTTATACAACATTCTTTTGCAGAAGAGACCATTTAACCTTCTTACCCGTCTCAAGAGGATATCAATAGCAGCTGGATGATTTTCAGAATTTCCAACATTGCCCTCAGGGGTTTGTATTCTCTCTTATTGAAGTTGCACTTTAAGTCATCATAAATGAGACTTGGTAGCACAATCATCAAAATACACTCTCCTTTCATCATCGGGTCTTAAGGGTCTTAAAAGTCTTTGAGTTTGACTATCAATTTTATAAAAAATTATAACAAATTTTTTTTATAAATTTTCGAATCAGATAAATAAAATACTTTTACTAAAAACAAAGAATCTAATTAAGGAGCAAATTTTACACCATAAATCTGTTAACCGTATATTATGGATATGCATCAAGTGATTAGGAGATAAGGATGATTAGTAGGAGATTACCTTGATTCGTGGGAGATAAGGATGATTAGTAGGAGATTACCTTGATTCGTGGGTAATTAGTATTTACCTTATTTACTCCTTTTATTCACTCCATATATACCGGTTCTATTGTAATGTATCATCAATCAAAAAAAAAAAAAACACATTCTTCCAAAACACTTACAAAATCTACGTATAAAAATGACAATGATGTGCAGATATTTGATTTTAACTTGTAAATTTCATTAAAAATATGACGTAAGTTTTATCATAGACACCAAATAACATTACATATGTTTCATGTCACATATGGAACTAAAAATCATGTGTGAATAAAATCAAAAAGTAGTAACAACATATTCCATTCGAACTCTGTTGAGTAGTCTGGTACTCTGGTTAATTAGATAGAAATTATCTTGCTAAAAAGACATGATTCTAAAAGTTAATATCGATAGGCACATTTATAAAGATAATATTACATCCCTGATCAGCTGAAAATATATATATACCAAGACTAAGAACATTTCACTTCCATTTTAATCAGCCATTGTATTTCTTTACATGCAGTTCAAAAGGAGATTAGTCATTTCCAGTTACAAACAAAACATCATTCACAAAAGATGAAACAAAAGCATACCCGCATATCATAAGGAAATGTCATCTAATCTAACTGCCGTCTAGGTTACTTAAGACTTACGACCTCCCATATCCGCCAATCTATTGAGACTTGATTGAGCTTAAGGCCAGTCGAGGAACTTAAAACCTTGAAGGGAGGGTGGGAGAAATGACTGGACAGCAGATGGATTATCGGGAGTATAGATATAACCTTCCGCATACCCCAACTCTTTCATCAACTTAGTAGGCGCATTTCTCAGATGCAAAGGCACGCCCTCATTTTGCCCAACTGAATCTTTCACAGCCTTCGTGGCAGCCTGTAATGCTCTGTACACAGCTATCGATTTTGGAGCAAGTGCTAAATAGGCAACACACTGTGCTAAGTTAACACTGCACTCTGGCATACCAAGAAAATGACACGCCTGATAACAAGAAACAGCCTGCGGGAGAGCTAAAGGGTCAGCCAATCCAACATCTTCACTTGAAAACCGTACAAGTCGGCGTGCAATGTAAAGCGGCTGTTCTCCAGCTTCCAACATCCTCGCCAGCCAATAAATTGATGCATTTGCATCACTTCCTCTCATCGACTTATGTAATGCACTTATAAGATTGTAATGCTGTTCACCGTCTTTGTCATAAGAAAGATGCTTACTTTGCAACGCTTGTTTTGCATCATCTATACTCACACTCAAGACAACATCAACATTCTTATTCAAATCCAATACATTATTCCCATTGTAACCTAAGCGTGCAGCAGCAGTAATAGCCGATATTTCCAAAGCATTAAGCGCCACACGCGCATCTCCATCACAATGTTGCGACAAATACTCAACAACCTCATCACTAACTTCAATCTCTTTCGGCATAAACCCTAAACTACAAACCAACCCATTGTCACGATTATCCCTAGCACGTTTAAGAATAGTAGCAATATGACCCGGTTCAAGCAAATTAAGTGTAAGCACTCTACAACGAGACAACAAAGGCGTAATCAAATGAAACGAGGGGTTCTCAGTAGTAGCACCAATAAACACAATACTACCATCCTCAATAACCGGCAAAAAGGAATCCAACTGCGACTTATTAAACCTATGAACCTCATCAACAAACAACACAGTCCTGACACTATTAATACCATTTTTCTTAATTCTCCTCGCTTCGTCTACAACGTCCCTAACATCCTTAACACCAGCAGTAACAGCAGACAGGGAAACAAACCGATACGAGGAACTTAAAGAACACGAATTAACAATGGCGCGGCCGATAGAAGTCTTACCAGTACCAGGTGGGCCCCACAGGATAAAGGAAGGCAGGCGATTCGCTTCGATAGCTGATCGAAGGAAAGACGATTTGTCGGAGAGGAGATGGTCTTGTCCTATTATGTCGTTGATTGTGTGGGGACGCATTCGCTCTGATAATGGCTTTTCGCTTCGAGAAGGTTGTTTTCTTTTTTTACTACTAACTGTTTGTTGTTGTTCTTGAAATTGTTTTTGAGGTTGTTGTTGTTGAGGTTTTTGTTCTTTTTGAGTTTGTTGGGGTTTGGGATTGTCGGGTGATTTTGTCTTTTTGTTGTCGAAAGAGAAGAAGCGGTTGATTCTGGGTTGAGTGGTACTGGTGGGAGAAGTGATAGAAGAAGATGAAGATTGATTGTTGAGAATCCATTCAGTGGCATCAGAAAGTGAATTTCCACCGGTGGCTGAGAGGGCTTGGGAGATTATTTCCTCGGAGAAACCCATCGCCAAAAGCTGCTCTTTTCCTTTTTCCATTTCCGTTTCCCGCTTTTCTTTCGTCTTCCTCACTTCCCTCTTTTCGTCTTCCTTATGGATGGATGGATGGATGGATGGATGGGTTTAAACTAATTTGGGGAAATTATCCGCCCAAATCATCTCCCCAACTATTAGTACTACTTGTCAACTGGTTTCATTAGGACAGTAAGGTGGTGTTTTTAAGGTTATACGTGGGCTTACGAGCTTATTTTATTTCAGCTTAAATTTCATAAGCTCCAATTTTTTGATTTATTTTGAGACTTACGGGTTTATATAAGTTTATCATATCATATCATAATAAAGTTATATAAGCTCACAAGTCTCAAAATAAGCCGAAAAATTAGCTTATAAAATATAAGGCGAAACACAAACAAGCTCGTAATCCACCACATATGAGCTAAAACAAACACCCCCTAAGTAGATTAGTTTTCTTAGGCTTAGAACCGGCTTTTTATCATAAGAATATGTTGTTGGCCCATTAGGTGTATTTAGTGTTATTATATAATGTTGTCTAGTTTATTGGGTTGGGTTGAATACTTGAATCAGGTTTTGACTTTCAGAAATCTGACCCGCAACCTAATCTTATAAGAAACTGTGTGTGCTCCTCTTGGAAAAGTGTTGTATGCAAGTTAATGTGGTCATTCGTTGCTTGCATCTCCCCTGATGTTCCTCTTGCAAAGTTTCTGGCCGGTGAACTTCGTTTTTCGGTATTTGTTGACCCTCCTCAGTGCACCTTGATCGGTCCTTGGTGATTATGGGTTATTTATGACATGCGAGTTTGTGTAGGTTGTTCACCAGACATTTGGTTGGGTTAAAAAATTTGTTAAAAGGGAGGGAAAAAAAAGTAATCTTTTATATGAGAAAATGAGTGAAAATAGATGAAAGTTTGTGACTATTTCGTATTATGTCCCCACGAATGGCGCCATGTTTACGTATGATATGTAAAACGTAATTAGGAGTGGATTGGATGGATATGTTGTTTGATTTCCCGTCAAAAACTGTTGGGTCCATCAGTACCCAAGAATACTTAAAACAAGATTTGGACACAAATTAACTAAGTGTAAATTAAACCGAGAACAATTCAAGTCACTGAGAGAACAGTCTCTCAGTGAGTCATCTTCAGGATGCTTAAGGTGAATTCAAGAAGAAGGATTCACTACTCAGGAAGGCGGTACTCCCTGAGTAGGACTTAAGCCAAAGAAGAAGATGATGGTTCAGTGAGTGTTGGACAAGAACTCACTGAACCCCAGTCTCCTCAACAACATTTAAGTGATTGAAGACTGAAGAACTCAACGCCTAAAAGAAAGGCGGGAAGATCTGGGAAGAGTTTTAAGATAAGATCAAATCTTTTCTTGTCAGGAAGAAACTTTCCCTAAGACGGCTAAAAGTCATGGAGTGTCAGACCAACCACTCCTAAAGACTTTATAGTCCATTCCCATTGGTTCTTGGAAATGACAATTACTGTTGTAATTGTCAGACACGCTTGCTTCAACAAGTTGTAGTTTTTTAATCACTTTTACTCTTTTATACTTGTGTATAAATAGGTTCAAAATGAGAGAAGTTGTGTGTGTTTTGTACATTGAAAGCTTAGACTTTTACATAGCAACTTCTCTCCTACAAAGAGTAACGTATCCCTGAGATAGCTCAGTGGGTCGAATTGTTACCACTCAAAGCAAAGTTTGAGTTTAGATATGAGACACCACCATACCTTGTCTGTTCAATCCCAAGTGTTTATTCCGCAAAACACTTGGGTAATAGATTCTTTGATTCATTTCTAATAAGAATTTAAACGTTGAAAAATACTTGTGTGTTTTTACTTTTACGTTTTCATTAATCTGTTAGAATTAATCATAACATTGTATTAGTCATAAACACGAATAGATTAACTTTCTAGTTAACTCTAAGCGTGTTAAGGGAACAACAAGTGGTATCAGAGCCTCTGGTTTATAAAATCTTTCAAAACTAACCAAGAGTGCTCAAGGTTTTTAAAACCAAGATCCTACTATGGCTGATATTAATGTACTCCAGTTGGTCGATAAAAAGGGTGGCAGCTATTCTGCTGTTGCACCCAGACTAGAAGCTAGAAAGTTTAGCAAATGGAAAAAATGTATGATTTGCTATTTAACTGGTATGGAACCTTACTACATCACCTGTATCAGGGATGGCCCATTTGTCCCTAAGACTGCTGCAGGGCTAAACAAGCCTGAGGCACAATGGACCATTGATGAGAGGAGGGTGGTCAATCAAGACCAGCGCCTTAAAAGCATCCTTATATCTTGTCTTCCTGACGATATAATGGAATCAGTCATCAACTGTTTAACAGCCAAGCAAACTTGGGATGACTTGGTTAATAGCTTTGAAGGCCCCTCAGATACCAAGGAAAACAGGGTCATGGACCTGAAACTTGAGTATAATACTTTCAGGGCAAGAGACTCTGAAAGTCTCTCTCAGACTTATACCAAATACAAGACTTTGATAAACGAACTATCAAATGATGGTGTAGTATTATCTAAGCATGAGACAAATGTTGGCTTTGTCAACAGTCTCCCTGAGAAGTGGCTAAACTTCTCACAAGGCCTGAGGAATGCTAATCACATTCAGACCCTTGAGCTCCCTGAAATCTATGGGAAATTTGTCTATGAGGACAACTTGATCTCAAGGAGATATCCTGACTCAAAAGCTCTTGAGTCCAAAAAGGCCTTAACCTCCACACCCATATCAACTGCTTTTTATACTAATGGTGTTGTGCAGGACTTTCAAGAGGATTCTGAGGATGAAATTGATGAAAGGACTAGTGATGAGTACCTAAAAGATCTAAAATTGGAATTCCAAGATAGGGCACTCCTTGCTAGCTCAAAACGTTTCATCAAAAGAAACCAGTCCAATTTTTCAAAAGGAAAAGCAAATGAAACCACTGAATGCTTTAATTGTGGTAAAAAGGGTCATTTTGCTAGGGACTGTTATTCTAAAACAACCTCAGAACCCTCTTACAAATTTTCAGAAAATAGTTCCTCAGGAACTAGCAAGTTTCAACCTAGAATGTTTCTGTCGACCCAACAATTTCAAAACAAGGGTCAAAAAGACTTTGAAGCAAAATATAGGAAAGCCAAGGCTAAACTTGCAATTCTTGAAACTAATCCCTCTATGTCTCAGGCTGCTCAAACACCCAAACCTGTTCAGGCAAAAAATAAGGTTTTAGTAGCTGAAGCTTATGACTGGGATGATGAAGAGGTCTCCTCAGATGAGGAAATTAGAGTGAGTGCACTGATGGCACTCTCTGAAGGTGATCAGGTGGCTGTTGGGAAAAGCCATGCAAGGAATGGAGAGTGGGTAAACATCACCATGAAGAAGGTAAACACTTTACTTTCTATGGATGATGATTCTGATTGGCAGTCCTACATGAATTATATTTGTGTAGATCTTAAATTTGTTGAGGAACAAAGGCTTAACATGTGTTCAAAATATAACAACATAGTGTCAGAATTGAATAAATGCAGAGATGAATTGCTTGTACTAAAGCAAGCCAAACTAGAAACAATAACTCTATAAATTCAGAACACTGAAATTTTGAAACAAAACCAAGCCCTACAAACTGAACTTAACAAAGAAAAAGCTGTCATCCAAAGTTGGACCAAGAAGAACCCCAAGGTCTTTGACACTGTGGGATTAAGCTCTAAGAAAACCATTGGAATTGACCCTCTTATGGTTGATCCCAATGTGAGTCACAGTGAATTAACCTTTGTTCCAGCTGGCATATCTTTTGAGCAAGAAATGCTTCCCAAGTCTAATGACTGGATTGTCAGGGACAACCCAGTCAGTAAGTTACCAAACTTTGAGACTGGAAAGATCTTGCTTCCTGAAAGTCAGGCTTTGAAAAATATGCTTGGACTTACTGAACAACTCAGTAAGCTTGAACTCACTGAACAACTCAGTAATACTGAGTCTGTGAATGAGTCTGAATCAGAATCATACCCACCACTTCCTCCACTGAATACCCTTCAGGGTGCTGCACCAAACTTAGGCCTCCCACCTATGGTCTTCTCACCACACTCTCCAAAGGAGAGATCAGGAATGGGAACAACCATCCTGAAGAGACCAACCCTTGAAGTCTCAGTAAATACTGATGACTCATCAACTTCAGTCCCTTCTGAAGTAACAACCCAAAGCCCTGATTCAAAATTTGATCAGTTGGCTGAAATGGTCAGGAAGCTGGGAGAGAAGATTGCATCTTCTGAGAAACCTTCTCAATTCAAGAAGGAACAAAAACCAGCTTCCTCAAAGACCAAACCCAAACCCACAAAACCCCTGAAAAGATGTGAACTGTGTAACTATACCAATCATATCACTGATGATTGCTATAGAATTCTTTATTTCATGATTTGCAAAAAAGATGATCACAGGACCTCTGATCATAAAACACATACAGTCACATCAAACATGGCAAGTCTTAAAGCTCAGTGATGAAGCGAAAAGTGTACCGCTTTTAGGGGGTCATTTAAGCCCTAAATCGTATTTATTTGATCAAATATTGCCCTAAATCGTTCCTTTTGTCATTTTAGGTACTTTGGAGAAGAAATCTGGAAAAGGAAGCATTTTGGACGTTTTTGGAGCATAAAAGTGAAGAAAACGACAAAGTCTCCAAAGCTACTGGAAAAGTACACGTGACGGCGTCAAGGATTGCTCCTGACGGCGTCACGGCTTGGCAAAAGAGGTGGATATGACAAATACACGTGACGCGCCAGAAATTTTTACAATGGAAGTCTGACGGCGTCACCCTTTAAGGTGATCAAGGCCGTCACGGTTTAAGTTAAAGAGAGACGGCGTCAAGCACAATTGTGACGGCGTCAACCCTTGACGCGCCAGAGTGGATTTTGGAGGATTAAAGAGGGACGACGTCAGGAAGACCATCCGGGAACCCTAGCCGCGGCGAGGTGACGGCGTCACCTCCTACAACGTGACGCCGTCAGCCCCTAAATTCTATATATAGTTTTACAATTTTTAGTCATTAGTGTGCAACTTTGTGAGGAGAAACCCTAGACGATTTTTCTACCATTTTTAAGGGTTTTATACCCTTGGATCTCCCATGTTCAATTGAAGATAAGTAATCAATTAATCATTCAATATGTCTATGTGTTGTTTGATTATATCTTGTTCTTGTCTTTTAATTAACATGCTAGGCTAGATTTATCTTGTGTTTGTTTAGATCTAATGAAACCTAACTATTGATTATTGGTTGTTGGTGTGTTATTAATTGTATTGGATGATTGTTTATCGATGTTAGGCTTAAGAAAACTGGCTAACCTCCTATACGGTAACTTGCTTGAACGTCTTAAGAAACATGAACCAATGCGTACTAAGGTTTTTATGGTTGTATTTAATGCATGAGCGAATTCTAGTGATCCCATGTTAGGAGCTTCTTAGCCGGCTCGACATAGGAGTGAAGTAGGAGCTTATAGAGTTGGGGAAGTACGTACGCCACCCCACGATTGGTATTAAGGAATACACCCGTCATCCACGCAATTAATACACACTAATCAACCGGTAAAAGATAGTTAGGGAGTAAGGAAATCTAAGTAAACACATTTCTCCCCATATAAGTTTCACAACCTTTTTATTTTCAGTTATTTTATTTTATTTGCATTGGTAGTTATTTGGGTTAGTTGACTAGCAACTAATTCCGCCCACTCCTTCAAACCCGAGATTTTACTTGCTTTCATAAAAATATAAAAATACAAAAAGAATCTTCCCTCACCCTTAGACCTATTAGAGTAGTTTTTCAATCCTAACGACACTATTCCCCTAGAGAACGATCAATCCCCCGGTACTTGCCACTACACTATACTACATCGGTCAGGTACACTGCCTGGTGGGGATTGCAAGCCTCTTGAGATCCCTCGAGAGGTAAAACCTGTTGTAAGGTCGCAAAACCACGCATCAAGTTTTTGGCGCCGCTGCCGGGGAATAGTTATTGTTTAGGTTGAATTTTTTATTTTATTAGGTCTACTCACTAGATTCCTTTCTAGTGAGATTTTTATTTTATTTTTCTAGGTTTTCTTTAGTCTATCTTTTTTCTTCGTTTCTTTGTTCGTAACCATTACCATCCGACATCATGGAAGGTGGTAATATCCTCGATCCCAACAACCCACCACCACAACAACACCCACCTCCTAGAGCCCGTACCTTAGGAGACTACTCCCGTCCTAGCCACCATGGCTATCGAAACACCATTGAGCTCACTCAAGGAGCCAATGTCACTCCCTTGCGATCCGACACCATCCGGTTGGTGCAAAGCGGATGCGCATTCCATGGACTTCGTTCCGAAGATCCTAATCAACATCTCAAGGACTTTCTCAAAATCGTTGATTCCATAGACCTTGATGTTGCCACTCGAGAGACGACCCGACTACGTCTCTTTCAATTCTCTCTGCGGGACCAAGCTAGTCAATGGCTAGAGCGTCTACCCGCAGGATCCATCACCTCTTGGGATGATCTCACCACTCGTTTCCTTGCTCAGTTTTTCCCACCAGGATGAACTACTAAGCTAAGGAATGATATCTTGATGTTCCAACAACGTCAAGGCGAAACCCACTACGAGGCATGGACTCGATTCAAGGACTTACTCCAAAAAGTCCCTCACCATGGCATAGAATTTTGGCTCCAAGTCCAAATCTTCTATGACCATATCAATCTCTCCACAAGGCAAACCATTGACCAATCGGCCGGTGGTAAGCTACGTGATCTAAGTGCGGAACAATCATGGGCTCTCCTGGAAGATCTTGCTCTTTATGACAACGAAAGTTGGAGTGATCCCCGTGATTTGAATAAAACGGTCAAGGCAATATCTTTGCCTTCGAACAATTCAAGCACTTCCGACCGTAGGATCATAGAACTTGAAGACCAAGTCAAGTTTCTTATGAAATCCTACGAGGCTCCTAAACCTTCAAGCCAAGTGAACAAAATCACTTCTTCATGTGAATTATGTAGTGGTCCCCACGACACTCGTGATTGCGTGGAACTCCCCGAACAAGCTTTTGCGGACTACGCATCCTCGCGTACCGACGGAGCGGGAGACAAGTGGTACACTTTCAAACCCGAGCCAAACCCCTACGGTGATTCATACAACCCCTCATGGAAAAATCACCCAAACCTTAGGTGGAAACAAAACCAAAACGCACAACAAACCAATTCTTCCAACCCACCTAATCGTTTTCAATCAAGCGGTTCATCCCCAAACCGTACTTTCAACAACAATCCTTCCAGCAATGGTAGTACCAATAACTTTGAAGGATTGATGTCCCAATTTATGGCATCTCAAGAAGCTCGTTTGGCCAAGTTTGAAGCCAATTTCAAACAAAAACAAAGCGAGATGACCAATAAGATTGACACTTTGTTGAAAGCCCTCAATGACCGAGAAATGGGAGCACTCCCTAGCAACACAGTCAAGAACCCGAAACTAAACGTCAATGCCATTTCATCGGTTTCGTCTCCTAGTTCTTGTCCACAATATTATTCGGTCAATTCCATGAGCACGTGTTTCAAACAAACCCAAGTCGTTCAAAATGACCAAGAAGTTATGATATCCAACACTAAATTGGTCAACAACATAGTTGAAACACCTCCCACTCAAAACCTTGATGAAGAATTCAAGGAGCTCCACCTTGAAAGTCCGGTTATTGATGTGTTGGATGAGAAGAAGCTCAAGTTAGGCGAAAAAGGGACCGCCTTTGTTCAAAACAAGCTACCTAAGAAGTTAGATGATCCGGGCTTATTTGTTCTACCTTGCAAGATTGGTAATTCGGAGGCTTATGACATATTAGCCGATCTTGGATCAAGCCTTAACCTACTTCCGTTACCTCTCTACACCTCTCTAAAACTAGTAAAACTTAAAGAAACCGAGGTGATAATAGGCTTAGCGGATGGGAGTGTTGCTTACCCGGTTGGAGTAGTCAAGGACGTGTTAGTACACATAGGAAAACTAACCATTTTAGCCGATTTCCACGTCCTTGATATGGTTAGCGACCCTACATGCCCCTTGTTGATAGGTAGAGGATTTTTGGCTACCGCTAGTGCTATGATTGATTGTAAGGAATCTAAGATAGCGGTAGGAGAAGGTGATACTTGGTCAGTCTATGATGTGAAGAAACATGCCTATGATACTAGTGAGGAACCAACACCCCATTGGTTAGAATTAAATAGGAGACCATCTAGATATGGACCTTGGATCGATAGAGACTTCATAGGACCCCAACGCCCATTTTACCTAGAAGAGGACTTTGTGAGCCGAACACATACGGTAGAACAACTCTTGGCTAGGGACACCGAATTGGATCCATTTGAAGACCCTCTAGTTTTTAGGAAGATGATTGATTTCCTAGGAGTTTTGCCAATTAACCTAGGGATGAATAAGTGGACTTGTGAGGACGATGATCATAAGTGGGATTGGGACAAACCACCCAAAGATGGAGATGGGTCATGGCATATTAAGATGACATTGTATGACCCGGATGGAGAGAAGTTTGAAAAGATATATTGTACTAAGCGGACCAATAGGAAACTTCAATCCAAGCCTTAACCCTAAAGCGTCTCGAAGAGAACTACTACTTGAGTCTAGACTACAAGACTCGTTAATAAAGAAAAGCGCTTCTTGGGAGGCAACCCAAGCTTTATTTGTTTGTGTGTTTATTTATTTGTTTGTTTGATTTTATTTGTTTCCGTATGTATGTTTAATTTTTATTATTATTGATTCATGTTCGAAACTAAATTGTGAAAATGCTTTATCTTGTTTTTAACTTCGTCTTAACTACATATAAAGGTATTTTGCAAAAGATAAGTGTAAGGGAATCCAAATCGGTTTATTAGAACAAGAATGAACATGAATCATAACAATATTAAATTAACATACATATTAGTAATTATTTGAGTCAAATGCTTGTATCGAGTCATAATGATGTTTTGCAGGAATTCCAGGAAGTAAGGTATAGGTTTTTTCAGAAATTTTCCGGAAACTTAACATGAGAATTCTGTCAGATCATTTCTGACGGCGTCAGGCCTTACAACCTGACGGCGTCAGGTTTTAATTTTCTGAAATTTTTGAAAGTTTTGTTTTTCTACCGGAATCATAAAAAGGTTTTTATTAAATCTCTAACTTATAAACTCCAAGAATCTGAAAAATATCATTCCACAAGCATTATATCCTTATATAGATTTATCCCGCCGTTGTTATGCAGGTTTTCGTGTTTGTTTTCTCAGGTTTAACAGGTTATTTTGGACAAGGAGATGTATGTGGAATCTAGCTTTTGGCGCTGCTTTAGTCTTGGAGCTTCAACATTACCTTGGAAGAAGATCTAACCATGTTACCTCTTTATCCACCAAACGAATCAGGGGAGTATTTGATTTCATTATTTTACCTTATTTACTTTTACATCTTGTTATTTGAACATTGGGGACAATGTTCATCTTAAGTGTAAGGGGGGGTAAAGTACGATACCTTAGAGAATGCTATTACGCTTGATTTTTCGTTTGTTTAATGGTAGATGTGTAATAAAACTGAGAGAAATACCTGTTAAGGCAATTTTAGTGCCAAATTTAAATTTTTTTACAACATATAGGAGTGAAACTTTGATCTTAATGAGCGTCTCATGGATAGGAAGTTATATGACTAGCACAAAAACCGTACCACTAAAAAATTTTCCACCCCCAAATATGTGAGGTTCGCCCCTAGAATTGGTAGGAAAAGCATTTATGCTATGATGTGTGTACCGGTAGCACTTAGATTCTAGAACTTGCGTTAGGACCATTCCGAGGCCACAAGTGAGACTACATTCGTGTAGTTAGATTTACTACATGATAAGAGGCATTAGGATTAACCCATTGTTTTACACCTGTGTTTTTGTTAAAATTACATTGGCTACATTGGTCAAGTAATTCTCCCACACCCTTTGCGTTGTACTCATTTTTAGTACACGATACCCCTAGTACACCCCTCAGAGCCTATCTTTTCGTTTCTAACTTTAAGCATTTTACTTAAAGTAAGAATTTGTTTACACCCCACTTAAATGTACACCCAAATCGCCTTAGCCTACCTTGTATGCACTCATTTTTAGTGCATTATTGTGACAACATTTGTTTAAACCCCAAGTTAATTATCTAAT
Organism: Artemisia tridentata subsp. tridentata; assembly: GCA_021014915.2. Taxonomy (NCBI): domain Eukaryota; kingdom Viridiplantae; phylum Streptophyta; class Magnoliopsida; order Asterales; family Asteraceae; genus Artemisia; species Artemisia tridentata. The sequence continues at coordinate 3,332,634 of CP139501.1, forward strand.
TGATTACATGGTTGCTAAGTCGAGTCATATCCTTGTACATATTGTTTTGGGACGATTGGGACTCATGGGTAAAGTACTAGTGTAATGGAGTAAGGGGGAAGAACAACATTATTACCCCCATATGTGCTAAATATTTTAAAAAGTACTCCAAGTGTTTCGATTATCTTAATTCGAGTCATTAGAATAGTTATTTGTAAAGTTATGTAAAAGTTCAAGTGTAAGGGGAATGCAACGCCCCTATGATGTATTATTTTTGATGGTAGGGCAAGAGTGTATGAAAAAAAAAAAAAATCGAAAAAATCAAGAAAAATACAAAAAAAAGAGAAAAAAAAAAAAAAAAAAAAAACATACGGACTACCATCCCGTTTCATTTTATGTTTATTTTATCTTTTTGTTATTTCTTTCATTAGCTTAAGTCGAGTCTAGTCTTGGCTTAGCAACGCCATATTGTACATGTAATTAATCAAGATCTTTAACTCGCCACCAGTAAAATATCCTTTATCCAACAAATCCGTGTTTATCATATCCCTACACCTAACGTTATAACCCGTTTAAAAGCCCTCTTTGATAGTTTATCTTAGGTGCTTACGCCTAGTGGAAGAGGTTTTTGACCCTTTCCCAAGCCTATGGTAATCTATTTGCTATGACAGGTAGTGAGAGATATTATCCATTTTCATTTATGAGATATACTTTTATGACACCTGAGAGATGTGAGTATCTAAACACTACTTGTGAGGTGCTAGTTTGTAATCTCCGTGCTTATTTTGATTAAAGTGGAATGACTATTTGTTGTAATTACTTTTATATTAGCGTTAAATGACCCCTAACTTGTATTTTGATTAGAATAAAAGCGCATTTGCTTGAGGACAAGCAAATCTCAAGTGTAAGGGTATTTGATGAAGCGAAAAGTGTACCGCTTTTAGGGGGTCATTTAAGCCATAAATCGTATTTATTTGATCAAATATTGCCCTAAATCGTTCCTTTTGTCATTTTAGGTACTTTGGAGAAGAAATCTGGAAAAGGAAGCATTTTGGACGTTTTTGGAGCATAAAAGTGAAGAAAACGACAAAGTCTCCAAAGCTGCTGGAAAAGTACACGTGACGGCGTCAAGGATTGCTCCTGACGGCGTCAAGGCTTGGAAAAAGAGGTGGATATGACAAATACACGTGACGCGCCAGAAAGTTTTACAATGGAAGTCTGACGGCGTCACCCTTTAAGGTGATCAAGGCCGTCACGGTTTAAGTTAAAGAGAGACGGCGTCAAGCACAATTGTGACGGCGTCAACCCTTGACGCGCCAGAGTGGATTTTGGAGGATTAAAGAGGGACGGCGTCAGGAAGACCATCCGGGAACCCTAGCCGCAACGAGGTGACGGCGTCACCTCCTACAACGTGACGCCGTCAGCCCCTAAATTCTATATATAGTTTTACAATTTTTAGTCATTAGTGTGCAACTTTATGAGGAGAAACCCTAAAAGATTTTTCTGCCATTTTTAAGGGTTTTATACCCTTGGATCTCCCATGTTCAATTGAAGATAAGTAATCAATTAATCATTCAATATGTCTATGTGTTGTTTGATTATATCTTGTTCTTGTCTTTTAATTAACATGCTAGGCTAGATTTATCTTGTGTTTGCTTAGATCTAATGAAACCTAACTATTGATTATTGGTTGTTGGTGTGTTATTAATTGTATTGGATGATTGTTTATCGATGTTAGGCTTAAGAAAACTGGCTAACCTCCTATACGGTAACTTGCTTGAACGTCTTAAGAAACATGAACCAATGCGTACTAAGGTTTTTATGGTTGTATTTAATGCATGAGTGAATTCTAGTGATCCCATGTTAGGAGCTTCTTAGCCGGCTCGACATAGGAGTGAAGTAGGAGCTTATAGAGTTAGGGAAGTACGTACGCCACCCCACGATTGGTATTAAGGAATACACCCGTCATCCACGTAATTAATACACACTAATCAACCGGTAAAAGATAGTTAGGGAGTAAGGAAATCTAAGTAAACACATTTCTCCCCATATAAGTTTCACAACCTTTTTATTTTCAGTTATTTTATTTTATTTGCATTGGTAGTTATTTGGGTTAGTTGACTAGCAACTAATTCCGCCCACTCCTTCAAACCCGAGATTTTACTTGCTTTCATAAAAATATAAAAATACAAAAAGAATCTTCCCTCACCCTTAGACCTATTAGAGTAGTTTTTCAATCCTAACGACACTATTCCCCTAGAGAACGATCAATCCCCCGGTACTTGCCACTACACTATACTACATCGGTCAGGTACACTGCCTGGTGGGGATTGCAAGCCTCTTGAGATCCCTCGAGTGGTAAAACCTGTTGTAAGGTCGTAAAACCACGCATCACTCAGTCTTTAAACTATCCTTCTGATTCTTAACAGAAACAGAAACATAAGGCAAAGCCTTTTGCACCTTGCCCTTACTGTGGGTTCAATGACCACCATCCTAAGGATTGTCAGATTGACAATTGTTGTGAAAATAGTGGAAGTTCCACTCATAACACCTCAGGACGTAGTAAGGCCATTCAGGCCAATAGAGGTATGACAAAGTCAGCCTCTCAGTCCACTGAGTCTACATCAGCAATCAAATGCATAATATGTGGTAGCTCAGTTCACTCCACCACTGACCATAAATCACTTGAAATTGTTAATAAGACCCTCAAAGCTAAGCCCTCCAAGAAGTGGAGTCCTAGAAAGAACTGACCCAGTTTACTATTTGTGCAGAAACATGCTAGGGATCCTGTTTGGCATCTTGATAGTAGATGTTCAAGGAGCATGACTGGTATGAAGGAGTATCTGCACAAGTATGTGGATGAATCAGGACCCAAAGTGATATTTGCTGATAACTCATCATGTCTCACTGAAGGTTATGGTTCAGTAAACTGTAATGGTATAGTCTTTACTAGGATAGCTTATGTAAATGGTCTAAAATACAATTTGATAAGTGCCAGTCAACTATGTGATGCGAAATACATAGTTCAGTTTGATGATAAACAAGGAATCATCTTCAATGCCAATAAGGAAGTTGTCCTTATTGCACCAAGAAGACATGATGTTTATGTGTTAGACATGTCCAGTCTGACTCAGAATGGAACTTGTCTCTTTACCAAGGCCACTGATACTCTCAACTGGCTTTGGCATAAGAGACTCTCCCACCTGAACTTCAAAAACATAAACAATCTTGTAAAACAAAACAAGGTCCTTGGCTTACCATCTCTTGTGTTTTCAAAGGATAAACCATGCTCAGCTTGTGAAAAAGGTAAACATCACAGAGCATCCTTTAAAACCAAAACCAACTTTTCCATCAGGAATTGCCTACATCTTCTTCATATGGATCTATTTGGACCAATTAGTCCTAGATCTATTAACCATGAGAAGTATACTCTGGTCATTGTGGATGAGTACTCAAGATACATTTGGGTATACTTCCTGATCAAAAAGAGTCAGGCAGCTGAAACAATTATGTCCTTTGTCAAGAACATTGAAAATCAGAATGACATCAAAGTCAAACAAATTAGGACTGACAATGGAACAGAGTTCAAAAATTATGAACTTGAATGTTTCTGTGATGAGAAAGGCATTTCACAAAAAATTTCCTCACCCTACAGACCTGAACAAAATGGGGTGGCTGAAAGGAAAAATAGAACACTCATTGAAGCAGCTAGGACAATGCTAAATGGATCAGTCCTTTCCAAACACTTTTGGACTAAAGCAGTAAAGACTGCCTGTTACACACAAAACAGATCCATCATTGTCAAGAGACATAGCAAAACTCCTTATGAGTTATTCAAGGGAAGAATCCCTGACATCAGCTACTTTCATGTCTTTGGGTGTCCTGTGTTTATTCATAATAACAAGGATCACTTAGGAAAATTTGATGCCAAAGCTGATGATGGATACTTCCTAGGATACTCCCTTGTCTCAAAGGCCTTCAGGGTGTTCAACACTAGGAGACAGCATGCTGAGGAAACATTTCATGTTACCTTTGATGAGAGCACTGATGCAATCAGTGTCTCTAACAACTCAGTGGAAGAAATAGGTATTGATGAATCATCAAGATACCCTCCTGATGAACATCATGTTGATAATGGTCCTTCCACTCAGTACCATGCAAATGCTGACATCTCCTATTACATCATTCCCCACAACCTTCCTTACCCAACCATCACTGAGTTTATTGAAGCACAAAATACTGATGAATTCATTCAGTCAGTACAAAGTACTCAGGTACTAAACAATCTCAGTGATGAGTCAACCCACTCAGACACTCAAGATGCTGAAGAACATCATGTGTCTGATCCTGATCCTACCCATCAGGCCTCTACAAGTTCTAATTAGTTTCCAAGACCTCAGGACAGTTGGACTAGGTCTCAGGATATAGAACTTGTCAATATAATTGGTGAGCCTACTGAAGGCATGCTCACAAGAAGCATGGCTGCTGAACTGAGAGCAGCCTCAGCCAATGAATGCCTATTTGTGGACTTCATTTCCACAATTGAACCCAAAAGTGTTAAGGAAGCACTAAAACATCCAAGTTGGGTTCAAGCCATGAATGATGAATTGGAACAATTTGACAGAAATAAGGTAATGACCTTGGTCAAATGTCCTGAAGATGTTTCAGTCATTGGCATGAAATGGGTATTTAAAAACAAATCTGATGAAAATGGCATAGTCATTAAAAATAAAGCCAGACTTGTAGCCAAAGGCTATAATCAACAAGAAGGCATTGACTATGAAGAAACATTTGCACCAGTAGCAAGGATGGAAGCCATCAGGATCTTCCTTTCTTTTGCTACATACATGAACTTCAAGGTGTACCAAATGGATGTTAAAAGTGCATTCTTAAATGGCTCACTGAAAGAAGAAGTTTATGTTCAGCAACCTCCGGGATTTGAAAGCCATGAGTTTCCTGACCATGTCTGCAAGCTTAACAAAGCCCTTTATGGACTGAAACAAGCTCCTAGGGCATGGTATGAGACTCTTTCAGCCTTCCTGATCCAAAACAAATTTGTCAAAGGCAAGATAGACAACACATTGTTTATTTACAAGACAAATAATGATGTCATACTTGTACAAGTATATGTTGATGACATCATCTTTGGCTCAACAAATTATAAACTTTGCAAACAGTTTGAAAAACTAATGGCAAAGAAATTTGAAATGAGCGTGATGGGAGAACTGACTTACTTCCTTGGTCTACAAATTAAGCAGACTGATAAAGGAACCTCTATCAGTCAAGAGAAGTATGTCAAAAGCCTACTGAAGAAGTATGAGCTCAGTGACTGTGCCTCAGTCAAGACTCCATTGGTACCCCCAAACAACCTTGGTCCTGATCTTACTGGTAAACCAGTAAATCAAACTCTATTTAGAGGAATGATAGGATCACTGATGTATTTACTTGCATCAAGGCCTGATATCCAATTCTCAGTCTGCTTGTGTGCCAGATATCAATATGACCCAAGAGAATCTCATATCACTGTTGTGAAAAGGATATTCAGGTACCTAAAAGGTACACCATGCCTTGGATTATATTATCCAAAATGTTCAGGCCTTGATCTTAAAGGATACTCAGACTCTGACTATGCTGGATGCAACATGGACAGAAAAAGCACCTCAGGCTCCTGCCAAATTCTTGGTGGAAAACTAGTCTGTTGGAGTGCTAAGAAGCAACAATCAGTTGCCATGTCCTCAGCTGAAGCTGAATATGTTGCAGCAGCAAGTTGTTGTGCAAATGTACTCTGGATGAAAAGTCAACTCAGTGACTATGGAATTCAGTACAAGATGGTATCCATCTTTTGTGATAACACAAGTGCAATTGCCATCTCAAACAACCCTGTTCTTCATCAGAGAACAAAACACATTGATATTAGATATCATTTCATCAGGGACCATGTCATGAATGGTGACATAGAATTACACTTCATTCCTACTGAATATCAGCTAGCTGATATATTCACCAAGCCATTGGATGAACCAACTTTCACCAGACTGAAAGCTGAACTAGGAATGTTGGATATTGAGAATCAGTCCACTGATTGATTCCATCCAAAATATGTGTAAATTCTGATAACCCAAGTCCCTGACTCAATGTGTTCTTCAGTGAAAAAAGATCACTGAAACTCAGGAACTAAACCCAAGTTCCTGAAATTTTGGATCTCAGAAACTAGACCTAAGTTCCTGATCCATTAAAACCATCAGGAACTAAACCCAAGTTCCTGAACCTTTGAATCATCAGGAATAAACCCAATTCCTAAATAAACTGGTTCACTGAATGAAAAGTCATTCAGGGTCCTCAGATGACATTCAATGCTAACTTAAATGCTCTAAGTATCTAGTTAGTAAATGTTTGAGGTTGTAACTGAATTCATATTTAATAATAAGAATATTTGTTCATTTGCCTTTCTGGCATACACCTCATGGGCCCCCACTTCCCAACTTGGCATTCAATGCCCTCTCTCACACAAAACACTGTGTGCTGATGAAAACTCTGCAACTTCTCCTTTTGCAGAAACTACTCAACTGTTCACCCTGACAGTTGCGAAAAAAGAGGAAAAGTGGAGTGGTGGTATTTAATGTGGATCCCAAACATTTTATTCAAAATAATTTCCAAAAATTATATTTTGATTAAATAAAACCGCTCAAATGCCAAAAATACCCCCATCTCCACTACTCTATAAATACCTCAAACAAAATAAACACACACACGTTTTTTAGAATACTAAGCAAAACTCTGCCATTTTTAACTCTCAAAATTTTGTGTGTGTGTTCATAAGCTTTAGAAACCCAAAAACCATATGTCAAACCCAGACTCACCTACACATATGGCTTCTTCCAAAGCTGTCATTTGCACCCCTAATGTGAAATTCATATTAGAGGGTGTAGACCTCACCAAGAACAATGTGGTGGGAAACTTTTCCTATCCACAAAAGTTCCCAGCCTACAAGAACGTTATGAAATATCTTCAAAACTGTTTTCTTGCAAAGGCATTTACCAAGACCCCCTCAGTCATCTACCATGACTACCTGAGGGAATTCTGGTGTACTGCTGTGGCTACTAGCCCAAAAGACACCAAAGAATCCATCATCACATTCACAGTGATGAATGGGAAAAGACCCCTTTCCCTGGATTACAACACCTTCATCAAGGCCACAGGTCTTGATTTTGCTGAGGCTTTTGAGCCCAACCCCACTGATCAAGAGGTTAAGAATGAATTAATCTTTCTAGGACCTCATAACCTCAGACGTCCTGATCAGTCTGCTGGAGCCTTATTGGAGAAGGCTCCAATAGTCAAAACCTGGTTCCACCCAGTCTGGAGGATCCTGATGACATTTGTCATTCAGGTCCTTGGGGGGAATAAATCCTCCACGGAGCAATTGAACTCATCACAAAAATTGATGTTGTTCAGCCTCCTGGAGGGTAAAAAGATTGATATCGAAGGAATAATCTTCCGAGACCTCGTTGCCAAGCTCTCAGGAAAATCTAGGCAAAAACATTTGTCTTACCCTAGGTTTATTTCCTGTGTGCTTCAGGACCTTCTTGGTTCTGACTATGATAGGTCTGACGTCAAAAGCACAAAGCCTGGCGTCTTGCATAAGACCAATTTTTCTAGTGGCATCCCTGAGGTAACACCCATTGCCCTGACCACCTATATGATGGAGGTGATTCAGGGGGAGGACGCTGTCTCACCAGTACCTTCACCGACCAAAAAGGTAAAGAAGACAAAGAAGGGTCAGTCCAGTAATGTGGTTAGACCAAAACCACTCGCCACTGAGACTGATGCCCAGAACCAACTCAACCTTAAAAAGAGGTTGAATGTGGCCCAGACCTCTGAGACACCCACAACAGAGACCCCCTGACCACAAAACAAAGGCCAACGGAGGGCACTGAGAAATCATCCTCAGTGTCCTCGGGCAAACCCTTTCCACATGTTCCCACTGACATACACAAGTCTGAGGGATCAGGAACATTCACCATTTCACATCCCCATGAAGGAACTGACAAATCACAATCAGTTCCCGAGGGATAAAAGGGTTCTAAATCCTCGGTAGGGCAGCACTACTCCACTGAGAAGGGGACCCACAACCTCTCACATCCCGATGAAGGAACTGATAAATCACAATCAGGGCCTGAGGGAGAAAAGGGTCCTAAATCCTCAGTAGGATAGCACTATCCTACTGGGAAGGGGACCTACCAACAATCACATCCTGCTAACGTTCCTGAGAAATCACACTCAGGATCTCAGGGAGTTCAGGACCCTAAATCCCTAAAAGGACAGTACAATCCTGATGGGAAGGGGGTCCGTCAATCATCACAATCAGTGCCTAGTGATACTACTGGAAAACACCCATCAGTAGTTGAAGGCGCTAAGGGGGACAAAGACTCAGAGGGAAAGAAACAACCCGCTGATATGGAACCCATCACCCCCTCAGGCGGATCCATTCACTCAGGAACTGCCCCCAAAAGCCAGGCTGGTATTACCCCAGTTATTATGGCTAGTCAGGCTGAGCAAACCCACTCAGTTATTATGACAACGGGGTCAGGACCTGGCCAAAACAAAGGCGAGTCTTCTTATGAAGAGGAGCCGGTTCAAATTTTGGGTATTGAGTCCATGGGGGACATTCAGGCTCTTCTTGAGTCCGATGATGAGCTCAAGAAAGAGAGTGATGAGGAAATCTTTGAGGCATGTGAGGATATGGAAACTGATGTACAACCTAAACAATCACATTAGTCATCTCCACATCCAAGTGAAGAATCAGAATCTCAAGCTGTTGGTTCTTCGGATACTGACAACATCCTCAGCAAGTATGACAACATTCTTCCTCTCACTGAGAGACAATTGGTCAAGTTCCTGCTCAAGACCAACAAGGCTCTCTTCCAAGGTCTGACTGAAGAAATGTTTGACCAGCACACTGAAGCCGCTTTTCATTATGTCAACCTGAAGGATTCAGTGGAAGCCTATCATGATGATGTAAATGAGCACAAGTCATCTATCTCCTTCTCCCTAACGAATCTTGATTACAACTTTAAATTGTTCAACGAATCTCTCACTAACTTACAAAAGAGCATTGACACTATTCAAGAGTCAGTGAAAGATGACCCTGAGCTAAACAAGAAAGTTCTTCAGGCTTCAGAAACTTACCAGCAACAAACTTCTCAGTTGGCTAAGCTGGTAACTATGCTGAGATCCTCAAATCTTTAGGGACTCAACTCATCAGTGGACTCCATTCGATCTTCCCTGGGTCTTATGGAGTCCCACATGGCTTCTTTGGCATCATCTTCTTCCTCCCTGGCTTGGAATCTTGGGCCAAGGATGACTGCATTAGAGGCTTCTCAGGCTTCTCTTGAGACTAAGGTCTCAACTCTTCAGGAGGACACCTCAGACATCAAGTCCATGATGACTGAGATCTATCAGGCCTTCAAAGGTCAAGCTCCCTCAACTTCAGTGAGCGAACCAACTCTTGCTCTCACTATGGGTCAAGCAACAGTTGAGGGGGAGAAAGTCACTGAAGAACCTCCACAACCTGAACAAGAACAACCTCCTTCTCACACTGAGGGGGAGAATCCATCTTCATCCTACCAAGACAAAGGCAAGGGCATTCTCACAACCATTGAGCCTGAGCCCACAATCTTGGTACCTGCCTCCAAGGAAAGAAGGCTAGACCCTGATGAACCAGTCAGGGTTCCTTATGAAATCAATGGGGTGATGGAACTTCTCACTCATGCTGAAATTCAAGCTCACATAGAGAAAGAGGAGGCAGTAAAGAAAGCTGCTGAAGATGAAAGGCAGAACAAGCTTGCTCTCATTCAGGTTGCAAGAGAAGAGGCTGAGAAGATTGGGATTGAGGCAAAAGACCTTGCAAAAAGGGAAGGTGGCAAGAGCTTTGTGGAATCTCATAATGCTCAGTTAGCTGCTCTCAGGCAGAAAAGAGAAGAAAGGGCTAAAAGGGCTGAAGAAATTAGGCAGAACAGGATTGAGAGATATTAGTGGGTCATGACAAGCAGGTTGAAGCTTGAACCTATCCTTGATATCAAGATTCACCGAAACACCAAGCCTGCCATTGTTACTGTCTACAGGAGTACTGAAAAAAGAATTCTTCAGGTTCATAGCCCCTTCAGATTCGCAGACTTCGGGATCACTGAGTTGGATGAATTGGGTTCAATATTAGCGAAAAAATCTAATGTTGTGGTCCCTGGTCTGTTAAAATCCCTGAGCCTGAGGTATGAAAGATTGGCAACAGCACCTCAGGAACTTGGTATTCCATCTCTTCCTGCTTCAGCCGAACAGCCTGCCTCTTCTCAGTCTTCTTCAAGAAAGAGAAAGAAGATTGAAGCTGAGCCTGAGATCAAGGTTCCTGGTCTTGACTGTAATAGGGCTCTCCCTGAAGGTGTTCCATTCAGGAACAATGTGATCATGGAACAACCTGAAAGAAAGAGTGTAATACCCGAAATTTTAAAACATGCAAAATGACCAAAATACCCCTCTAGTTTTAAAATTTTAAGAATATATAAAAGCATACAAATAAACATTATTTGAATATAACCTAAGGTAATTAAATCTTTAAGTTATCTAATAAATTAAGCTAAAATAAAACTTTACCTTATAATGTGAAATCACAAAACAAATAAGTATATACATATGTTTTAATAATTTCGACAAGAAGAAAAAAAAAAAAAAAAAAGGAAAAGAAATATGCATTGAATTTAAAAGATATGATGATCCCATAATATTAGGTCTCTCCTTATTTATCTAATCACAAAGAGTCGGTTTCCCCATCCTCCATATATACCGAACCTTTATTTATTTTCTCACTTTGCAAACCCTAAAAATCCTTCTACAAACCATCGACCTGCTGTTTTTTTTTGTCTCTTCTGTTCGATCCAAAGACAGCAGCAAAAGGTTCTTTTGTGGCCTCTATTTGGTGGTCTTAGCGTGGGGTTACAGCAGGTTGGAAGGGGTGTTCTACTCGTGGGTTGTGGAAGCTGTCGATGGGTTGACAAGCTATGGTTTCGTTCGGCTGGGTTGCTGTGGTGTTCAACTATTCTCTTGTTCTTGTTTCATTCGTTCTATTCGACCCAAAGGTATCACTTACCTTCGACTAGTTTTTCTTCTCGTCATGTTCATGTGAAACATATATAGTCCTTAGTTAACCACTATAAGTTTCTTATAACCATTAAATGTTAAAAACATGATTAAAGAAAGGAAACAGTATAGTGTTGTGGTCTCGATATTCAGGTGTGTGTCTCGTTGAGTTTGTTCGGGTCTCGCGAGAGTTCGTGGATTAGAGCGGATCTCGCGATGCCTTAATTGTCTCACATGTGTGGGTGCCTTTGTTTCTAATCGGGGTTGGAGTTTAGGTTTGTGTTTGTACGTATGGTTAGTAGTGCATGCATGGTATTAGACAGTCAATCATGTTCTTGGTTTTACGTCCCGTTATAGAATTAGCTAAACGGTTTACAATCAGTAGGCGATGAACTATCTGACCCTCATGTTCCGTTATATTAATTTTTTTAATAAGCGAATAAATACCCTATAGGGCTACAAGGGACATTTATTTAAAACTGATAAAGAGAATGCAAGTGCTTAAACCCTTAATAACTCGTTTTACCTCATCAGGTGGTTCGTAATCCAACAAGAAGCTGTAATTGTGAGTATATATATTATGGTCGACCCAACATCTGTTTTGAAATAAGGGTAAAATATATTACTAATTTATGAAACAAAAGAATTATTAAGTCATACATGATCTTGCATGTCCATTGATGGAAGTGCATACTAATTAAATAGGGATAAAGGTCATGGGTTGTGTGGGCAGTGTCTCCATTAGAGGTGATTATATATGTGTGTGTCATGTGATGTGTTTGGTTGCATGTTTCATTAGGGTCGATTTTGGTTTAGTCAAAATGCATACATGGGTTGTAATTTTCACATGGATAGTAAACTGTGTATGTTGGAACATATGGATCATTATGGAATATAAGTTAAACTCTAACCTTTGGAAATTGTCATAATAAACTCTAAACTATTATGACTTGATAAAATGAACCCTGTTTCCATAATAGTATTTATTAAATGGCATAACTTAAATTATAATATTCGAATCTTGCAAATTATAGAAACTTACTAAATAAGGAAACTTTCTTAAATGGAAAGATAACTGAAAACCCTTTGTAATTCTGTCTTCTACTCCATTAGGTTCGAGGAAGGAGTAATTTGATCCTTGTCATTTGCTATCCTTGTGTTCTGCTAATAAGGTACAGATATTCTGCCCTTCTTGTAAGGAGCCTTCGTTCTCTTGATCTCTTATTTTGATTCGTTTAGGATTTCCCCAAGCCATTGCTATGTTCCCTTGTATTGTGAACCCTTGTTTTGAATCTTTTGCTTTGAACCATTGCCTTGACCTTTTGTCTTGAACCTTGCCTTGAACCCTGCTATGAACCTTGATATGAACCTTGCCATACACCTTGCCATACACCTTGCCTTGAACCTTGATATACTTGAGATTTTAACGGGATGAGAAAACATTTTTAATTAATTATGGAGGTGTTTTAAGAAAACCATTTTTCAACTATCTGATTGAAAACTATTTTAAAAACTATCGTTATAAAAACCGTTTTAAAAAGACCATTTCTATGAATACTATTTTGAAAGATCATTTTTAACTAAAACCATTATTAAAGAGTTTCTTTTAAATGAACTGGTGAAATGAACCCATTGATATGTAACTTGAAACTTGAACTTGGCTTGTACACTTGATACTTGACCTTGACCTTGACCCACAGTTTGAGACTACGAGCCATACTAGGCATGAGGGTTTCATGTCCTTGTCATTGATGCACCAATGACTTGACTTTTGGGTAGGAAAGTGATACCTATCCCGTCCCTGCCATGACTTGATAATTGCATTGTACACGTAGATGAAGACATTGTGGCAGCCTACAGGGGCGCATAGATGCATCCTAGATTTGTATTGTACATGACTTGATTTACTTGTATTGTTAGTGACATGACGGGTGTGTGCGATACACGTCATTCACTCTTGGGAGCACGCGACTCCAACCCTTGGAGGTATTCCCTCATATTATACTTGTCATACCGAGGTCACCCCTCCGTATACATGTATACTTGTTTACTTGACTTGATATGACATGTTCTGGGCTTGTAGAGGATTTCTGTTTCTGTTTCTGTTACCCTATGACTTGATAATTGACTTGACTTGAATTGAACTTGGGCTGGTGGGGGGCTATGGTTTCCTTTACACTTAGACCTTGTAACCAATTCTTGATAACCTTTCTCATTTCTTTCTTAATCATATTACACCTTGTATTATTCCATTTACTTCACTACCCTTTATTACTGCTTTGTTATCGTTATATCTGTTCACTGAGCTCTCGTAGCTCAGCCGCATTTCTTTTCCTGCGGCAGGTTTTAGTTGGAAGCTTGGTATTGATTGGAGAGTTTACCTTGGAACTAGAAGATCCTGATAGCTATTTTGGATTAGAAGAGTTAGAAGAGCATAGATTTGGACTTAGTGATTATTGTATTTCCATTATAACCTTGTAGTTTCATATTGTCTTTTGTAACCATTGAAATTCTATTATATTATCTATGTCTCATGCTTGTGTTTGTTCTGATATGCCACCATCGTTGTGACACCTTTGCCCTTGTCGGGTTGGGGTGTTACAATTTATGGTATCAGAGAAACGGGCTGACGACTTGTAATACATTTACCCTGTCCTGTGAGATTAGGACCATTAGGCTTCCACTGTAAGAACATAGGAGAACACCTTGAGGACTTGCTTTAGGATTTCATATATGAACTTAAGTTTTGACCGGTGAGGAATGGGTAGACTATAAGGCGTTTAGGTATCATCGTTTCCGCATTACTCTGATTCATGCCTTGCTATGACATTTGCTTTTGTTGACCTCTAAGACTGTAGAAGCACTAGGTGGATTAAGATAGGTTATTGTTACGACTTGAGATAAAGTATGATCATCATGAAGGCATATTTATGTGGTACTGGTATTATGACGCCTGATCAACGTGATAATACTTACACCATATAACGTGCCCTCATTGTGGCCATAGGATATCTTGGGAAGTACCTAAGAGTTTAGAACTTGATTCCCGTTGAATTGTCCGTGATTAATGAGACTTTAGGTTCATCCTACCTGTTCGTATATTCTGCCCTTGTTCATTAGACGTCTGGACAAGTTTAGACTCTCGCTTGGCGTTCTGTTGATTTCAGTTATAAATCTTGAACTCTTGTAGAGCTCTTTACTGTTGACACAGTTAAATTGATTTGAAATCTTGTTCGCATTTCGTATGAGTTACGTTCTATCTCTTCCTGTTCCCCGCAATTTTCGAGGACGAAAATTTTTTTTAGAGGGGAAGAAGTTGTAATACCCGAAATTTTAAAACATGCAAAATGACCAAAATACCCCTCTAGTTTTAAAATTTTAAGAATATATAAAAGCATACAAATAAACATTATTTGAATATAACCTAAGGTAATTAAATCTTTAAGTTATCTAATAAATTAAGCTAAAATAAAACTTTACCTTATAATGTGAAATCACAAAACAAATAAGTATATACATATGTTTTAATAATTTCGACAAGAAGAAAAAAAAAAAAAAAAAGGAAAAGAAATATGCATTGAATTTAAAAGATATGATGATCCCATAATATTAGGTCTCTCCTTATTTATCTAATCACAAAGAGTCGGTTTCCCCATCCTCCATATATACCGAACCTTTATTTATTTTCTCACTTTGCAAACCCTAAAAATCCTTCTACAAACCATCGACCTGCTGTTTTTTTTGTCTCTTCTGTTCGATCCAAAGACAGCAGCAAAAGGTTCTTTTGTGGCCTCTATTTGGTGGTCTTAGCGTGGGGTTACAGCAGGTTGGAAGGGGTGTTCTACTCGTGGGTTGTGGAAGCTGTCGATGGGTTAACAAGCTATGGTTTCGTTCGGCTGGGTTGCTGTGGTGTTCAACTATTCTCTTGTTCATGTTTCATTCGTTCTATTCGACCCAAAGGTATCACTTACCTTCGACTAGTTTTTCTTCTCGTCATGTTCATGTGAAACATATATAGTCCTTAGTTAACCACTATAAGTTTCTTATAACCATTAAATGTTAAAAACATGATTAAAGAAAGGAAACAGTATAGTGTTGTGGTCTCGATATTCAGGTGTGTGTCTCGTTGAGTTTGTTCGGGTCTCGCGAGAGTTCGTGGATTAGAGCGGATCTCGTGATGCCTTAATTGTCTCACATGTGTGGGTGCCTTTGTTTCTAATCGGGGTTGGAGTTTTGGTTTGTGTTTGTACGTATGGTTAGTAGTGCATGCATGGTATTAGACAGTCAATCATGTTCTTGGTTTTACGTCCCGTTATAGAATTAGCTAAACGGTTTACAATCAGTAGGCGATGAACTATCTGACCCTCATGTTCCGTTATATTATTTTTTTTTATAAGCGAATAATACCCTATAGGGCTACAAGGGACATTTACTTAAAACTGATAAAGAGAATGCAAGTGCTTAAACCCTTAATAACTCGTTTTACCTCATCAGGTGGTTCATAATCCAACAAGAAGCTGTAATTGTGAGTATATATATTATGGTCGACCCAACATCTGTTTTGAAATAAGGGTAAAATATATTACTAATTTATGAAACAAAAGAATTATTAAGTCATACATGATCTTGCATGTCCATTGATGGAAGTGCATACTAATTAAATAGGGATAAAGGTCATGGGTTGTGTGGGCAGTGTCTCCATTAGAGGTGATTATATATGTGTGTGTCATGTAATGTGTTTGGTTGCATGTTTCATTAGGGTCGATTTTGGTTTAGTCAAAATGCATACATGGGTTGTAATTTTCACATGGATAGTAAACTGTGTATGTTGGAACATATGGATCATTATGGAATATAAGTTAAACTCTAACCTTTGGAAATTATCATAATAAACTCTAAACTATTATGACTTGATAAAATGAACCCTGTTTCCATAATAGTATTTATTAAATGGCATAACTTAAATTATAATATTCGAATCTTGCAAATTATAGAAACTTACTAAATAAGGAAACTTTCTTAAAATGGAAAGATAACTGAAAACCCTTTGTAATTCTGTCTTCTACTCCATTAGGTTCGAGGAAGGAGTAATTTGATCCTTGTCATTTGCTATCCTTGTGTTCTGCTAATAAGGTACAGATATTCTGCCCTTCTTGTAAGGAGCCTTCGTTCTCTTGATCTCTTATTTTGATTCGTTTAGGATTTCCCCAAGCCATTGCTATGTTCCCTTGTATTGTGAACCCTTGTTTTGAATCTTTTGCTTTGAACCATTGCCTTGACCTTTTGTCTTGAACCTTGCCTTGAACCCTGCTATGAACCTTGATATGAACCTTGCCATACACCTTGCCATACACCTTGCCTTGAACCTTGATATACTTGAGATTTTAACGGGATGAGAAAACATTTTTAATTAATTATGGAGGTGTTTTAAGAAAACCATTTTTAAACTATCTGATTGAAAACTATTTTAAAAACTATCATTATAAAAACCGTTTTAAAAAGACCATTTCTATGAATACTATTTTGAAAGATCATTTTTAACTAAAACCATTATTAAAGAGTTTCTTTTAAATGAACTTGTGAAATGAACCCATTGATATGTAACTTGAAACTTGAACTTGGCTTGTACACTTGATACTTGACCTTGACCTTGACCCACAGTTTGAGACTACGAGCCATACTAGGCATGAGGGTTTCATGTCCTTGTCATTGATGCACCAATGACTTGACTTTTGGGTAGGAAAGTGATACCTATCCCGTCCCTGCCATGACTTGATAATTGCATTGTACACGTAGATGAAGACATTGTGGCAGCCTACAGGGCGCATAGATGCATCCTAGATTTGTATTGTACATGACTTGATTTACTTGTATTGTTAGTGACATGACGGGTGTGTGCGATACACGTCATTCACTCTTGGGAGCACGCGACTCCAACCCTTGGAGGTATTCCCTCATATTATACTTGTCATACCGAGGTCACCCCTCCGTATACATGTATACTTGTTTACTTGACTTGATATGACATGTTCTGGGCTTGTAGAGGATTTCTGTTTCTGTTTCTGTTACCCTATGACTTGATAATTGACTTGACTTGAATTGAACTTGGGCTGGTGGGGGGCTATGGTTTCCTTTACACTTAGACCTTGTAACCAATTCTTGATAACCTTTCTCATTTCTTTCTTAATCATATTACACCTTGTATTATTCCATTTACTTCACTACCCTTTATTACTGCTTTGTTATCGTTATATCTGTTCACTGAGCTCTCGTAGCTCAGCCGCATTTCTTTTCCTGCGGCAGGTTTTAGTTGGAAGCTTGGTATTGATTGGAGAGTTTACCTTGGAACTAGAAGATCCTGATAGCTATTTTGGATTAGAAGAGTTAGAAGAGCATAGATTTGGACTTAGTGATTATTGTATTTCCATTATAACCTTGTAGTTTCATATTGTCTTTTGTAACCATTGAAATTCTATTATATTATTTATGTCTCATGCTTGTGTTTGTTCTGATATGCCACCATTGTTGTGACACCTTTGCCCTTGTCGGGTTGGGGTGTTACAAAGAGGTATGTTCTTCACTGATGAGTTCGGTGACCAAGCCTTTCAGAGATGGAGTGATATTGATCTATCAGGGATCAAAGCCATGCTTGGCTTTCTAATGATGGCCTCCCCACTCAAAACTCCTGAAAATGTGAGGTTTTGTCAAGATCTGAAAAGGAAAATCCGAGAGCACCCAGACCAATAAAAACTGCAGTCAAAGAAGCCTAAGCTTGAAGCCCTTGGGATTAAGCTGAACTGATGAATCTGCCTGACTACCACCACCACCTTTTGTACTTAGTTTTGATAGGACTTGTAATGATATTAATAAGATGATGTTTTTATTATTTCAGTGTCCTTATTTACATTCTAGTACATTCAGTATGAGTAGAAGTCATTAGCTTACTAATTACTGATCAAAACACTTAGGAATAATTTATATCCAAATAGGGGGAGATTGTTGGGTCCATCAGTACCCAAGAATACTTAAAACAAGATTTGGACACAAATTAACTAAGTGTAAATTAAACCGAGAACAATTCAAGTCACTGAGAGAACAGTCTCTCAGTGAGTCATCTTCAGGATGCTTAAGGCAAATTTAAGAAGAAGGATTCACTACTCAGGAAGGCGGTACTCCCTGAGTAGGACTTAAGCCAAAGAAGAAGATGATGGTTCAGTGAGTGTTGGACAAGAACTCACTGAACCCCAGTCTCCTCAACAACATTTAAGTGATTGAAGACTGAAGAACTCAACGCCTGAAAGAAAGGCGGGAAGATCTGGGAAGAGTTTTAAGATAAGATCAAATCTTATCTTGTCAGGAAGAAACTTTCCCTAAGACGGCTAAAAGTCATGGAGTGTCAGACCAACCACTCCTAAAGACTTTATAGTCCATTCCCATTGGTTCTTGGAAATGACAATTACTGTTGTAATTGTCAGACACGCTTGCTTCAACAAGTTGTAGTTTTTTAATCACTTTTACTCTTTTATACTTGTGTATAAATAGGTTCAAAAGGAGAGAAGTTGTGTGTGTTTTGTACATTGAAAGCTTAGACTTTTACATAGCAACTTCTCTCCTACAAAGAGTAACGTATCCCTGAGATAGCTCAGTGGGTCGAATTGTTACCACTCAAAGCAAAGTTTGAGTTTAGATATGAGACACCACCATACCTTGTCTGTTCAATCCCAAGTGTTTATTCCGCAAAACACTTGGGTAATAGATTCTTTGATTCATTTCTAATAAGAATTTAAACGTTGAAAAATACTTGTGTGTTTTTACTTTTACGTTTTCATTAATCTGTTAGAATTAATCATAACATTGTATTAGTCATAAACACGAATAGATTAACTTTCTAGTTAACTCTAAGCGTGTTAAGGGAAAAGTGTTGTATGCAAGTTAATGTGGTCATTCGTTGCTTGCATCTCCCCTGATGTTCCTCTTGCAAAGTTTCTGGCCGGTGAACTTTATTTTCCGGTATTTGTTGACCCTCCTCAGTGCACCTTGATCGGTCCTTGGTGATTATAGGTTATTTATGACATTCGAGTTTGTGTAGGTTGTTCACCAGACATTTGGTTGGGTTGAAAACTTTGTTAAAAGGGAGGGAAAAAAAAGTAATCTTTTATATGAGAAAATGAGTGAAAATAGATGAAAGTTTGTGACTATTTTGTATTATGTCCCCCACGAATGGCGCCATGTTTACGTATGATATGTAAAACGTAATTAGGAGTGGATTGGATGGATATGTTGTTTGATTTCCCGTCAAAAACGGTAAGGACCCTGAGATAAGAATGAGTATCTAAAGTCGAGGTAACACTTAAACAAACTTAGTGTATGTATACACTGTGCGTAAATAATTGTGTTAAATAATGAATAAGAAGATGAACCCTTTAGAGTGTGTGATACCTCTATTTATAAGGAGGTATCTATGGTTTTGGGATGAACCCATGTGGTTGATCAACGACTGTTGACAGGCCACGCGTTGATCATCTGATGGACAAACAAGGATGACAGATGTATTCCTTCCTTAGACTCGTACACTTCATACATAACATGTCTGTTCCATATTCTAGTTGTGTGCCTCCTACCGTCACGTGTCAGGTACCGTCTCTTAACCATTGGTGACAATTTTGTGACAGTTGCTACATGTGTGTGAATGTGGCCTGAGAGGCCTTCCTAAGTCATTCCGACCTGGGAATGTATGTGTATTGGATTTGGCTTATCCGAGTGTTGATACTCAACCTAATTTTGGAGTGTATTTGAGGGCTTGGGCCACTAATACCTATACGCGATCAATATACATCAAGCGAGTTTGAATATCAATATTTTTTTTCTTTTATTTTCTCACTTTTATTGTTTAGAGATTTAAATATTATTTTATATATATGGTTGGAAATATAAAGACGTGTATTTTTTAGTGCAAAAAATGATGGATCTTTTAATGTTCTATACAAATACTTATGCCTATTTACAACAAGATGTTTAGTGTTTGAACTTACAGATAATTGTTATATCATATGTGATATATCATGCAAATTAGGGGTGTTCATCGGTTCGGTTATTGGGTCGTTCGGTTTATTCGGTTCGGTTAGTTCAATTAAGGTTTTTTTTTCTGGGTTAAACCGAAAACCGAACCAAATTCAAATTTTATTAAACCAAACCGAAAAATGAACTGAATAATTGAAAACCGAACCAAATAACCCAAATAATCCGAATTACTTAATATTATTTATTTATTTATTTATATAAACTTTTAGTGCAAAAAAAATCAAGCATAAAAAATGTTATATTTATATAATGAAAGTGTTTTAATATCTTTTTTTGTATATAAATATATAAAAAATTATATATATTTATATGAATTCGATTTTTGGTTCGGTTTTCGGTTCATTGTGCCAAAACCATATCTGAACCGAGAACCGAATATTTATTTCGGTTTGGTTTTGGCAAATTCGGATCGGTTAAAAATTTGGTTCGTTTGTTTCAGTTCGGTTCGGTTTCTTTTACGGTTTTTGTGGGTGAAACCCGAATTCTGCACACCCCTAATGCAAATTTATGTACCCAAAAAAACCAAAGAAAAAGAAAACCAAAAAAATCAAAGTTTGTCGAATGTATATGAAAAGGTCTATCTATTGAAAGATAATTAACTGCTAGTCGCGACGATATAATTAATTTCGCCTCACGATTAATGGTATTAAAATTAATGGTTTTTTTCTAAAAAGGTCAGTGAAAGCGTGGTTTAATTAAAAAAATTCAACTAATTCCTTTATTTTTCTAAAAGAAGATGAGTGGGGTTCAAATTTCTCTTTCCGTATGAGACAAGTTTGTCAACCAAATCGTTAGTCACTAGACGTTCCAAAACACTTTCATGGTATGAAAGTAAAGGACTAAATCGATGCATTTGCATCACATCCTCTCATCGACTTATGTAATGCACTCATAAGATTGTAATGCTGTTCACCGTCTTTGTCATAAGAAAGATGCTTACTTTGCAACGCTTGTTTTGCATCATCTATACTCACACTCAAGACAACATCAACATTCTTATCCAAATCGAATACATTATTCCCATAATAACCTAAGTGTGCAGCAGCAGTAATAGCTGATATTTCCAAAGCATTAAGCGCCACACGCGCATCTCCATCACAATGTTGCGATAAATACTCAACAACTTCATCACTAACTTCAATCTCTTTCGGCATAAACCCTAAACTACAAACCAACCCATTGTCATGATCATCCCTAGCACGTTTAAGAATAGTAGCAATATGACCCGGTTTAAGCAAATTAAGTGTAAGCACTCTACAACGAGACAGCAAAGGCGTAATCAAATGAAACGAGGGGTTCTCAGTGTTGGAAACACGAAGGCCTTTTAGGCTTATATTAGAGAAGAGAGGAATACTTAGAGAAAGTTTACAATGTTATTGAATTGCTTAAGCTTTGCTTCATTAGTCTCTTACAAATGCATCACCCTAAATCCTATTTATACTACTCTATGGAACATTCTAGATCGGGATATTTTCTATGACTCTTTAGATTTTTCTACTAGGTATTCTGCCACAACTATCTAGATACATCTAGTAGATATCATCTACTATAACCTTCTAAACATTTCTATAGATATCATTCTATGACTTTCTAGAAGCTTCCATACCATTCTACGACTTTCTAGAAGCTTCCATACCATTCTACGACTTTCTAGAAGCGTCTTCTATATGGGCTCGGGATTTTATGGATAGTTCAATCTTTATTGAACTAAATCAAGTTTATGATCCAACACCCCCCTTTAAACTTGATTTCCCGACTCCAAGCATTATCCTTAGTCTTGAGAAATCTCGCTCGTTGAGCGGCTTGGTGAAGATATCTGCAACTTGGTTTTCGGACCTCGCATGTATCACTCGTACATCCTTCCTCTTCATAGTCGATACCATGCTTCTGCTTGTAACCTTTTGCCACAAGTCTTGCCTTGTACTTCTCCACTTCGCTTTTGTCGTTTTTCTTGGCCTTGTATACCCACTTGACTCCAGTAGCCTTTTGGCCTTTCGGAAGGGTCATCAACTCCCACGTATCATTCTTTTCTATTGACTTTATCTCCTCGTCCATGGCTTGTCTCCATTTCTTGCTTTTCATAGCTTCTTCAAAAACTAAAGGTTCACAGTCAGCATATAAACAAAGAAGGGGTATCTCGTCAGTTACCTTATATAGCTCCTGCAAACTTCTTTTCTTTGGTTCTCCTTCACTTGAACTTGAAGGTGAGTCTTGGGTTGGAGTTAGACTTTGAGGTTGTTGGACTTCTTCACTTGATTCACCCGTCTCTTCTTCGTCAGTCATAGGAAGAAAGTCATACCTTTCATTTTCATTAATGCTCCAATCCCATGCTTCTTCTTCACCGAATTCTACGTCTCTACTCACTACCACCTTCCTCCTGATTGGATTATAGAGCTTATAACCTTTTGACTGCTTGTCATAGCCAACAAACACATGCTTCTCACTTCTATCATCAAGCTTGGATCGCCTTTGGCTCGGAACATGGACATATGCTATGCTTCCGAATATCCTTAGGTGAGAGACAGTAGGCTTCATCCCATTCCATGCTTCTTGTGGAGTCTTGTTGTCTAAACTCTTTGACGGACACCGATTCAATAGATATACCGCACAGTCAACCGCTTCGGCCCAAAACTCCTTTGGCATCTTCTTACTTTTCAACATGCTTCGGACCATATTGAGAATGGTTCTATTCTTTCTCTCCACCACTCCATTTTGTTGTGGGGAGTAAGGAGCCGTTAGAAATCTCCGGATCCCATTATCCTCACAAAATTTGTTAAATTCTTTTGATAAAATTCTTCACCTCTATCGGATCTCATGGATTTAATTTTTAAACCTTTCTCCTTTTCTACCATAGCTTTAAATGTCTTAAAAGCTTCAAAAGCTTGGGATTTTTCTTTTAGAAAATATACCCAAGTTTTTCTTGAAAAATCATCAATAAAAAGCATGAAGTAAAGATTCTTACCATGAGAGGGTGGAGTAATGGGACCACACAAATCCGTGTGAATTAGTTGTAGAGGCTCCTTAGCTCTTAATGTCGCTTCTTTCGGGAACGAACTTCTAGCATGCTTCCCAAGAAGACATCCTTCACACACTTGATTGGGATGATCAATTTGATCCAACCTTTTCACCATTCCCTTTGATGATAATAACTTTAAGGCACCAAAGTTTAAGTGCCCGTACCTCATGTGCCAAAGCCACAAATGATCTTTTAAACAACTCTTTAAGCACTTAGCTTCATCATGTTGAATGTTTAGAAGGAACATTCGGTTTTTAGTCATAGGCACTTTTGCTATGAGCTTTCCTTCAGGATTTCTTATTATAGCACTACGATCCTTGAAATGAATATCGTAGTTTTTATCTAAAAGTTGTCCCACACTTAAAATGCTACTTTTAAGGTTGGGCACATTGTACACGTCCAAAATATATTGGTGACTTCCATCTTTAGCTCGGATAAGTATCTTACCTTTTCCTTTCACCGGTGCCTTTGATTCATCTCCAAAGGTGACATTACCTTTACTTGTTTCCATCTCCACGAACAAGTCTTCTTCACCCGTCATATGGTTGCTCGCAGCGGAATCTATATGCCATGGCTCTATCCTCTCTTTCTGTTCGTCATATCTTGCCATTAGCAAGGTAAGCTCATCTTTGTCTTCTACCTCCACAAGATTAGCTTTTTCTTCCACTTGTCTTGAGCTACTACACTCACTGGCATAATGACCATATTTGCGACAATTATAACATTGTATTTGGGGCTTACTTGCTCTTTGAGATTGAAAGCCTCTCCCACGACCTCTTCGATATGGAGACCATTGATTTTCATCTTCTTTGTTGACATATTCTCTTCCTCTTCCTCGTCCTTGGCCTTGGAAACCACCACGACCTCGAAAAGTACCGCGTCCTCATCCTTGCTCCTTTCCATGTAGAAAGCTCTTTTCTCTTTCTTTGAAAGAGACCTTTGAGTATAAAGCTTGCTCCAAGGGTTCTTTCCCCCTTCTTATCTTCAACTTCTCTTCATGGGCTTGTAAAGATCCCATGAGTTGATCAATGGTCATCGAGTCTATGTCTTTTGACTCCTCTATTGCCACAACAATGTAATCAAAGCTTGATGGCAAAGAGCGAAGAATCTTTTCTATCACCCTTGTGTCACTCAAGCTTTCACCATTTCTCTTCATTTCATTTGAAATGGTCAAGACACGAGTGAAGTAATCCGAAATGGTTTCGGATTCCTCCATTTGGAGCTTTTCGAACTCTCCTCTAAGAGTTTGAAGACATACCTTTTTCACCTTATCAATTCCTTTGAAAGCATTTTGAAAGATCTCCCACGCTTCCTTAGAAGTGGTTGCATTTGCAACTTTCTCAAACATCGCTTCATCAAGACATTGATAGATGAGTGTAAGAGCACTTTGATCCTTCTTTCTTGCCTTTTGCAACTCCACCCTTTGGGCGGCATTCAACGAACTTTCATCATCAACTTTCTCAACACCTTTTTCGACTATCTCCCACACATCATGTGAACCGAGTAACGCCTTCATTCAAATGGACCAACTACCATAGTTGTCTTTGGTAAGACGAGAAAATTGGAACAAGTTTGAGAGGATCCGATACACTTAATAAGATGTTAGTACTTTATAACGAGTGTATGAGATACTTTGAGTGAATATGATTAAGTATGCGGAATCTACTTAACCACACTTAGAAGGTTATTTGTTGTTAGAAATGGAACAGTGGTGGTTGTTGAATTTGATAATAAACAATGAATGTTAACACCAAATGATTCAATATTATTGAGAATAATACGAGTGATCTTCAATATCACTAGGGTTACAAAACCTTGAATCTCTATTACAAAGAAAACTATTTTCTGTTATGAACAACTCAATGTATGTTTTCTTAGTATTCGACTAGTTACAAATTTAGCACTTGGTTAGTCTATTTTCACACACTTGTAACTAAGATAAGATCTTCCCTTTTATACAACAAAGGAGATCTTTACAATAAATGATAAGTCTTGTCGAACTACTTGCTTGCTTGAGTGTGTCAGTCCTTAAGATACAACTTGTATCTGTGTACACAACTTGTTGACTGAACATCTATCAAAGATATTATCTACCATATATCTTTGACTTTTATACACAAAATATCTTTGTATACTTATCCATCCAGCAGTAGAATAAGCGACACTTATCTCTTTAACAGCAGTATCTGATGCACTAGCAGTAAAATGCTTGCGGTAGCAGAATCTCTAACACTAGCAGTAGAATGAAATACGCTAGCAGTAAAATGACACTTAGTATATTTCTTTGAGCAGAACTAACCTTGTAAACGTTTAATTCCCAATACTAATCTTCAGAACATTTAATTCCCAACAATCCTCCCCTAAACATGTGGTTTCCCTAATCAACATGTTTCTTCTTAATTAAATTCTGATTGTGAGGATCTTTCAAACACTTCATAGTCAGACTCTTGATCTGAGCTTTTCCTCTGTTCTTCAAGATTAAGTATCTTTCTGTCTAACTCATCTACCTTCTGTGAATCTCTTTCAGCAATAACATCATCTTTCTTTGTCTTGAACAATAGCAGTACTTTGAGTAAAAGATGGTACAATTTCCTTGGATGGAGGAATTATAAGAGGCAATGATGTTGTGTATCTTGGATGCTTGTTCCAAGAAGTCAAATCATCTTTCAGCATGCCTTTGCAAGTGATGAACAAACGTAGTGAACTGAAATTAAAACTGAAAGAACCTAGATAGAACTTTCTCCATTTGAATGCTTCATCCCTTCTGAATATATAAAATACTCCAGAATCTTCATTTGAACTTTCTTCATTTGAAGAGCTTATTCCCAGTATCCATCAACTGAAAAAGTTTATTCCCAGCATCCATCAACTGAATGCTTGTTCTTATTATTGGTTGAATAATAAGACATGTTAGCTTCTCAAAAAGCTGACATCATCATCTTGTATGCTCTTGTCTTTTCTATTGTTGGAGGAGATACAACAACTGCTGATGAGCCAGGTGGTTTTTGAAGGGGTGTATATATTATATTGAGATGCTAAAAAGTGGAGTCATGAAACTACTCCCTTCCCAATCTTTCTCCCCTGTTTGATCAATTTCTCCCCTGTTCTGAGCATACACAACCACAATATTTCTTTCTTCCCTACATTTGGTTAATCTTCCTCCCCTTAATCTATGCTTGGAAGATCTCTCACCATGTACCAAAATATATCCTCCCCTGAGATTTATCATTTCCTCCCTTGTTTAGAAGATCTCTCACCATCATCTGATCTACCAATTAAAACATGTTTTCAGACAATGTTGTACATGTAGCCATCAACTCCTTAAGAGTTTATTTGCTGCCCTCATCACTTCCAGGTGTGTTAACTCCTGTGAGAGGTGATTCATGGGGCATTGACTCATGGTCCATCATTTGATGGTTTTTCTGAGCCTCTTTGAAAATCCTTTTTAAGAAACTTTTGACTTAGCAGTATGAACTTGATTTTATTGTGAAAAATCATATTGCTTAACAACCATTTTGAAGGGATTAAGTGTGTAACTGACACTTAATCAAGAATTCGGTTTAAATTAACCTCTGGTTGTGTGAGAACCAATGTTTTCAGTTATAAATAACTGCCTGTGTAAAGATAAACCCATTCAAAGGGCTTTCTTGACAGGTTTTCCAGCTCGTAGCAATTGTTACCTCTAACACAAGTGTTATATTCACTTTTGCTAGCTGTTCTTTCTATCATATGTCCTTATACTTGCTCATTATACTAATTAAAGTATAAAATGAAAGAAAGTGAGTTGTGTCAGTTACTATCTGACCAACTGAGCCATCAAGTCAATGTGAAACATCATAATCAGGTTTTAAGAAAGAAGTTTTAAAGATTTTATTAACTTAGGTGTAAAACCTTTGTTAATGAATTCCCAAACTCAGTCCATCATAAACCTATTATGTCAGCAACTAAGATAATCATTCTGCTGCTTCCATTTCACTTGAAACTTCCTTTATGCTCAATGTTCATACTTGAAATTGTTAGTCCAAAACCAAGAAACAAAATGCAAAACATTTGTCTTATAGCAGTAGAATCATATGACTAATAGTATGAACATAACAAACAAAATTTGTACTAGCAGTACAAACTTTTCAGTAACAGTAGTAATTAACAATGCTAGCAGTACAAACAAAAATGTATATACAAAAACACAGAGTTTTAAATCATTGAGTATTAAGCATCCCAATACTTGCTACCAAGTACTGAAACCTTCCAACATCAAAAGCTTTTGTGAGAAGATCTGCAAAGTTGTGATCAGAATCAATTTTAAGAACTTGAATCAACTTTTTCTCATTGCAGTCTCTAATAAAATGATGTCTAATTTCAATGTGTTTTGTTTTAGAGTGTTGCACTGGATTTTTAATTATGCAAATTGTACTACTATTATCAATATGTATGACAGTGTTCATGAAATTGTACCCATAGTCAAGAAATTGGTTTTGAAGCCATAGGACTTGACCACAACAACTTGCAGCAGCTACATATTCAGCTTCAGTTGTTGAAGTAGCCACAATTGTTTGCTTCTTACACTGCCATGAGATAAGTCTACACCCAAGGAATTGACATCCTCCAATTGTTGACTTTCTGTCCAAGCTTGCATCTGCATAATCACTATATGAAAATGCGACCAAGTCAAAAGGTGATTCCATAGAATACCATAGACCCAACCTAGGTTAACCCTTGAGATATCTAAAAATCCTCTTGACAGTTGTGAGATGAGAAACCTTTGGAGTTACTTGAAATCTTGCACAAGCACAAACAGAGAACATAATATCAGGTCTTGATGATGTGAGATACATCAAAGAACCTATCATAGATCTGTATGTGTGTACATCTACATTTTCTCCATCTAAATCTTTAAGAAGTGGCTTCTCAGAGTCCATTGGTGTGCTTTCCACTTTTGAATAAGCAAATTGAAATTTTCTAAGAATCTCTGCAACATATTTATCTTGGCTAATAAATATGCCTTCACTTGATTGCTTAACTTGCAGACCCAAAAAGAATGTAAGTTCCCCCATGGAACTCATCTGAAATTTATCATGCATAAGTTTTTCAAGCTCTAAACACATCTCCTTCCTTGTAGATCCAAAGATGATATCATCCACATACACCTGCACTAGCAAAAGATCATTCTTGTGCTTCTTGATGAATAATGTCTGATCAATCTTGCCTCTTTGAAATCCATTTTCTGTCAAATAGGAAGCCAGTGTTTCATACCATGCCCTTGGAGCCTGATGAAGGCCATAAAGAGCCTTAACTACCTTGTACACTTTGTCTGGATGGTCTGGGTCAGTAAACCCTGGAGGTTGTGAGACATATACCTCCTTTTCAATAGTACCATATAAAAATGCACTCTTGACATCCATTTGATAAACTATGAAGCCCATAAATGAAGCATAAGCCAAAAATAACCTAATGGCTTCAATCCTTGCTACTGGAGCAAAAACCTCTTCATAGTCTATCCCTTCTTCTTGTGTGTACCCTTGGGCTACTAATCTAGCCTTATTCCTAATCACTATGCCCCTTTCATCCCTTTTATTTCTGAAAACCCATTTAGTGCCAATTACCCTTACACCCTTGGGTAAATCAACTAGCACCCATACCTTCTGAATCTTAAACTGAAGAAGCTCTTCTTGCATAGCTTCTACCCAGCTTGAATCATCTAGGGCTTTAAGAACATTCTTTGGTTCTGCTTGTGAGAGAAAACATACAAACAAGCAAGAGTTGGAATACTCATGCTGCTTTGATGCATAAAGAGCATCAAGAAGCCCTTGTTGGTCTGAAGACATCAATTGTTGCCTTGTCTTCACTTCTAATTGTACATCTCCAATTACATTGTCCCGGGAGTGGACTTTATGAATCCTTGTGTGTGGTGTAGAAGGAACTTGATAGTTAGGTAAGAGATTGTTGAAATCCACCTCTTCATCTGAGAATTCTGCTTAATTTGGTTCTGATGGGCCAGCAGTAGAAACATTTGGCTCCGCAGTAGAAAAGTTAAGCCTAGCAGTAGAATGCTCTGTCTCAGCAATACTATCATCAGTAGAAACATTCTCTTGTTCCTTTGTTCCATCTTCCTTGTTTTCATCTTCAATCCCTTCTTTAGCTTTATCAGAAGAAGGTTCATCATTTATTGAAGTTGAGGCCACACTGGTTGTAACCACTCGTAAAATTCCTCATTTAAACCAATTACTTTACAGAATCATTATCCTTTTTCCACGTATAAATTTTTATTTATTTATTTGATTGTATCTCCTATCTTATGTGACGTAACTCACATCCCTGATAAACGTGCTCCAACACAGACCAACCTAACGAACCTAATGAAAACATTACAAAATACCATTTAGCACTCTACGTTAATTCCTTAACGAACGTACCAACAAAGCATTCATTATCTAAATAGAGTTTCTAGAAAAACCCTAAATTCATCACAACACCAAATATGAATAACTAATCCCTATAACATAAAAGTACAACTCATCTAAGCTAATGTACAAGTTACCAAAGAACCAGAAACCCAAATTCTATTTTTAGCTCCCGATAAAACCCTAAATCCATAAAACTAAGATTTTATGCATCAACTTCACAAACCCTAATTTATTTATACAATATTTATACAAGATAATATATGTACAAGTTATTTGAGCTAAAGTACAAGTCCTTTATGCATGAAACCATTTATTTACAAAATCCTTACTAAAACCCTATTTATATTTATTTTAAAGCATGATTTACAAACCATACATGTATAATTCTTAAAAATCAATTTTTCTAAACTCACTAAATATTTTTACAAGTCTTTAAACTCAATGTACAAGTGCCTAATGCACATGAACTAAAAATCCTATTTATTTACTTTTAAACTTAATAAAAGTTAACCAATAATTTTTATAAATTAATAAACTATTAAAACCATATTTTTCTCATATTCTAAATTATTATACAACTCTATTAAGCCTATAATACAACTCTCATAAGATCAACTCATTTTCCTTTTCATTTCTCTAAAAATTCGGTTTATGTAAAATATAAACAATCTTAAATGTTTTACTAAATAACTAAATACTTGAACTAAACTAACTAATTCCCTTAAACCCTAATTATAACTCTCTAAACTCATTGTACAACACCCTCAAGCCCATTCGAACTCCCCTCCAAATTCTGGTTCGAACCTAACTAAAACCTCAACTAAATTTACTACTCCATGCAACCTTTACCAAATACATTGTATCTAGCCAAAAACACACGACATGCCCTCTCCTCTCTTCTCTTCAAATAGCCTACCCACATGTCCCCCCTTATAAGCAAAAACTCCCCTCATTGATAGTTAAAACCCTAGGACAATAATCAGCCACACCATCCCTTCTCCCTTCTCTTCCAAGTGGCACATTTCTCAGCTTCCCTCAGCCCTTGTCCCCTTACCATGTCCCCTTATCACTTCATGAAAAACCCTAGTTTCCCCTTTTATAAATAGCAACACAACTTCCCTACTTCTACTCACTACCAATCGATCAAACATCAAAACCACTTCACAACCACTCCCTACTGATCAATTCCCTCACAAACACTCTAATAAAATCTCATTCGAAGCTAAGGAGATAGGAGGAGTTCCAGATATTCGGTTCAAGTCCATTTCGCCTCATAAAACCCTAAGTCGAACTAACCCTAAGTAAGTGCTACTAACTCTTTTTAATATCAGTTTTATTTACTTTATATTGTCTAAAAACAATAACACATAATCACTAAAAAGAAACCTAATCAAAAATATTAAGCTTCCTTTTCATTTCATACCTTCTGTTCGAGCAGTAACCTAAACGCACACTAACTATTCGAATATTAGTAGCAACAAATCAAAGATCAATGAAACATGTTAAAATATATCTAATCTTATCATATCTTGCATAAAAAGATAGTAAAAAATATTTAAAAACCTCAAAACCCAATCGGGTTTCTGTTTTGTATTTCTATCGAGTCAAAAACATCCCCAGACCCCTAACTTTTGACCTCGATATCGACCTTGAAATGATCACTAAGAAATTTGATTTTTGGTACAATTAAAGTTCACCCAGCTAACTTGTTTTAGAAGAAAGAATCACGTAAAAAGGTTAATTGAGTCAAAAGATATCGAGTTCCCAAATTGTGTCTATGTCGCTAAAAATAGAAACAAGGTTTTCCAGTTATTTATTTTCTATTTCACTCGACCAGATACCCTACTTTAGAACCATTTTTCGACCCTTATCAACTCTCTAAAAATTCTAATATTTTGCCACAATAAAGTTGAGCTAGCAAAGTTATTTTAGAAAGAAAAAGCATGTAAAATGATCAAGCGAACTAAAAGTTATCGATTTCCAAAAATCAACCCATCGCTAAGCCTAAAACCCAAATTTTCAGATTTTTATTAAAAACTGTTTTACCCGATCGAGTTTAGTAAAATATTTCAACCCTTAAATGACTTTCATAAATTACGAAATTTAGCATAATCAAAGACGACCTGGCTAGCTTTTTATAGAAAGAGGAAGTTCGTAAAATGATTTAGTATTCACTTAGATATTCGATCTCAAAACTCTAGCTAAGTCACTAATTTCATGCATATCATTTTTAAATAATAAGAGTTTATGGGATGATTTTGTAAAAGTATTTAAATCAAGGGTCATTTTTGTTAATAAAAAATAAAAAAAAAAGGTTGAAAATGTTATTTTTGAAACTAAAGGGTGAAAATTGTCATTTTCCAAAAGTCCAGGGTATAACTGTCATTTGACCAAACCTTAGGGATTAAAGTGTAACTTTTTATAACTATTATTTTCATTCTATTTTCCGATTTAATAGAAAATTTATAATCATAAAATGTTTATTTCAATGACGAATTAAAGAATGAACGAAAGATATATTTAACGAATGAACGAATGGAAACATAAGAACAAATAATTAGATAAAATCTTATTTTTGAAGAGACTTCATGTTGTCTCATTATAACATTTAATCAACAACCAAACAACGAAACGAATTGAACAAATGAACAAATAATCATCTGAAAATGATTACTGAATATTGGCATAACAACCCAGGTTTCGTGTCCGAAGACGTTTATCAACTTTCTTTCATTTTGTTTTCCATCCAGATTGCTAAGGTGAGTTTCATAGCCCCTTCTTTTATACGTTTTGAATTACTTTTGGGGGAGATACATGCTCGTAACATTTACAAATCTTATTTGCTTTATATGATTTATGAATCACTATTGAACTTTTTCCCGTATTAAACACAAGTAATTTAATCGAACGTTACTCATATTTTTATTGCCTATGCTAAGTTACCTTAAGCCAAAAAGACCTCCCATCATGGACCTCTAATCACCTACGGGTGAGAGCGAATATTGTGGATAGATCTATTGGGTTTGACAACCCCTTTGTGTGACCGTAACGTACACAAAGCATTATATTTGAAGTGAATAAAGAGATGTGGCTATCTCCTACCCGGGGGCAAGGTTACCTACATTTAATTATGGGGTAATTATTACATCATTAGCTCATGACTGTTGATGTTCTGTTAATGTTTTGCGTGCCATGAGACTTAGTGCAATAAATATACATCTTTCCCCTAATAATTGTATGTGTGGCAATTATTACACTTAATTTTGTGTTTAAATGATTTCCAACTGAATTTAACAAACGTATTTCTGAACAACCGAAACGAACGTACTTCTGAACAACTGAAACAGACTACTTTCATTTACAAACTCTATGAACTCACCAACTTTATGTTGACATTTTAGCATGTATTCTCAGGTAATTGGAAGCATGGCTTGGCACTGGATTGGCTATGGACTATCTATTTTTGTTATCATTCAACAAATAACATATTTTTATTAATGTATTTTGGAACCTCCTGCTGGGACCTGCATATTGTAACTTTGATATAAATGAATGATAACAATTTTATCTAAAAACGTCTCTTTTCGAGTCGTTTTCTATTATCATGACTGTGAACTATGAAGTAGCACCCCAACTTATATTTTCACTGCGAATATCAAAAACGGGGGTGTTACACTGGTCCATATTGGCATCATCACATAATCTTGATCTGTCTCCTTTTCTAACCCTGCCTCATTTGTTGTTTGTGAACCTAAAAAATCATTAGTTTATGCAACAACAGGCACATAATTCATTGATTTGGTTAGTGACTCAAGATCAAATAGCCATTTGGGACCTTCACCTGCTACATTGGATTTGTTCTCTAAAAATTCCACATGCAGTTTTTCCTCTACTCTTCTAGTTCTTGAGTTGTATACTCTAAAAGCTTTGCTATTAAGAGAATATCCAACTAAGAATCCTTCATCTGCTTTACCATCAAACTTTCCTAGATGGTCTAAGGTATTCAGAATTGTCACATGACATCCAAAAGGTCTAAGAAATCCCATTGCAGGAGTTCTACCTCTAGAAAGCTCATATGATGTCTTATTGTGAGATTTGACAACCAAAACCCTGTTCTGGACATAGCAAGCAGTATTAACTGCTTCAGCCCAAAAAGTGATAGGCAACTTAGAGTCGGCTAACATGGTTCTAACAGCTTCTATGAGTGTTCTATTTCTCCTCTCAGCTACTCCATTTTGCTGAGGAGTTCTAGCTACACTAAATTCTCTCCTAATACATTTTTCCTTGCAGAAGTCATCCATAACTCTATTCTTAAACTCTGTCCCATTATCACATCTAATGACTTTTACTTTCTTGCTTACTAGGTTTTCTATCTCTGTAATGAATGTTTTAAGGATGTTAGAAGTCTCATCCTTAGAACTTAAAAAGAAAACCCATGTAAATCTACTATAGTCATCAGTAATAACTAGACAATATCTTTTATGCATCATACTACTAAAAGAAGTAGGTCCAAATAAGTCCATATGAAGCATAAACAATGATTGATTAATAGAGTTAAAAATTTTGGGCTTACAAGTGGCTTTGTGTTGTTTGCCTTTAAGACAAGCAATGCATGTTTGGTCATTTTCAAATCGTTTTTGAGGTAAACCTCTTACCAAACCATTCTTAACAATTTTATTTATGGTTTTGAAGTTAATGTGACCAAGCCTCCTATGCCATTTCATAGATTCATCCAATGTGGCCTTTGCAACTAGACAAGTAAGTGCCTCTTTAGGAACAATCTTCTTTATATCAACACTATACATGTTGCCCTTTCTTGGAATTTTAAGAAGTACTTGACCTTCATCAGGCATCTTAAAATCAGAAGAAAGTACAAGACATTCAGTGTCAGTAAAAAGAACTTTGTTCTTTTTGTCACACATTTGTGAGACACTAAAAAGATTATACTTAAGCTCTTGCACATAGTACACATCTTCAAAATCTAATTTACCAGTTTTAAGAGTACCTTTACCAGTAATCTTGCCACCGATACCTCCTCCAAAGGTAACATATCCTCCATCTAATGATTGAAAGTTGGAAAGATAAGACATGTTGGCTGTCATGTGCCTTGAACACCCGCTATCTGAATAACCTTGATCTTCATGATCTGTTGGTGAATGTTCCTGCACATTGTTAGGAATATGAATATTCAGTTGAAGACTCGGTCACCCCGAGTACTTATTAGCACATCATAGCTCGTAGGATTACTAGTAATATTAGTAGTAGCGTAGTTATTATTATTAGTATTGTGGAGTGGGTCAGGTCTTTACCCTCTGTCAGCTCTCTCTACAGCCTGCTAGGGGCATATTATGTATGAACTATATATACCCTTTCCCACACAAGGGAAAGGGTGGAACTTCTCATCATTTTACTAATCTAATACCCACACTCTTTCTCTCTCTAAGTTCCCATCTCTCTCTCTCTAAACTCTCCACTATTCGATCCATACTAGTCCCAATCTTGTGTTTATGTGTTAGTGAATATCCTACAATTGGTATCAAGAGCCATGGTTAGGTCCATGTGTGTTGATATTCACAGATTCGTGTAGATTGGGGTGGTTTTTTGGTTCGAAATATTTTGTTCTTAAAATTCCATTTTACGCTTTGTTTAGTGGTTAAAAGTTGTTAAATCTTGTACTTTCTAGCTTAGGGATTACATAGGAGTAGTGTTTAGTGTTTGGAATCACAGATCTAGGCCTTGTGTGGTGGTTTTTGAAAGATTCGAAGTGTGTTCTAAGTGGCGATTTGTCTCTCGGTAACATATTCTTCGTGGCGATTTGTGTCCAGCTGGGTAGCGATTTGTGTTTTCTCAAGATAGCGATTTGTCCCTTTACCAGATTTGGCAAAAAACAACAAACAGCTACGATAGTGACTTGTTTGGCGTTGTGTGGCTGGCGATTTGTCTCTGATAGTGACTGTTCTGTCCTGTAGCAACTGTGGCGATTTGTCTGTGGCGATTTGTATCTGGCGATTTGTCTGTGGCGACTTGTCTGTGGCGATTTGTCTGTGGCGATTTGTCTGTGGCGATTTGTCTGTGGCGATTTGTCTGTGGCGATTTGTCTGTGGCGATTTGTCTCTGGCGATTTGTCTGTGGCGATTTGTCTGTGGAGATTTGTCTCTGGCGATTTGTCTATTAGTAGTGGGAAGTTACTCTTAGGTTACGGTTTGGTTCTTGGTGATTTTAGAAAGTCCCGCGAAAGATTCAATTTCTCGGTTAAATCACAAGATCTGTAAAATCTCGTAGTTACTATGGCTACCACATCAAGCACCTCATCAGATGATATTCAAGCAGCAGGATCTGACACTCGTCCACTTATGCTAGATAGGACGGACTATGAGTCATGGGCACAACGAATTCGACTTTACTGCTTGGGAAAAGAAAATGAAGCAAACATCCTTAAGTCCATTGATGAAGGACCATTTCAGATGGGTACCACCAGAGATGTTGTTACTACTGGTGAAGATGGCACAGTCACACTTGGAATTGACAGACCTCTTGAGTACAATGATCTTAATGATGAAGAAAAGAAGAGGTATGATGCTGACATTAGAGCTTCAAACATTGTCATTCAAGGTCTGCCAAAGGATGTATACAAGCTCATCAATTTCAACACTGAAGCTAAAGCTGTGTGGGACAATGTTAAAATGTTGTTGGCAGGGTCAGAACTCACAAAGGAAGACCGTGAGTCACAGCTGTATGATGAGTTCGAGCATTTCAAAATGAACCCAAGAGAGAATATCACAGACTACTATGTGAGATTTCATAAGTTGGTGAATGATATGAGGATGATCAGAATGACTATGCCCAACATCCAACTAAACTCAAAGTTTGTGAACAACATGACTCCTGAATGGGACAGATTTGTTACTGCTGTCAAACTCAACAAAGGTTTAAGGGATACCAACTATGAACAGCTATATGCCTATCTGCAACAACATGAGAAGCGTGCTGCCTACGATTGGGTGCTGAGAGAAAAGTTAAATCCTTCAACTACAAATGATCCACTGGCTTTTATGACAAATGTTCTACCAACAACCCAATCATCATCCAACCCAAGCTATCATCAACTTCACTCACCGGTACCTGCTATGAGTTCTCAACTTGACTCAGGATACTCTCAGACCGACAAAATGATTGACAACCTCACCAATCAAGTATCATTACTGGTTCAACAGTTTCAAGCATCACTCCCTCAGACCAACAATCAGTTAAGGAATTCATCCAACCCACGCAATCTAGCAATGGTGGAGGATGGGAAAATTGTGGTTCAGAATGTGCAAGGGAGAGCTGGAAGAAACATGGGTCGAGGTTATGTGCAGAATAGAGCAGGGAATGCCAATCAGGGGCAAGGGAAACAGATCAAGTGTTATAATTGTGGAGGACTGGGACACATTGCCAGAAACTGCAATCAACCTAAACGTCCTCAGAACTCAGATTACTTCAAAGACAAGATGCTGTTAATGCAAGCTCAAGAGATTGGAGCTGTATTGGATGAGGAAGAGTTATTGTTCTTGGCTGGTGATGGGGGAAATACGTTTGATGAAGATGTGGATGAGCAACCAGTTCAGGATCTGGCACTTAATGATCCTAACATCTTCAAGGCAGATGATTGTGATGCATTTGACTCAGATGTGGATGATGAACCTACGGCTCAAACAATCTTCATGGTCAACTTGTCTTCCTTGGCTTCATCACCTCGACAAGCTGGTTCCTCTAGTGCATCTGTGATATCTGAGGTCGTACAAATCGTCCTGTGGTATTTGGACTCAGGCTGCTCAAAACATATGACTGGGGATCACTCGCGGCTCAAGAACTTCGTGAAAAAGTTTATCGGGATAGTTAGATTCAGGAACGACCACTTTGGTTCGATTATGGGTTATGGAGATTATGTGTTCGGTGACAGTGTAATCTCAAGGGTATATTATGTGGAAGGATTAGGGCACAATCTGTTTTTTGTGGATCAATTTTGTGATTCAGATCTAGAAGTGGCTTTCAGAAAACATACATGTTTCGTCAGAGAACTGGATGGTATAGATCTCCTCTAGGGCAGCCGGGGCACCAATCTATACACCATATCGATTGAAGAAATGTTGAAGTCCTCTCCCATATGCTTGCTTTCAAAAGCCTATAAAACAAAATCATGGCTGTGGCATCGTCGTTTGAACCACTTGAACTTCGGTACCATAAATAATCTTTCCCGTAAAGATCTTGTTAGAGGGATGCCCAGGCTAAAATATGAGAAAGATCATCTCTGCTCTGCATGTCAACTGGGCAAAAGCAAGAAACAAACCCACAAGCCTAAAACCATTAACACCAACTTGGAAGTTCTTCATACCCTCCACATGGACTTGTGCGGTCCAATGAGAATACAAACCATTAATGGAAAGAAATATGTTCTGGTGATAGTAGATGATTATTCTCGGTTCACATGGGTAAAGTTTTTGAGAACCATGGACGAAACTCCAGAGGTTATCATTAAACTGATAAAACAGCTGCAAGTAAGGCTCGATAAAACTGTCAGAATCATCCGCACTGATAATGGTACTGAGTTTGTTAACCAACAACTCCGTAATTTCTATGAAAGTATTGGCATCACGCATCAGAAAAGTATCCCTCGCACTCCTCAACAGAACGGAGTTGTTGAACGAAGGAACCGCACTCTGGTGGAAGCTGCAAGAACCATGCTTATATTTTCAAAGGCACTGATGTTTCTCTGGGCAGAGGCTATTGCAACAGCATGTTACACTCAAAACCGATATCTAATTCATCCTGTTCATGAAAAGACTCCCTTCGAGTTAATTCATAACAAGAAACCAGATCTTTTCTTTCTCCGTGTGTTTGGCGCACTTTGCTATCCGACTAATGATAGTCAAGACTTGGGAAAGTTAAGAGCTAAAGCAGATGTAGGTATTTTTGTTGGATACGCACCAGACAGTAAAGGGTATAGAATCTACAATAAGAGAACCCGTAAAATCATGGAAACCATTCATGTTACGTTCGATGAGCTGAGTGAGCAACCTGCTTCAGGACAAATTAGTTCTGGACCCGATCTTAAACTTTTGACACCTGGACCCATTAGTTCAGGACTTGTACAGAATTCCACGCCTGCGGATTCTTATGTGCCACCTACATGTGAGGAGTTGAAGAAGTTATTTGATCCTATGTTTGATGAATACTTTGAGCCAACGAATGAAACCATCCCAAGTGAACCAGCGGTACTTCCTATGGCTGAGGCTCAAGCTCCGCAAGGCACAGAAGGCCCAACAGCTTCAGTATCAATCAGTCTCAATGCTCCAGCTGCCAGTCAATCGCCTTCATCATCAAATACTCAATCCTCTCCAGTACTACAAGAATCTGCAGATAACCATTCTTTGGAAGTTAATCCTTTTGCTCCTGTTGATGAGGTTCCTTTTGAAAACATATTTGCTCCTGAACATTCATCAGACTCATCCTCTCTTGAAGAACACAGCACTGCTACATCTGTTCAGAACCCTCAACCTCACAACCATCTCAGAAAATGGACCAGTGGTCATCCAATCGACAACATCATAGGCAATCCCTCACGTCCAGTATCCACACGTAATCAACTAGCCACTGATGCACTATGGTGCTTTTTCAATTATGTACTGTCCAAAGTCGAACCAAAAGATGCCAAAGAAGCAATGACTAAAGATTGCTGGTTCTAGGCTATGCAGGATGAAATCCATGAATTTGATCGACTTGATGTATGGGAATTAGTGCCTCCTCCAGAGCTTGCAATGATCATTGCTTTAAAGTGGATCTTCAAAGTGAAACCTGATCCATTCCGTAGTCACATTTAAATGCCCAACAAGTGATTGTTTGTTCGTTCACTTGTTCACACTTTGTATTTGCTTTAAACATATGACGTCTGTACACATCAGTGCAGGCCTCGTTCTTCAACATAATGACTTCTGAATACATCAGTTCAGGCCTCGCTCTTCAATGACAATGGCGTCTGCTGATATCTCTTCAGGCCCCATTCATCAAAGAAAAGAAAGGCGTATGCTTGAGTGCGCTTTATCTTCGGAAGAAGAGGAATCTTCTTATTTATGACCATTCTCATCAAGCTTAATGTTCTTCAAATGCTCATTCAGTCACCAAAGGGGATAAACGTACATTGGAGTATATTCTTATTCACCTGCTCTATCAAAAATGGCAGTTGGTCGTCATATGCAATATTTGAGGGGGAGAAGGGTGAATAAACTGCATGGTGATTGAGATTTGCAAAATGGTCATACGAATATTCTTGTTTCTGACTACTCTCATCTAAAAGATTCATACTTGCTCCATGCGCATTCAGATGCAATTTCGAATGCAATTTTTGAGGGGGAGAAGTGTGAACAGTGGACCAACCTCATATTCACTTGTTCAATCAAAAATGGTATTCTCATATGCAATTTTTGAGGGGGAGAAGTGTGAACAAGTGAGCGAACAAACAATCACTTGTTGGGCATCTAATTGTGACTACCGAATGGATCAGGTTTCACTTATTTGGGGTTGAAGTTGACTTTCTCAAAGGCGTGGTCTTACTCTATCTTGAAGTCGGGGTTGGTTGGATGCATGACCTTCAATGATAACTTGCTCGTGCTTAAGATTTAAGTTGAAGACTTAGGTTATCTAGTTACCAGCAGTCGGGGTAACTATCACTTAAAGGAGTTACGTTGTAGTACTCAGTGTCACACGCCGATGACGTTGTGGATAATCGTAAGAGGTGTTAATGTCTCATACCTTGGTTGGGTATTGAGTACTTAGAGATTTGCTTAGAGCACTAATTCTCTACACCGTTCTTCCAACATTAGTGCAAGCGTAAGTCACAAGAATGGGGAATTCTATCTTCAGGTTCAAGTTTGGTATATCGGGTTTGCTCCATCAGTTATCACTTCGAATAGCCTACTTAAGGGTTGATAAAGATAGTCAGAGACAGTTTCGGCAGCGGTTGATTCTCACTTGTGCCAATTTTGTTCTTCTCACAAGATCTCAAGCATATGTGAATAATTGTGTTGCTGATTCTGAGGTATCAAAACCAGCAAGGGGGAAGGAGACATACATCTGAATGCTCAGTGTTTTAACTCGTTCCTTTGGTGTATCATTCCAACTACGTGGGGGAAGAGAAAGTCAGTTTCTGATGATAAAAGAGGTACACAATTGTATGATGGTTCCTATGGTTAGTCGGTATCCTACTGAAGGAAATGTGTACATCCGATATTCAGTTGCTTTTATGGTACTGTCTTGGTGTTATCATGTCGACTACACACGGGATAAATTGCTTACACTCGGGACTTAGTTGACTTTGGTGTAACAATTCTCATCTGCAATTTCCTGAAGGGAGAAAAAGGGGATTTGTAGGTCTTAATTGATCTTGATGTTACGTTTTCGACTTCATTAATGGGATGGAGTGTGTACTTCGAGTTTTCGGGCTTCATACAATGAGACTGTTTGAATCTCTTCAACTACTTGGGGGGAAGTGGTCTCTGGTTACTTTTGGTTGGCATTTCTTCAGTCTTCAGCGGGAAGAAATGTGAGAAGAATTATTCAAATGTGAGATGATTCGTTGCTGATCTATTTGAGGATCCCCGAACGGAGAATCACGATGATTATTCTTAAAAAAGGAGCAGTAATACTTGATGTGGTTTGCTACGGTTTCCGCTGTACACTTACCTTATGTAAGCTTGAAAGAGAGCTTAGAATCTGCTCAGTAAGAACATTGTCGGTTTGGGGGGAAGCTATCAAAGCTGTACATTGGCAAGGCTCAAGTTCAGTCGATTGTTCAGGAGCCTCGAAAGCTTTGGTGGTGAAAGTTTAAGAGACGATTGACCACAGATTTCTACAACATACTGAACGTATCCTCATTTCGGTATTCATTTCATCATCGTCTTAAACTGAATAATATAGTTTGTACATATCTTAAAACATACTGTAAATAGAAAATTATAGAACCAGAAAATTGTATATAGAAAAATATTAAAACCAAGAAAAACCATAAAAATTAAAAAAATAGAAAATACCAAAAATAGTTTCACCTAGGCATGTCTTCTGTTTATCGATAACATTTACGGACTTAGAAATGTCATTCAATAATGGCACGGGTCTTTAAATGAAGCTCGAGCAGAAGTTAAGATGGATTGTTAAAACATATCTAAATGGCTTGCTATTACTTCAGATAGCAACCCGCGCTTCAAAATGGGGAAAGCACGTCGCCAAAAAGACGGCTGTTCCTCCAACTGGGTGATGTTCACCTGGGCATGGATTACTTTATATCCATGTTTCTTCGATCTGATGTACGTTTCAGTGCATCATTTCTTGTATAAGAAGAGAAGTCTTCTTTACATCAGACTCTTTATCTTGTTTGATTCTTCAAGAGAGTCTTGATGTTACACAAGGTGGTAAATTGAATTAAATTTTCACAAATACTCGTCGCTCAATTGAATGACTACAGCTCTTTAAATAGAAAATGGGTCATTAATTGAGGGGGAGAATATTTGTTCAAATTTCTGACACCTTGCCAAATTTGTGCAACATCAGCAGTGACACTCTCTCGTGGTTTAAGGGGGAGCATAGTATGCTCTGAAATCAGAATACATTTAAACCTGACCACATTTTCTCCCAAATTTTCTAAACTTATTTAAATCAATTGGGATCACAAATCTCAAATGGTCTGAAATTTTTGATCGGGGGAGAGAATGTGATTTAAATATGAAATTCTGATAAAATGTGATGATTTGGAAGTAAAAGTAAGCTCTCCTGTATGTGCTAAACTGCTTTGTATATCAATGCACATATTGAGGGGGAGCAAAATGTTTTGGACGTAAAAGCAATCTCTCCCATATGTGCTAAACTCTTT
This sequence comes from Artemisia tridentata subsp. tridentata, assembly GCA_021014915.2. Lineage (NCBI taxonomy): Eukaryota > Viridiplantae > Streptophyta > Magnoliopsida > Asterales > Asteraceae > Artemisia > Artemisia tridentata. The sequence continues at coordinate 3,375,142 of CP139501.1, forward strand.
CGTATATCGATGCACATATTGAGGGGGAGCAAATGGTTTTTAACAAAACATAAAGGATTGGGCATCTCATGCGAGTGTAGCTCAGACATAACAAACGAATTGACGAAACTTGAACTGTCATCAATCGAAAGGATGCGTCTTGGCTGGGTAATAATTTCAAGCTGGTCTAACCAGTGATGTAAGCGTGTCTCGAAAAAGACGTATCTGAGTAGAGTGTACCGTTTCGAGAAACTTTCTGTGGACTTGACCAGGCCGGGTAATAATTTCAAGCTGGTCTAACCAGTGATGTAAACGTGTCTCGAATCGGTCATGTTCGCTGAAAGTTGATCAATTCAAAAAGGTGCGAGCTCTACCTAACATGTGCAAATTTATAAAACAATCACTCGAGCACATGTTGAGGGGGAGCATTTGAAAAATATAAAACTCTCAAAGTGTTAGCAAAATGTGTTTCATAATCATGAACACTTTGAGAGATTTTTTTCAAGGATTTTGGTAAATGGCAACATAGGATAGTCATGAAGTTATAAGGTGGCTAAGGTTAGGAAAACCGTCCTATGATCCGCCAGAGCCGGAGGGATCTACCCAAGGACAATAGCAAATAGTTAGTATTAGAAAGTCCTTAGGTATGATATGAAAAAAGGAGTAATATGAGAAAGGAGAAAGAAGGGGTTGAAGAATTAAAAAGAAATGAAATGAGAAAGGGTGAAAAGAAATAGCCCTCCAATTATTCAACCTTAGGGCAGAAACCGGGTTCAATTCATATGCTACTGGTGGTTACTAAGGTAACACCGGTATTGAAGACAAGACGTCATGGACCCAGTGACGCACTGCACTAAACCTTTTAAACCACTCAAGTTCTCTTAAAAGGACTTGTTTCTTTCATACGGGGAACCCTGCATAATCTATCGACCGCTCATTACGAGTTATGTTGATATTGAAACAGGAGACACCGCTCCAGTCTCCGACTACCAAAAATGCACTTTTCGAGTCTAGAGCCACGAGATACATAATAAGATCTCATAGGGACACGAAATTATTTCTACACCGGTTGTTCAACATTAAGGACACCAGTTGTAAACTTATGAGTCCTACGCAGATCTTAGCAATCTGCCAGAACATTCATGAGGGAATTTACAAATGTAACTCTAAGTGATTGAATGGAAATTCCTGCCAGGGTTTACATCAAGCAGCCCTGAAAGCAGGTCACTTCGGTAATTCCCTGTGGATTACGCTTAGTGATTGCGGCGGTTTCAAACGGTCTACAGTCGTGGAGTGATCTCCAGCGACTCACCTAATCGTTGATATACTACGGTACGATCTTAAAAAGCCCTCTGTGGGTTTTCGATTAGGAACGGTCCTGGTAAGGATTAGAGAGTGTTTTCACACTATGCTGTTAACAATCTCGAAGTCCAAACCTGTAAGTACCGGACATTTTATCACTAACTGTCGTATGCAGGAACTTCTGGCGGCTGTAGCTATTGGATGCTGTAGCTGGTTGCAGTTGTAGCTGGTTGCAGAAAAGATGCCATTCCACCACCACATGTTCACACTGCAACATCATCGTTAACAAAGGAGTCATGATCAATCGAAAAGACCTTCAACACTGCTTCCACAACTCTGAAGCTGAAGATCATGATCCAGATAAGTGTGAGCATGTTGGCGCAACATACACAATCCATCACCACATGTTCGCTCTACACCATCATCATGTTCAATGAAGTCATGACAACCTAAATGACCTTCAACACAGCTTCTGCTAACTCTGATGCTGAAAGTCATGACCCAGAATGGAGTGAGCATGTCGGTTTAAAGAGTACCACATCACATTGATACATACCACAGAATGATGACATGGAAACACATGGTGGATGATAACTCCAACGAATCAACAAAGATCATCCAAGACAGAAGAAAAGGTCATCTGAAGAGTTGCTGCTGCACAATGATCAAGGATTGTGAAGAATCATTGTTTAACAAGCTATGAAGTCAAGAGCCATGGATGAAGTGCAAAAATTCAGAACATTACTTCAGGGGTGACCTCCCTTAGGGGGAGATTGTTAAGAATATGAATATTCAGTTGAAGACTCGGTCACCCCGGAATGGATAAGGTTTCACTTATTTGGGGTTGAAGTTGACTTTCTCAAAGGCGTGGTCTTAATCTATCTTGAAGTCGGGGTTGGTTGGATGCATGACCTTCAATGATAACTTGCTCGTGCTTAAGATTAAAGTTGAAGACTTAGGTTATCTAGTTACCAGCAGTCGGGGTAACTATCACTTAAAGGAGTTACGTTGTAGTACTCAGTGTCACACGCCGATGACATTGTGGATAATCGTAAGAGGTGTTAATGTCTCATACCTTGGTTGGGTATTGAGTACTTAGAGATTTGCTTAGAGCACTAATTCTCTACACCGTTCTTCCAACATTAGTGCAAGCGTAAGTCACAAGAATGGGGAATTCTATCTTCAGGTTCAAGTTTGGTATATCGGGTTTGCTCCATCAGTTATCACTTCGATTAGCCTACTTGAGGGTTGGTAAAGATAGTCAGAGACAGTTTCGGTAGCGGTTGATTCTCACTTGTGCCAATTTTGTTCTTCTCACAAGATCTCAAGCATATGTGCGTAAATTGTGTTGCTGATTCTGAGGTATCAAAACCAGCAAGGGGGAAGGAGACATACATCTGAATGCTCAGTGTTTTAACTCGTTCCTTTGGTGTATCACTCCAACTAAGTGGGGGAAGAGAAAGTCAGTTTCTGATGATAAAAGAGGTACACAATTGTATGATGGTTCCTATGGTTAGTCGGTATCCTATTGAAGGAAATGTGTACATCCGGTATTCAGTTGCTTTTATGGTACTGTCTTGGTGTTATCATGTCGACTACACACGGGATAAATTGCTTATACTCGGGACTTAGTTGACTTTGGTGTAACAATTCTCATTTGCAATTTCCTGAAGGGAGAAAAAGGGGATTTCTAGGTCTTAATTGATCTTGATGTTACGTTTTCGACTTCATTAATGGGATGGAGTGTGTACTTCGAGTTTTCGGGCTTCATACAATGAGACTGTTTGAATCTCTTCAACTACTTGGGGGGAAGTGGTCTCTAGTTACTTTTGGTTGGCATTTCTTCAGTCTTCAGCGGGAAGAAATGTGAGAAGAATTATTCAAATGTGAGATGATTCGTTGCTGATCTATTTGAGGATCCCCGAACGGAGAATCACGATGATTATTCTTAAAAAAGGAGCAGTAATACTTGATGTGGTTTGCTACGGTTTCCGCTGTACACTTACCTTATGTAAGCTTGAAAGAGAGCTTAGAATCTGCTCAGTAAGAACATTGTCGGTTTGGGGGGAAGCTATCAAAGCTGTACATTGGGAAGGCTCAAGTTCAGTCGATTGTTCAGGAGCCTCGAAAGCTTTGGTGGTGAAAGTTTAAGAGATGATTGACCACAGATTTCTACAACATACTGAACGTATCCTCATTTCGGTATTCATTTCATCATCGTCTTAAACTGAATAATATAGTTTGTACATATCTTAAAACATACTGTAAATAGAAAATTATAGAACCAGAAAATTGTATATAGAAAAATATTAAAACCAAGAAAAACCATAAAAATTAAAAAAATAGAAAATACCAAAAATAGTTTCACCTAGGCATGTCTTCTGTTTATCGATAACATTTACGGACTTAGAAATGTCATTCAATAATGGCACGGGTCTTTAAATGAAGCTCGAGCAGAAGTTAAAATGGATTGTTAAAACATGTCTAAATGGCTTGCTATTACTTCAGATAGCAACCCGCGCTTCAAAATGGGGAAAGCACGTCGCCAAAAAGACGGCTGTTCCTCCAACTGGGTGATGTTCACCTGGGCATGGATTACTTTATATCCATGTTTCTTCGATCTGATGTACGTTTCAGTGCATCATTTCTTGTATAAGAAGAGAAGTCTTCTTTACATCAGACTCTTTATCTTGTTTGATTCTTCAAGAGAGTCTTGATGTTACACAAGGTGGTAAATTGAATTAAATTTTCACAAATACTCGTCGCTCAATTGAATGACTACAGCTCTTTAAATAGAAAATGGGTCATTAATTGAGGGGGGGAATATTTGTTCAAATTTCTGACACCTTGCCAAATTTGTGCAACATCAGCAGTGACACTCTCTCGTGGTTTAAGGGGGAGCATAGTATGCTCCGAAATCAGAATACATTTAAACCTGACCACATTTTCTCCCAAATTTTCTAAACTTATTTAAATCAATTGGGATCACAAATCTCAAATGGTCTGAAATTTTTGATCGGGGGAGAGAATGTGATTTAAATATGAAATTCTGATAAAATGTGATGATTTGGAAGTAAAAGTAAGCTCTCCCGTATGTGCTAAACTGCTTTGTATATCAATGCACATATTGAGGGGGAGCAAAATTTTTTGGACGTAAAAGCAAGCTCTCCCATATGTGCTAAACTCTTTCGTATATCGATGCACATATTGAGGGGGAGCAAATGGTTTTTAACAAAATATAAAGGATTGGGCATCTCATGCGAGTGTGGCTCAGACATAACAAACGAATTGACGAAACTTGAACTGTCATCAATCGAAAGGATGCGTCTTGGCCGGGTAATAATTTCAAGCTGGTCTAACCAGTGATGTAAGCGTGTCTCGAAAAAGACGTATCTGAGTAGAGTGTACCGTTTCGAGAAACTTTTTGTGGACTTGACCAGGCCGGGTAATAATTTCAAGCTGGTCTAACCAGTGATGTAAACGTGTCTCAAATCGGTCATGTTCAATGAAAGTTGATCAATTCAAAAAGGTGCGAGCTCTACCTATCATGTGCAAATTTATAAAACAATCACTCGAGCACATGTTGAGGGGGAGCATTTGAAAAATATAAAACTCTCAAAGTGTTAGCAAAATGTGTTTCATAATCATGAACACTTTGAGAGATTTTTTTCAAGGATTTTGGTAAATGGCAACATAGGATAGTCATGAAGTTATAAGGTGGCTAAGGTTAGGAAAACCGTCCTATGATCCGCCAGAGCCGGATGGATCTACCCAAGGACAATACCAAATAGTTAGTATTAGAAAGTCCTTAGGTATGATATGAAAAAAGGAGTAATATGAGAAAGGAGAAAGAAGGGGTTGAAGAATTAAAAAGAAATGAAATGAGAAAGGGTGAAAAGAAATAGCCCTCCAATTATTCAACCTTAGGGCAGAAATCGGGTTCAATTCATATGCTACTGGTGGTTACTAAGGTAACACCGGTATTGAAGACAAGACGTCATGGACCCAGTGACGCACTGCACTAAACCTTCTAAACCACTCAAGTTCTCTTAAAAGGACTTGTTTCTTTCTCACGGGGAACCCTGCATAATCTATCGACCGCTCATTACGAGTTATGTTGATATTGAAACAGGAGACACCGCTCCAGTCTCCGACCACCAAAAATGCACTTTTCGAGTCTAGAGCCATGAGATACATAATAAGATCTCATAGGGACACGAAATTATTTCTACACCGGTTGTTCAACATTAAGGACACCAGTTGTAAACTTATGAGTCCTACGCAGATCTTAGCAATCTGACAGAACATTCATGAGGGAATTTACAAATGTAACTCTCAGTGATTGAATGGAAATTCCTGCCAGGGTTAACATCAAGCAGCCCTGAAAGCAGGTCACTTCGGTAATTCCCTGTGGATTACGCTTAGTGATTGCGGCGGTTTCAAACGGTCTACAGTCGTGGAGTGATCTCCAGCGACTCACCTAATCGTTGATATACTACGGTACGATCTTAAAAAGCCCTCTGTGGGTTTTCGATTAGGAACGGTCCTGGTAAGGATTAGAGAGTGTTTTCACACTATGCTGTTAACAATCTCGAAGTCCAAACCTGTAAGTACCAGACATTTTATCGCTAACTGTCGTATGCAGGAACTTCTGGCGGCTGTAGCTGTTGGATGCTGTAGCTGGTTGCAGTTGTAGCTGGTTGCAGAAAAGATGCCATTCCACCACCACATGTTCACACTGCAACATCATCGTTAACAAAGGAGTCATGATCAATTGAAAAGACCTTCAACACTGCTTCCACAACTCTGAAGCTGAAGATCATGATCCAGATAAGTGTGAGCATGTTGGCGCAACATACACAATCCATCACCACATGTTCGCTCTACACCATCATCATGTTCAATGAAGTCATGACAACCTAAATGACCTTCAACACAACTTCTGCTAACTCTGATGTTGAAAGTCATGACCCAGAATGGAGTGAGCATGTCGGTTTAAAGAGTACCACATCACATTGATACATACCACTGAATGATGACATGGAAGCACATGGTGGATGATAACTCCAACGAATCAACAAAGATCATCCAAGACAGAAGAAAAGGTCATCTGAAGAGTTGCTGCTGCACAATGATCAAGGATTGTGAAGAATCATTGTTTAACGAGCTATGAAGTCAAGAGCCATGGATGAATTATAAAAATTCAGAACATTACTTCAGGGGTGACCTCCCTTAGGGGGAGATTGTTAAGAATATGAATATTCAGTTGAAGAATCGGTCACCCCGAGTACTTATTAGCACATCATAGCTCGTAGGATTACTAGTAATATTAGTAGTAGCGTAGTTATTATTATTAGTATTGTGGAGTGGGTCGGGTCTTTACCCTCTGTCAGCTCTCTCAACAGCCCGCTAGGGGCATATTATGTATGAACTATATATACCCTTTCCCAAACAAGGGAAAGGGTGAAACTTCTCATCATTTTACTAATCTAATACACACACTCTTTCTCTCTCTAAGTTCCCATCTCTCTCTCTCTAAGCTCTTCTCTATTCGATCCATACTAGTCCCAATCTTGTGTTTATGTGTTAGTGAATATCCTACACACATAAATAAGGAAATTAGTTTCCTTGGGGAATCCAAGCCATTAATGACTTGGATTTGCCATGTGCATCAATGTAATTAAATCTCTTGAGAACAGTTGATGCACCATTGGATTTAAGAGGTTTCCAAATCCAGCATGCTGTGGCCTTAACAACATTGGCCTTCTTTTCCCTAGCAGTAGAACCCTTAGGTTTCCGAATTTGTTTTAGTGAAACTGCTCTTGTTGGAAAAGGTCTCTTAGCAGTTGTTTGTGCATGTTTGTAAGTTGTCCTTGCACTTTGTACTACTGGTTTAGGGTAAATAGAGTAAAAAGGTCTGGCAGTAGAAACTGCTTGTCTAGTAGTAGAATCTTTTGGTCTAGCAGTAGAAACTGCTTTTGGTCCAGACTTTGATGAAACTGCTCTGGGTGTTGTTCTAGTATTATTAGAGTGACTTTTAGGTGTTTGCCTTTTGAAATTCACCCTATTGTTTGTATACCCAGATACCCTTTGGTTGCAGAAAGCTGCAAGATGGTCAAATTCTCCACAAATGAAACATGCTTTGTTATAGAAGTCAAAGTCATCACCTAGTTGGTGAGACTTAAGGCCATTCCAATTCCTTTGGTTGCCTTTAGGCTTGTTTGTGGTTCTGTATTGTTCACAATATCTAACTGGTTGCCTAACATGTTTAACATTGATTTTAGGCCTATCAGTATCATTTTTGACTACCGTAGGAACACTTGTTCTTACTTTTCTATCAGAGGATACCTTATCCTCATGAAGTGAAGTTTTACTTAAACTCTCAATTACTTTCTTAGGTTCATCAACAACTAACTTTGCTTTTGGCTGAACACCATATTGTAGCTCAGGTTGTTGAAATTCAGCTAAGCCTGAATGCTCTAGGTCAATCCCTGGGGGTGTAGGGATTCCTCTGTAAGGAGGTGGGACTGCATTATATCCTAACCCAGACTTTGCCTTATTGATCACTTGACATTCAATCATGTTAGTTACACCCTTAGAAGCATGTTCTAGTGTTTCTACACTTAAGTGAATGTTTTCATTATCCTTTTTGATCCTATCATATGCATCTCTTAAAAGCTTAATTTCTGCATCTCTAAAGAATATGTCCTGCTTAAGAAGAGCTTTGTCATCTGAAAAAGCAAATTCATTTTCTTTATAGTGTATGATCTGCTTCTCTAAGGTAGCTAAACTACACTTATAGTTTATTAAGTCTTGATGAGTTGTGCTTAGCTCTTTCTTTTGATCATCATAATGTTTGATTAAAGTTTGTAGTTTTGTAAGAGCAGTGCAAGTATTTGAACAAGCTTTATGAGATTGTACCTCAGTAGCAGGAAAAGCCATAAGTTCCATCTGAGAAGAAGCTTCCTCTTCATCTGCCATGAAGCTCCAATCAAAACCTAAGCCATCAATAACTACCATAGCTTTTGAGTTTGGCTCAGAAACTTCCCCTGTTTTGGATTTGCTTCCAAAACCTCTGTTCTTGCTATCTTGCTGCCTTGACCTTCTACATTCTCTTGAGAAGTGCCCCATCATGTGGCAGTTGTAGCATTTTATCTTTGACTTGTCAAAACCAGCAGTATCATTGCTGCTGATTGTGAGCTTCTTCCCCGTCCTTTGATAGAACTTCTTAGCCCTTATGCTAAGAATAGAAATTTGCATTTTAGGTCCATTTCCTCCAGATCATCATCATTGATCTCTTGGAGGTCTTCATGTGTAAGCATGGACCCATCATTTCGACTTGTTAAAAATGCACAACAAGTCTGCTCATCCATTATACCAATGGTACTGCTTGATGAACTAGCAGCACCAACACCACCATCAACCTTCACCTCTTCAAATGGATTTGAGGTACTAGGAGATGAAATAAATGCCATATTCCCAGTATTAGAACTAGTAACTCCAGTTTTCTTCAAATCATGTTCCACAATCTTAAAGTTGCTATACAAGTCCATAAGTTCCATGTGGTCAAGGTCTGGCTTGTTCTTCCAGACAACAACATGCATAGCCCACTCTTCAGGTAAGCTTCTCAGAAATTTTGAGTTTAAATCTTCTTGAGGTATTTCAACCCCAAGAATAGCAAGTTGGCTCACAATATTCTGAAGCCTGTTAAACATGTGGTCTAGTGATTCATTGTTGGTTGAGGAGAAGTTTTCAAACTGCTGTTTGAGAAGAGTCTTATGGGTATTCTTGGTGGCTTCATTCCCACCATACCTTGCAATAATGGCCTCAAACAAAGACTTTGCATCTTTGAACTTCCTGAAGTTTAAAAGTTGATCATTTGGAATGGTCATCATCAGCATACTTCTGGCCTTGAGGTCATTCTTCTTTCTGACTCTATCTTCTGCAGTTGTTGGTTTGGTATTCAAAGTTGTCACAATTTTACCTTCAATAGTTGATGTAGAGGTTGTAGGTTTGAAGGAGTTTCTATCCTCAATAATTTCCCAAAGTGCATAATCTTGCACTTGGAAATATTGCTCTATCGTCAGCCTCCACATCTCAAACTCATTCTGTTTGAGCATTGGTAATTTTGCAGCAACATTCGTCTGAATAGATTCGACATCCATTTCTTCTTCTTCTTCTTCTAAATCAAAGATATCAGCCTTGGTCTTATACCAATTAAGAGGATTCGATACACTTAATAGGATGTTATTCCTTTATAACAAGTGTGTGAGATACTTTGAGTGAATATGATTAAGTATGCGGAATCTACTTAACCACACTTAGAAGGTTATTTGTTGTTGGAAATGGAACAGTGGTGGTTGTTGAATTTGATAATAAACAATGAATGTTAACACCAAATGATTCAATATTATTGAGAATAATACGAGTGATCTTCAATATCACTAGGGTTACAAAACCTTGAATCTCTATTACAAAGAAAACTATTTTCTGTTATGAACAACTCAACGTATGTTTTCTTAGTATTCGACTAGTTACAAATTTAGCACTTGGTTAGTCTATTTTCAACACACTTGTAACTAAGATAAGATCTTCCCTTTTATACAACAAAGGAGATCTTTACAATAAATGATAAGTCTTGTCGAACTACTTGCTTGCTTGAGTGTGTCAGTCCTTAAGATACAACTTGTATCTGTGTACACAACTTGTTGACTGAACATCTATCAAAGATATTATCTATCGTATATCTTTGACTTTTATACACAAAATATCTTTGTATACTTATCCATCCAGCAGTAGAATACGCGACACTTATCTCTTTAACAGCAGTATCTGATGCACTAGCAGTAGAATGCTTGCGGCAGCAGAATCTCTTACACTAGCAGTAGAATGAAATACACTAGCAGTAGAATGACACTTAGTATATTTATTTGAGCAGAACTAACCTTGTAAACGTTTAATTCCCAATACTAATCTTCAGAACATTTAATTCCCAACAAAGTTCATTGCACTTGACATCTCGATCTTCTAGCTCTGATACCACTTTTTTGGAAACACGAAGGCCTTTTAAGCTTATATTAAAGAAGAGAGGAATACTTAAAGAAAGTTTACAATGTTATTGAATTGCTTAAGCTTTGTTTCATTAGTCTCTTACAAATGCATCACCCTAAATCCTATTTATACTACTCTATGGAACATTCTAGATCGAGATATTTTCTATGACTCTCTAGATTTTTCTACTACGTATTCTGCCACAACTATCTAGATACATCTAGTAGATATCATCTACTACAACCTTCTAAACAATTCTATAGATATCATTCTACGACTTTCTAGAAGCTTCCATACCATTCTATGACTTTCTAGAAGCTTCCATACCATTCTACAACTTTCTAGAAGCGTCTTCTATATGGGCTAGGGATTTTATGGATAGTTCAATCTTTATTGAACTAAATCAAGTTTATGATCCAACACTCAGTAGTAGCACCAACAAACACAATACTACCATCCTCAATAACCGGCAAAAAGGAATCCAACAGCGACTTATGAAACCTATGAACCTCATCAACAAACAACACAGTCCTGACAATATTAATACCATTTTTCTTAATTCTCCTTGCTTCGTCTACAACGTCCCTAACATCCTTAACACCAGCAGTAACAGCAGACAGAGAAACAAACCGATACAAGGAACTTAAAGAACACGAATTAACAATGGCGCGGCCGATAGAAGTCTTACCAGTACCAGGTGGGCCCCACAGGATAAAGGAAGGCAGGCAATTCGCTTCGATAGCTGATCGAAGGAAAGACGATTTGTCAGAGAGGAGATGGTCGTGTCCTATTATGTCATTGATTGTGTGGGGACGCATTCACTCTGATAATGGCTTTTCGCTTCGAGAAGGTTGTTTTCTTTTTTTACTACTAACTGTTTGTTGTTGTTCTTTTTGTTGAGGTTGTTGTTTTTGAGGTTGTTGGGGTTTGGGATTGTCGGGTGATCTTGTGTTTTTGTTGTTGATAACGCTTAAATCTAACATGTTTTTAGTAGCGTTATTTGTATTTTTATATGCGTTTTGTGGTTATATTTATATTCTTTTGTTACTTAATTGTACCAAAGTGTGTTTGCGAAGTATATGTAGCCAAAAACAGGAAAAAGGATGAAAATGATGCAAAAGCGAGGAAGAAGGAAATATTTATGATTTCATGAAGATTCTTGTGGCAAGTCCCGCACCAAAAGGTACTTAGAAGAGTAAAAGTCCATGTAGTCGAGTTAATGAGTTTAATGATGAAGGGAAAGATCAAAGAACCAAGAGCTACGAACAAGAAACAAGTCAAACGGCAAAAGTCCAAAAAGAGTAAATCAGCAAGCTCCATCCGATCGGATGCAGCCCGCATCCGATTCGGATGGAGGTCAGCTTCGAAGACCAACCGATCGGTTGGATGAAATACCGATCGGTTGGATGTCGTCTGATTTCCAAATCTTCATCATTAAGTCTTGTGCTTGCTACACATCCGGTTCTAGGACCTTCTAATCATAATTATTGTCTAATTAACACTACTTGGAGGACAAGAGAAGCATTAATGAACCAAGACCCTTGGTTGGAGTATTAATTGGACCATTTGATGAGTATTTAGTGTACACCCAAAAAGAGAGAGAATCAATCAACAAGTAGAATCCATCAACCACTCATCACATACTCTTAATTTCGTCCAAAAAGTCCAGGAGCAGAGGAGAGTCGAAGTCCATTTCATTTCTTGTGAGAATCATTGCCTTTTCACTTGTAATCTTATTTTCAATCATTGTAAGACTCTCAATCATGGTTTTTAATATTCAAGGTTTTAAGATTATGTTTATGTTTGCTATGAGTGGCTAGTGCCTTTGTGCACTTGCTTAGATGATGTGTATTACCTATTGATTGGCATATGATTGTGATAACATGTTTTAATTCAATTTCAAGTCGATTCTAAGAACCAATTGTGATCAAGTTTCATAGTGACATTTGTTGGTCAAGTTTAACTAGTTGCTAGTAATTTTAAGGGTCTAGAGAACTATTGTTATTCAACTAGTTATAATCATTTGTCTATGAATGATTGTTGTCATCCACTATTCTTGATTAAACAAAGAAGCTTAATCGTGATTGTAATGAGAATGCTTTTGTCTATCAAAACGGATTGATTGTAAACCATTTCAAGGGTCGAGAGATTAATAGTTTACCATCAATTGTGACCTTTTGTCTATAATCGGTTACCTTTCGTATTGACCATTTCTTAAGCTTGTTTGAGAAAACAAAAGATTATTTTTGTGTTTAAGGTACACCAACTTATGAACCTTGAATTGATCTTGAATTGATTGGTTAAACGTAATGCTTGTTTTTATAAACTAAGATCTTGACGAAGGTTTAATTTGTAGAAACAATAGATTAGTCACCAAACTAATTATCACAACCAACATGTTATCCAAAGTTATCACAATCATATTAGTCAATTGTAGTACACTAGTCTAAGCAAGTGTAGTTTTTAATCATTTGAATTTTCATATTATCATTATTGCTTGTTTGAGAAATTTGCTTTTAACTTACAATTCGATTCACTACACAAATCCCTGCGAACGATCCCGACTTACCATAAAAATCTTGCTACAACGGACGAGTATACTTGCTCGTATGTGTTGTTCTTAGATTCGGTAATTCACCCTTATAAATTTAAAACTTGCACGAACCCGACACATCAAGTTTTTGGTGCCGTTGCTGGGGATTTTGATTGTGTTTCTGTAAGTTTTAGTCCATTTCTCATCTAGTTAGTTTTCGTAAAAAAAAAATATATTTTTATTTTACCGAGCTGAGAAACCGATCGGTTTCATATCCATCCGATCGGTTGCCCAGTTTTTCATTTTACCGAGAGCATCATCCGATCGGTAGGCACTTCCATCCGATCGGTTGGTCAGTTCTGATTTTTTAAATTGTTTTCGTTCTTCGCTCGTTTGTTTAGACATTGCCTTGATTCTCTGGGGAATTGTATGAACACTCGATCAACTGGAATAGAACCAATTTCACCTTTTTCAGATCCCGAACGTTTAGTCCGAAGACAAAGAAAGAAAAGAAAACCCTTTGTTCCATTAGCCAACCGTATACCGAGAGTACCAAACCCACCGTTTGAAAACCTTTTTGAAGCCAAAGTCGTTTATAATCCATTCACTGATCAACCTTTTCCCATGGCTGACGATAGACCCATGTGGGAAGCCAACTGAGCCGTAGCACCCACTCCTGGAGCTGCTATTGTTGCTGTCAACCTAGGTGACAATTTCACCGTGAAAGGTCACCATCTTTCTATGATCTAAGACCGTCAATTCGATGGCCGTTCGAGGGCCGATCCTCACAAACATGTTTCCGAATTCATTGAAATCTGTGGCATGTTCCGATATGGCGATACCAATGTGGATGCCATTAAACTCAAACTTTTCCCGTCATCACTTGCTGGAGATGCAAAAGTGTGGTATAACGAATTAACACCCGGAATTATCAATACTTGGGAGGAGATGAGGCAAGCTTTTGTAAGCCGATTCTTTCCACCTGCCATGTTTGACCGACTCATGGGAGAAATCCGTGCTTTCACACAAAACCCTAACGAATCGCTCATCGAAGCCTGGCTTCGTATGAAAGATCTACTTCGAAGTTGTCATGGACATGGTTTAGGACGAGGAACCATTATCCAAATCTTCTACCATGGACTTGATGAAGCATCTCAAGGAATTCTTGATGCTGGAGGAATTTTTCTTTATAAGACTCCTAACCAGGCATACCAATTGCTTGAAGACCGAGTTCTTCTCAAACTCGACTGGTCGAAAGATGCCAAAACCAAACCTTTAAGAAAAACCGTTGCTTTTGTCAAAAGTTCCGATTCATCTAAACTCATGGAGAAAATGGAAACCTTGGTTTCCAGAATCGATTCGCAATACAAAGATCTTAAAGGAGAGATGAAAGAAATGCGAGATGGTTGTAACAACTGTAGAGGTAATCACCCGTCTTCAGAATGCGACGATCAACCAATGGATCAACCCAAAGAAGGGGAAGCCAATTATGTCCAAGGAGGATACCGTGGAGGCGGATATCGTGGAAATTATTACGGGCGAAACTCTGTTAATTGGCAAGATCGTCAACAAAGGGATAACAACCGTGATTCTCAACCACGAGTAGACAATCAAACAACACAAAATTCTGACAAAAAAACAGAAGAAACCGATTTCGAAAAAATGATGAGAGAATTCGTCATAGCTCAAAAATCAACCAACGAGTTTGTCAAGAATCAATTTTTAAATCTCAAAACCAAGGTTGAGCAAGGTCAGAAAAATCATCAAGCATCTATTCAAGATCTTGAAAACAAATTCGGTAGACTCTCTGATCAAATTTCTTCCCGACCATCAGGTTCGTTGCCAAGTAATACCCAAACAAACCCTAAGCCAACATCATCTGGATCGAACGATAAAACTTATCGTCCACCACAGACCCGAAATGAGCATATCAATGCTGTATTCACAAGAAGTGGCCTTTCTTATGATCCACCACCCAACCCAAACAATACCACGATCATCGATGATGATAGTGAGGATGAAGATGAAGAATCCAAGAAGGAAAATACCCCAAAAACACCACCCAAACCCAAACCACCAGTTAAGGCTTATACTCCAAAAATTTCATATCCTCAGAGCCTTAAGAAAGAAAAAATGGAGGAGCGTTATAAGAAGTTTGTTGAAATAATCAAAGAAGTTAGACTCAATGTACCCCTCATTGATGTTCTAGCCGGAATGCCCAATTATGGGAAATTTTTGAAAGAACTTCTTAATAACAAGAACAAGTTGGAGCAAATATCTGCTACCTTTCTCAATGAAGAATGTTCAGCCATTGTTCAAAACAAAATTCCACCGAAACTCGGAGATCCCAGAAGTTTTCTGATTCCATGCATATTAGGAAACAACATCACATGCGATGCTTTAGCCGATTTAGGTGCAAGTATCAATTTGATGCCCTATTCTCTGTATTCGAAACTTTCCATCAATACCTTGAAACCCACAAGGATGAGTATTCGATTAGCAAATCATACTTATCAATATCCTGTTGGTATTGCTGAGAATATGCTTGTCCAAGTTGATAAATTCATTTTTCCCGTGGATTTTGTGATCTTAGAAATGGAGGAAGATAGTAGAGTACCCCTTATTTTAGGAAGACCTTTCCTAAATACCGCTGACGCGATCATCAAAGTAAAAGGAAAAAACTGAATCTTGGAGTAGGAGATGATAAAATCACCTTTTTAATCGATAAAGCAATGCAATATCCGCATTCCAGTGATGACACTTGTTTTAACATTGATATAATCGATGAAGTCACTGAGGAGGAATTGGATGCATTACTTGACGATTCGGATCCATTCATGACTACTTCAAAGAAAATTAGTGAAACAAACTTTGATAAAGAATTCGCTGATTTTATGGAAGTAAAGTTTGAAGAAGAAGAAGAAACAGAAGTTGAAGAAGGAGAAATAGAAGAAGATTTTGAGGAAATCGATTTTAATGATCAAATGAGGATCAAAACATCACTTCAAGAACCACCAACTGATCTTGAGTTGAAACCACTTCCCGAAAATCTTGAATATGCTTACTTGGAAGATAATTCACTTCTTCTAGTAGTCATATCTTCGTTGCTCAATGATTATGAGAAAGAATTCCTCATTTCCGTTCTCAAGAAACATAAAAGAGCTTTTGCGTGGAAAACTTCTGATATCCCAGGAATCAGTCCTGGTTTTTGCAAGCACAAAATCAATTTCGAAGAAGATGCCAAACCAGTTGTAGAAAGACAACGTCGACTCAATCCCAACATGAAAGAAGTTGTTAAAAAAGAAATCATCAAACTTCTTGATGCTGGTATTATTTACCCCATTGAGCATAGTCCTTGGGTGAGTCCTGTTCACTGTGTTCTGAAAAAAGGAGGAATGACTGTTGTGACCAACGAACGGAATGAATTAGTTCCTACTAGAACTGTCACAGGATGGCGAGTATGTATTGATTACAGGAAATTGAACAAAGCCACCAGAAAAGATCATTTTCCTTTGCCTTTCATGGATCAAATGCTTGAGAGATTAGCAGGGAACAAATACTTTTGCTTCCTTGATGGTTTTTCAGGATATTTTCAAATTCCTATTGATCCAGCTGATCAAGAAAAGACTACATTCACATGTCCCTTTGGAACTTACACTTACCGGCGTATGCCTTTTGGATTATGTAATGCACCCGCGACTTTTCAAAGATGTATGATTGCTATATTCCAAGACATGCTTGAAACATCTATGGAAGTTTTTGTAACACCCCAACCCAGCAAGGGTAGAAGTATCACATTAATGGTTTCATATCAGATCAAACAAAGCATACATCAACAGTAATACAAAGTTACAAATGAGATACTGAATATACAAGGTTACAAATGAGAATTTCAATAACTACTAATTCCTAATACAATAACTTCTAGTCATCTATACTCCAGAGTAGCTATCAAGGTCTTCTAAGTCCAAGGTTCTCTTCACTCATACCCAGCTTCCAACTAAAACCTGCCGCGGGAAAAAGAAACGCGGCTGAGCTACGAGAGCTCAGTGAACAGATATAACGATAACAAAGCAGAAATATGGGTTAATGAAGTAAGTGAAACATTTCAAGATGTAACAGGAGTAGGAAAGAACATGGGACAGGGTTATCAAGAAATGGTTACAACAGGTAGGTGTAAAGTAAACCGTAACCCACCACCAGCCCAAGTCGAATCAAGTCAAGTCCAGTATCAAGTCATAGGGTAACATAACCAGTAATCCACTACAACCCAAGTCAAATCAAGTCAGGTCAAATGTCAGGTCAAGTGTCAGGTCATAAGGTTACAAGGATTCAGGAAAACAGAAATCCTCTACGAGCCCAGAAACAGTACATATCAAATCAAATCACATATCAGGGTGTATGGAGGGGTGACCTCAGCATACCAGGTACAGGGTGAGGGGATACCTCCAGGGGTTGGAGTCGCGGGCTCCCAGGATTGTGAAAGACGTGTATCGCACACACTCGTCAGTCACCAGATAATACAAGTAATACAAACAAATCAGGTCAGGTCTAGGATGCATCCATACGCCCAAGTAGGCCACAGGGTCTTCCTCTACGTAACAAGTAAATCAGTAACAGGTCTGGGACGGGACAGGTCATCACTCTCCTGCCCTAGAGTCATGCCACCGGTGCATCAATGACATGGACATGAAACCCTCATGCCTAGTGGGTGGCTCGTAGTCTCAAACTGTGGGTCAAGGTCAGGTATCAAGTCTCAGGTGTCAAGTATCAAGTATCAAGTGTCAGGTTTTATATCAAGTTTCATATCAGATTTCATATCAGGGTTCATATCAGGATTCAAGACAGGAGATCAATGCAGGGGTTCACTATCAGGAGGTCAATATCAGAAGGTCTAATGCCAGAAAGTTCATGTCAATTTATTAAAAAGTAATCATTTTAAAATGGTTTTAAAATAAAGTGGTCTTTAAATCAGTTTTCATAATGAAAGTCTTTAAAAGCAATTTTCAAAACCTCTTCATATGTAATTTAGAAAAGTAGTTATAAAATCCTATGAACCTTTAAGTATTCCAGGGTCCTAATTATTCAGGTTACCAGGTTATGAACAGGTCATGTCAAGTATCAAGGAAACGTAACAGGGTTCGAGGCAAGGTTTCAAGTAAAGGTTCAAGTTAAGGGAATCTTATCAAGGGTTCACAATACACGGGAACAAAAGCAAGGTTCACAGAACAAGGGAACATAACAATGGCTTGGGGAAATCCTAAACGAAGTCAAAATCAGGAATCAAGGGAAACGAAGGCTCCTTACAAGAAGAGCAGAATATCTGTACCTTATTTGATAGAAAAACAAACCAAAGACAGATCACAGGACACCGGATTACTCCCGCCTCAGCGAATCTACACAAATTATAAGTGTACTTATAAGTTTCATAGCTTTATGATTTCATAGTTTCATAGTTTCTAAATCATGAGGTTTCATTTTAGTTTCTCTCCATCTTAGGTAACTTTACATATTCAATAACTTTAGTTATTATCATTCCCATTTATCAACTTAAAGTATTAAAGATGACCATGTTAGTAGGTTAAGGTTCATAATGCCCTTTACATAAGTTCAATGTTCATAATGTAGTTTTTATAAGTTTAGGATTCATAATGTCATTAAGATAAGATTAGGGTAATTAATGTAAATATTCTAAAGTTACAGGTTTACACAAGTTGAGTCCTTTAGTTTTAGAAAATAACAATTTAAACCCTTTAGTTTATAAAATAAACACAAAACACCTTTTAATTTTCCTTTTTAACCTTTTATAATTTCTCACAGTTTTATATACGAAATTGTTAGGTTTTCTATAAATTATAAACCATATAAGAACTCAGTAATAAAATTCCAAAAAATTCCCAGAGATGCTCAAATGTCTTAAGTATTTTATCTAATTTTTCCAGATTTTATTAAGTAGCATAGCTATGGATTAAAATTCACTTAAACCAACTCGTCCAGAATTCTGATTAATTCTACTATACGAAAAGTTATTAATTAAAAACCTTTTAAGAAAAATTCACAAAAATCTACAAAAATTCCAGAAACTAGTAGACATATCAAATATTACCCAGTTCAAAGGAAACCTTCTAATTCGTCTTGGTTTGAAAATGATAAATCAAAAACCCGGACTATTTTTCCAGACTTACAAATCCAATTAGACACTTAATTTTATAAAAATCAAAAAGTGGTCTTCCAGGCCTCTAAAAATTACAAGATAAATTTTACCAGATAGCTATTTCATTGAATTCAGTTCTAGACTCAAAAACCATCCAAATACACGTTCACATCATTTAATTACAGCCGATTAAAGTTGGATAATTTTCCAGATCAGTAGCATTGTTATATATTCATGCATATACCTAGGGTTTGCCATTCTAATCCTTGATTCTTGACACAAAACAATTATAGATGATTGTATAACATGTTTAGGTCGAATCTTACATAACAATAACATGTCCATAACCATTTAAATTCAGATCCGTATACTTATATGATTCATAATTCATCTTTTAAGTTGTTATTTCATGTGACAATTATTATTTCATGTGATAATCTTTTAACAAAACAACAACATGGATACAAAGATTAACCAAGAGAGAAAGATGCGAATACCCTCGTAGACCACACAAAGAATCAAGAACACAAGAATGAGAACCACAAGATCCACACCAACGATTTCTCCTTCCTTCTTCTTTGATTCGTATGACAGAAAACAACACAAAAGATGGGTCGATTAGGGTTCTTAAACCATTCGAATGGATAGCAAAGTGAGTGAGTATGATTACCTTAGGACAAGAACACAACCAAGATCACCAAAACCTCCTTGTTTGTGGCTGCTATGGATCGAATAGGGAAGAAAACAAGAGAGAGAGAGGGTATGCCGAATTTTAGAGAGCTAGGGTTCAATATTTTCGGTATGATGGGAGAAAGAAAAAAAAAAGAACCGAATATTTGATTAGTACCAAATAGGGAAGAGATCAAAATTTTAGGGAATTTACCAATCTTATCTCAATCACGAACCAGGACTAGATTCAAGACCGTATTCGTTTGTGTACATATACATGGATCAACTAGACTAAATAAATGTGCAACGAATATTTTACTTGGGTATAACATAAGTTTTAAATATTTGTATTACGTTTATATTTTCAATATTGGCGTGTTAGATACTTAGGTTAAGTTCTCTTAATGTTTCTCATATAATTTTCATAAGTTCTCAAAATTTAAATTTGATGGCATTTTTGTCAATTCGCGTTATGTTAAATTTCGGGTTTTACAGTTTTCATGGATGACTTTTCAGTTTTTGGAAGCTCATTTGAAGCTTGTCTTTCTAATCTAGATAAAATGCTTGAAAGATGCGAAGCTGCACATCTTGTTCTCAACTGGGAGAAATGTCATTTCATGGTGACTGAAGAAATTGTGCTAGGACACAAGATTTCCAGCGCAGGAATGGAAGTTGACAAAGCAAAGATCGATGTCATAATCAAATTACCACCCCCAACCAACGTTAAAGCCGTTAGAAGTTTTTTAGGACACGCCGGTTTTTACCGTCGTTTCATTAAGGATTTTTCCGAAATATCTCGTCCAATGACGAAACTTCTTGAAAAAGATGTTGTTTTCGACTTTAATGCAGATTGCATGAAGGCATTCGAAACGTTGAAAACCCAACTGACTAGTGCACCCATTTTGGTTTCACCTGATTGGTCACTACCATTCGAGCTCATGTGCGACGCAAGCGATTTTGCTGTTGGAGCTGTATTAGGACAACGAGAAGAGAAACATTTTCGTCCTATATACTTCGCCAGCAAAACACTCAACAACGCTCAACAAAACTATACGGTTACGGAGAAAGAATTGTTAGCCGTTGTTTTTGCTTTCGACAAATTCAGATCTTATCTTGTGCTTTCAAAAACAATCGTGTTCACTGATCATTCAGCGTTAAAATATCTGTTTGCCAAACAAGATGCCAAACCGCGTCTCATTCGATGGATTTTGCTACTCCAAGAATTCGATATCGAAATCAAAGATAAGAAAGGAGCAGAAAATCTAGCTGCTGATCATCTGTCTCGTTTAGAAAATCCAAATTTGGAAGAGTTAAAAGAAGATGAGATTGACGATTATTTTCCGGATGAAACCCTCATGACTGTTGATACAGTTGATGAGAATGAAATTCCATGGTTTGCAGATTATGCAAATTATCTCGTTGGAAGAATTCTAAAGAAAGGATTAACTCATGCCCAACGAAGTAAATTCTTTTCAGAACTTAAACATTACTATTGGGAAGAACCCTATCTTTTTAAAATGTGTCCCGACGGAATGATAAGAAGATGTGTTTTTGGTTCTGAAACAAGAAGAATTCTTGATGAATGTCATCATGGCCCGACTGGGGGACACTATGGTCCTTCCACCACCGCTAAAAAAGTCTTTGATGCTGGATTCTATTGGCCAACTATTTTTAAAGAAGCCCATACTCTTGTTCAGAACTGTGATGCGTGCCAAAAATCCGGTAGTCTTTCTCGAAGAGATGAAATGCCACAAAAGAGCATTCAAGTCTGTGAATTATTCGATATTTGGGGAATTGATTTCACGGGACCATTTCCTAAATCCCACAAATACGAATACATTCTCGTTGCTATTGATTACGTTTCCAAATGGGCTGAAGCTGAAGCTCTACCCACAAATGATGAAGCGAAAAGTGTACCGCTTTTAAGGGGTCATTTAAGCCTTAAATCGTATTTATTTGATCAAATATCGCCCTAAATCGTTCCTTTTGTCATTTTAGGTACTTTTGAGGAGAAATCTGGAAAAGGAGGCATTTTGGACGTTTTTGGAGCATTAAAGTGAAGAAAACGGCAAAGTCTCAAGAATCGGCTAAAAGTTACTCTTGACGGCGTCACAATTTATACTGGACGGCGTCATGCCTTGGCAAGAAAAGTTGGACGTGAAATTTACTCATGACGGGCCAGTGAAAATAGCATGTGAATTCTGACGGCGTCACGCTTTAACTTGATCGAGGACGTCACGGCTTAAATCATAAGGGGACGGCGTCACGTTCATGGTTAGACGGCGTCAAGCCTTGATAAGCCAGAATGGATTTTTGAAGAGCTAAAGAGGGACGGCGTCAAGAAGGTCATCCGGGAACCCTAAAAGCGGCGAGGTGACGGCGTCACACTCCATAAGGTGACGCCGTCAGATCCAAAAATCTATATATAGTTTTCTAATTTTTTGTCATTAGAGAGAGCTTAGTGTGTGGAATTTTGGGAGAAAACCCTAAGACGATTTTAGCTACTTTTTCAGGGCTTTTTGCCTTGAGATCTTCCATGTTTCATTGAAAGATAAGTTATCAATTAATCATTCAATATGTCTATGTGTTGTTTGATTCTATCTTATTCTTGTCTTTTGTTTAACATGTTAGGCTAAATTTATCTTGTGTTTGCTTAGATCTAATGAAACCTAGCTATTGATTATTGGTTGTTAGTGTGTTATTAGTTGTATTGGATGATTGTTTATCTATGTTAGGCTTAAGAAAACTGGCTAACCTCCTATTCGGTAACTTGCTTGAACGTCTTAAGAAACATGAACCAAATGCGTACTAAAGGTTTTTATGGTTGTATTTAATGCACAAGCGAATTCTAGTGATCCCATGTTAGGAGCTTCCTAGCCGGCTCGACATAGGAGTGAAGTAGGAGCTTGTAGAGTTGGGGAAGTAAGTACGCCACCCCACGAATGGTATTAAGGAATACACCCGTCATCCACGCGACTAATACACACTAATTAACCGGTAAAAGATAGTTAGGGAGTAAGGAAATCTAAGTAAACACATTTCTCTACACATAAGTTTCTCACCAACATTTTATTTTCAGTTATTTAATTTTATTGCATTCGTAGTAATTTGGGTTAGTTGACTAGCAACTAATTCCGCCCACTCCTTCAAACCCGAGATTTTACTTGCTTTCAAAAAATTATAAAAACATAAAAAGAATCTTCCTCAACCCTTAGACCTAATTAGAGTAGCCTTTCACACCTAACGAACACTATTCCCTGTGGAGAACGATCAATCCCCCGTACTTACCACTACACTATACTACATCGGTCAGGTACACTGCCTGGTGGGGTTGTAAGCCTCTTGAGATCCCTCGAGAGGTAAAACCTGTTGTAAGGTTACAAAACCACGCAATCAAGTTTTTGGCGCCGCTGCCGGGGAATAGTTATTGTTTAGGTTGAATTTTTATTTCTATTAGGTCTACTCACTAGATTCCTTTCTAGTGAGATTTTTATTTTATTTTTCTAGATTTTCTTTAGTCTATCTATTTTCTTCGTGTCTTTGTTCGTAACCATACCATCCGACATCATGGAAGATGGTAATATCCTTAACCACAACAACCCACCACCACAACAACCACAACCACCTCCTAGAGCCAGCACTTTAGGAGGATATTCCCTAATTTTGGATGATGACCCCCCTAATCTTAGAATCACTAGGAGCCGAAGCTCGATAAAGACTCTTGCCACACCCTATGCTGAACCCGAAAGGGAAATGCATAAATTAAGGCGACTCCACCAAGCGGCTGAACCATCCACGATCAATTTTGATGATGCCCTCTCCGAGGAAGAATCCAATCATCATTCTACACCTCCTAGCCCTCAACCCAATCACGATATGGAAGTTCCCGAAATCCCAATCCCCAAATGTCTCAAGGACTACTCTTCTCCCACCCCTCGTGGTTTTTCCAATGCTATCGTTTTTCCAAATGAACACACGGATGGGGTCTTGCGTGCAACTGATATTTGGCTGGTCCAAAGTGTATGCAAGTTTCACGGATTGAAAACTGAAGATCCAATCCAACACATCAAGGACTTCCTGAAAATAGTGGATACCCTCCATACGGACGGAGCCACTAGAGATACCTCCCGGTTGCGATTCTTTCCCTTCACCCTTCATGAAAGAGCCGGAGACTGGTATAACCAACTTCCTTCCGAATCCATCTTCACATGGGAACAACTTATCTCAAAATTCTATGAGAAATTCTTTCCCATAGGAAGAACTTCAAAGTTGAGAGACGAAATCCTCCGCTTCCATGTTGGACCAGCAGAACCTATTCACAAATCTTGGGTTAGATTCAAGGATCTAATTAGACAGGTCCCTCATCATGGCATTGAACTCTGGCTTCTTGTCCAAATCTTTTATGACAGTGTCTCCAAAAACGACCAATTGGGCATTAATAATTCATCAAAAGGAAAAATAGCCAAACTAAGCGTTGAGGAAGGATGGAATAGAATTGAGGAATACGCGAATGATCAAGACGATACCTGGGATGAACCCGATTCAATCATGAGCGTTTCCAAGATCATGAAAGAGCCTCCTTTTGCTAGCCGGGTGAGTAGATTGAATGATCAGGTATCTTATCTAGACAAGTCGCAACCAACTAAGCGGTTGTCAAACCCATACTTGATCTGTGATCAATGTGGCGGCCCGCATGAAGTGGAGGAATGCGAGGATGATACCACCACCGAACAAGCATGCTTGTCAAGCCACGACATCTTCGATGATCCTTCGCTCTTAACTTTCTACCAAAACAATGATTTCACCCCTTGGGGAAATCTTGTGAGAGAAGAGGGAGGAGGAGAATATCCTGACTATAAGGTTAGGAGCACTTTTGAGGATGATCTCGGGCATTTCACGTTCGAAAAGAATCTGCAACTAAATGGTCTTGACGACTTTATCAATAGCCAACAAACCAACGTAAAGGCCAAATTCGCACAACTCAACGCCACTCTCGACGGCCTTGGTGAGCCGCAAAGAGATCCTTTACTCGCCATCACCACTCGTGCTGGAACAACTACTAAGGATCCACCCTACCCAGCTCAACCATCTAACGCCATGGAACCCAACACCCCTCATGAGGAGAACGATAATGTGAACGACGAAAATCCCGAGCAAACCCCTCCGGTAACTCCATCCCCACCTACTCCTGCCAAACAGCCCCTTAAAGTCCCATACCCATCTCGCCTCAAGAATCAAAAGGTCGAAAGTGATAATAAAAGATTCCTGTCATATTTGAAGAATTCGGTCGTCACCATACCCCTTCTTGATGCATGTTATCATATGCCCAAATATAGTACATACTTCAAGAGGCTGCTCACCAACAGGAAAGGGCTCGAGGGTCTTGTAACCTTAGGAGAAGAATGTTCTGTGGTGACCCAACGAGGGCTACCAAAGAAGGTGGACGACCCAGGTAGTTTCACCTTGCCCTGTTCAATTGGATCTCTTTCAGTCAAAAATGCTTTAGCCGACTTAGGAGCAAGCATCAATCTTATGCCGCATTCCCTGTTCCTCAAGCTAGGGTATTCTGGGCTGAAACCAACCCGTATGAGCATCCAACTGGCCGATAGATCAGTCAAATACCCCTTAGGAATATGCGAGAATGTGCTGGTTAAGGTAGGGAAGTTTAAATTTCCAGTTGACTTCGTCATCCTAGAAATGGAAGAAGATGATCTTGTGCCCATCATTCTAGGAAGACCCTTCCTTGCAACTTCTCGTGCTGTTATTGATGTTCATGACGGCAAACTAACCTTACGAGTGGGGGCCGATAGCTTAACCTTCGACATCAAGGACACAATGAATCTTTCTCTCGAAGCAGATAATCAACTGTATTTCATCGAAGAAATCGATGAACTATCCGACGAGATTGATAATTGTATAGATGAACAGGTGGAAGCTGGTTGGTTGCGAGATGAAGCTTTCTTACCCATCTTAGAGGAGGAGAAGGCTATGGATGTGAATGCAGTCTCCTTCTATCCCAGACAAGAAATCGAACAGCTTGAGCTTCGTAAGCCCGAGAACAAACTTAAACCTTCCATCATCGAGCCACCTGCGGTAGAACTCAAGGAACTCCCAACCAACCTTGAATATGCTTTCCTCCAAGGGAAAGATCAACTTCCGGTAATCATAAGCTCTTCTTTGAAAAGTGAACAAAAGGATAAACTCTTAGGAGTTTTAAAAAAATATAAAGGAGTTATAGCATGGAGTGTAGCCGATATCAAGGGTATTGACTCTACCTTTTGTACGCATAAAATCCTCATGGAGGAGGATTATAAACCCAGCGTGCAACCTCAAAGGCGAGTAAATCCCAACATAAAGGAAGTCGTAAAGAAGGAAGTCATTAAGCTCCTAGATGCAGGACTAATTTACCCGATTTCGGACAGTCCATGGGTAAGTCCTGTACAGGTTGTACCAAAAAAAGGAGGAATGACGGTGGTGAAGAACGATAAGGATGAGTTAGTACCTCAACGAACAGTAACTGGATGGCGTGTGTGCATCGATTATAGGAAGTTGAATGATGCAACCCGAAAAGATCATTTCCCTCTCCCATTTATCGACCAAATATTGGAAAGGTTAGCAGGGCATGAGTACTACTGCTTCCTAGATGGGTTCTCAGGGTATTTCCAAATCCCTATCGCTCCTGAGGACCAAGAAAAGACCACGTTTACATGCCCGTATGGCACCTTCGCCTACAAGCGAATGCCCTTTGGACTATGTAACGCCCCCGCCACTTTCCAGCGCTGCATGACGGCAATCTTCCATGAGTTAATGGAAGACAGCATGGAGGTCTTTATGGATGATTTTTCAGTCTTTGGAAACTCTTTTGATCGCTGTCTTGCTAACCTTGAGAAAATGCTCAAACGTTGTGAGGAGACCAACTTGGTACTAAACTGGGAAAAGTGCCACTTTATGGTAAAAGAAGGGATTGTGCTGGGGCACAAAATTTCAGGAAGTGGAATCGAAGTAGACCGGGCAAAAATTGAAGCTATATCCAAACTTCCCTATCCAAAAACTGTCAAGGCAATCCGTAGTTTTTTGGGTCATGCTGGCTTCTATAGGAGATTCATTAAAGATTTCTCAAAGGTAGCTAAACCAATGACTCAGTTACTCATGAAGGATGCTCCGTTCGACTTCTCTCAAGAGTGCAAGGACGCATTCGATCTATTGAAGCAGGAACTTACCCAAGCTCCAATTATGGTTACCCCTAACTGGGAGTTACCCTTTGAAATCATGTGCGATGCTAGTGATTATGCTGTTGGAGCAGTATTAGGCCAAAGGCTTAACAAACACTTTCAGCCAATATACTACGCTAGCAAAACCATGAATCCTGCTCAAGAAAACTACACTACCACTGAAAAGGAATTACTAGCCGTGGTATTCGCTTTTGATAAATTTCGCCAGTATCTTGTCCTTTCTAAAACGGTTGTTTTTACGGATCATTCAGCTATTCGATATCTTTTCGCTAAACAGAATGCTAAACCACGGTTACTTCGTTGGATCCTACTATTGCAAGAGTTCGATGTTGAAATTCGTGATAAGAAAGGAGCAGAGAATCTTGCGGCTGATCATCTCTCTCGTCTCGAAAACCCCAGCCTCGCTGAATCTGACAAGAGTGAGATTCGGGAAACATTTCCTGAAGAGCAGCTCATGTTAATAAATGATTCTGAACCTTGGTATGCGGATTATGCTAACTACCTGGTAAGTAGAGTCATCCCTGAGCATATGAGCAGGCATGAAAAAAGGAGGTTCTTTAATCAATTAAAGTACTACTTTTGGGATGAACCCTTCTTATTTCGAAGATGTCCAGATCAGGTAATCAGGCGTTGTGTTTCGGAAAGAGAGGCTGTCAGAATTATGAAAGAGTGTCATGCGGGTCCATCTGGAGGACATCACGGAATAAGCACTACTGCACGAAAGGTCTTCGACGCGGGATTCTATTGGCCTACAATATTTCGTGATGTGAAGGGAATGATACAAACTTGTGACGCATGTCAAAGAGCTGGGAATATCTCTAGGAGGGATGAAGCCCCACAGAATTATATACAAGTTTGTGAGGTTTTTGATGTCTGGGGAATTGATTTCATGGGACCATTCCCATCTTCTGGAGGGAATGAATACATCTTGGTGGCCATTGATTATGTTTCGAAATGGGTGGAAGCACAAGCCCTTAGGACTAACGACGCTAGGGTAGTCATTCATTTCTTAAAAAAATTGTTCGCTAGGTTCGGAATTCCGAAGGCTCTTATTAGTGACAGGGGAACCCATTTTTGCAATTCACAAATGGAGAAAGTCATGAAAAGATATGGAGTCTCTCACCGATTTTCCACCGCTTACCATCCTCAAACAAACGGTCAAGTCGAGAACACTAATAGAGCCATAAAGAGAATTTTAGAGAAAACGGTTAATCAAAACAGAAAAGATTGGTCTTTTAAGCTCGATGAGGCTTTGTGGGCATTTCGAACCGCCTATAAGACACCAATCGGGACAACCCCGTTCCGTATGGTATATGGCAAGGCATGCCACCTTCCAGTAGAACTGGAACACAAAGCATATTGGGCACTTAAGGCTTGTAATTTGGATTATACAGTTGCGGGAACAAATAGATTCTTACAGCTCCAAGAGCTTGATGAATTGAGATTAGAGGCTTATGAATCTTCCATCACATACAAGGAGAGGGCGAAAAGATGGCATGACCAACGGATTAAGAGACCCAAGGAGTTTTCAGAAGGAGACAAGGTCTTATTATATAATTCTCGCTTAAGGCTATTTCCTGGGAAACTTAAATCTAGATGGTATGGACCTTTTACCGTAAGGAGCTCCTCTAAAACCGGAGCCGTTGTATTAATTGACGACGAGGATAGAGAATTCACTGTGAATATTCAACGAGTCAAGCATTATCAAGAGAATGGTAATGAAATAATCAATGAGGAAGACATAACTTTCGATGAAGAAGTCACGTAATGTACGTGACTTTGAGTCTAGCTACAAGACTCGTTAATAAAGAAAAGCGCTTCTTGGGAGGCAACCCAAGCTTTATTTGTTTTATTTGCTTTGTGTGTTTATTTATTTGTTTGTTTGATTTTATTTGTTTCCGTATGTGTGTGTAATTTTTATCATTATTGATTCATGTTCAAAACTAATTTGTGAAAATGCTTTATTTTGTTTTTAACTTCGTCTTAACTACATATAAAGGTATTTTGCAAAAGATAAGTGTAAGGGAAATCTAAATCTGTTTATTAGAACACAAATGAACATGAATCATAATAATAATAAATTAGCATACATATTCGTATTTGTTTGAGTCAAATGCTTGTATCGAGTCATAATGATGCTTTGCAGGATTTCCAGGAAGTAAGGTAAAGGTTTTTCCAGAAATTTTCCGGAAACTTAAAATGAAAATTTTTGTCAGGTCATTTCTGACGGCGTCAGGGGTTATAACCTGACGGCGTCAGATTTAATTTCCAGAAATTTTTGAAAGTTTTGTTTTTAGAAAAGTTTTTATTAAAATCTCCAACTTATAATCTCCAGGAATCTGCAAAATTATCATTCCACAAGCATTATATCCTTATATATAGATTTTATTCCCGCCAATGTTATGCAGGTTTTCGTGTTTGTTTTCTCAGGTTTAACAGGTTATTTTGGACAAGGAAATGTTTTGAATCAAGCTTATGGCGATGCATTAGTCATGGAGCTTCAACATTCTCTTTGGAGGAAGATTTAACCGTGTAATTTCATTATCCACCGAGCGAATCAGGGGAGTATTTGATTTCATTCTTTTACTTTTATGCTTTTACATCTTATTATTTGAACATTGGGGACAATGTTCATCTTAAGTGTAAGGGGAGGGTAAAAGTACGATTTTAGAGAATACAATTGCGCTTGATTTTTGTTTGTTTGATGGTAGATGTGTAATAAAACTGAGAGAAATACTTGTTAAGGTAATTTTAGTGCCAAATTTAAAATTTTTTACAACATATAGGAGTGAAACTTTGATCTTAATGAGCGTCTCACGGATAGGAGTTATATAACTAGCACAAAAACCGTACCACTAAAAAAATTTTCCACCCCAAATATGTGAGGTTCGCCCCTAGAATTGGTAGGAAAAGCATTTATGCTATGATGTGTGTACCGGTAGCACTTAGATTCTAGAACTTGCGTTAGGACCATTCCGAGGCCACAAGTGAGACTACATTCGTGTAGTTAGATTTACTACATGATAAGAGGCATTAGGATTAACCCATTGTTTCACACCTGTGTTTTTGTTATAATTACATTGGCTACATTGGTCAAGTAATTCTCCCACACCCTTTGCGTTGTACTCATTTTTAGTACACGATACCCCTAGTACACCCCTCAGAGCCTATCTTTTCATTTCAACCTTTAAGCATTTTACTTAAAGGAAGAATTTGTTTACACCCCACTTAAATGTACACCCAAATCGCCTTAGCCTACCTTGTATGCACTCAATTTTAGTGCATTATTGTGACAACATTTGTTTAAACCCCAAGTTAATTATTAATTGATTACATGGTTGCTAAGTCGAGTCATATCCTTGTACATATTGTTTTGGGACGATTGGGACTCATGGGTAAAGTACTAGTGTAATGGAGTAATGGGGAAGAACAACATTATTACCCCTATATGTGCTAAATATTTTAAAAGTACTCCAAGTTTTTCAATTATCTTAATTCGAGTCATTAGATTAGTATTTGTAAAGTTATGTAAAAGTTCAAGTGTAAGGGGGATGCAATGCCCTATGATGTATTATTTTGGATGGTAGGGCAAAAGTGTATGCAAAAAAAAAAAAAAAAAAAAAAAAAAAAAAAAAAAAAAAAAAAAAAAAATCGAAAAATCAAGAAAAACACAAAAAAATGAGAAAATGAAAAATAGAAAAAAAACATACGGACTACCATCCCGTTTCATTTTATGTTTATTTTATGTTTTTGTTATTTTGTTATTTCGTTTTTAGCTTAAGATCGAGTCTAGTCTTGGCTTAGCAACATTGTATAGTACATGTAATTGATCAAGATTTTTAACTCGCCACCAGTAAAATATCCTTTATCCAACAAAACCGTGTTTTCCTTTTCCCTACACCTAACGTTATAACCCATTTAAAAGCCCTCTTTGATAGTTTATCTTAGGTGCTTACGCCTAGTGGAGGAGGTTTTCGATCCTTTCCCAAGCCTATGGTAATCTATTTGCTATGACAGGTAGTGAGAGATATTATCCGTTTTCATTTATGAGATTTATTTTGATGACACTTGAGAGATGTGAGTATTTAAACACTACTTGTGAGGTGCTAGTATGTAATCTCCGTGCTTATTATGATTGAAGTGGAACGAATATTTGTTGTAATTACTTTTATGTTTGCATTAAATGACCCCTAACTTGTATTTTAATTAGAATAAAAGCACATTTGCTTGAGGACAAGCAAATCTCAAGTGTAAGGGTATTTGATGAAGCGAAAAGTGTACCGCTTTTAAGGGGTCATTTAAGCCTTAAATCGTATTTATTTGATCAAATATCGCCCTAAATCGTTCCTTTTGTCATTTTAGGTACTTTTGAGGAGAAATCTGGAAAAGGAGGCATTTTGGACGTTTTTGGAGCATTAAAGTGAAGAAAACGGCAAAGTCTCAAGAATCGGCTAAAAGTTACTCTTGACGGCGTCACAATTTATACTGGACGGCGTCATGCCTTGGCAAGAAAAGTTGGACGTGAAATTTACTCATGACGGGCCAGTGAAAATAGCATGTGAATTCTGACGGCGTCACGCTTTAACTTGATCGAGGGCGTCACGGCTTAAATCATAAGGGGACGGCGTCACGTTCATGGTTAGACGGCGTCAAGCCTTGATAAGCCAGAATGGATTTTTGAAGAGCTAAAGAGGGACGGCGTCAAGAAGGTCATCCGGGAACCCTAAAAGCGGCGAGGTGACGGCGTCACACTCCATAAGGTGACGCCGTCAGATCCAAAAATCTATATATAGTTTTCTAATTTTTTGTCATTAGAGAGAGCTTAGTGTGTGGAATTTTGGGAGAAAACCCTAAGACGATTTTAGCTACTTTTTCAGGGCTTTTTGCCTTGAGATCTTCCATGTTTCATTGAAAGATAAGTTATCAATTAATCATTCAATATGTCTATGTGTTGTTTGATTCTATCTTATTCTTGTCTTTTGTTTAACATGTTAGGCTAAATTTATCTTGTGTTTGCTTAGATCTAATGAAACCTAGCTATTGATTATTGGTTGTTAGTGTGTTATTAGTTGTATTGGATGATTGTTTATCTATGTTAGGCTTAAGAAAACTGGCTAACCTCCTATTCGGTAACTTGCTTGAACGTCTTAAGAAACATGAACCAAATGCGTACTAAAGGTTTTTATGGTTGTATTTAATGCACAAGCGAATTCTAGTGATCCCATGTTAGGAGCTTCCTAGCCGGCTCGACATAGGAGTGAAGTAGGAGCTTGTAGAGTTGGGGAAGTAAGTACGCCACCCCACGAATGGTATTAAGGAATACACCCGTCATCCACGCGACTAATACACACTAATTAACCGGTAAAAGATAGTTAGGGAGTAAGGAAATCTAAGTAAACACATTTCTCTACACATAAGTTTCTCACCAACATTTTATTTTCAGTTATTTAATTTTATTGCATTCGTAGTAATTTGGGTTAGTTGACTAGCAACTAATTCCGCCCACTCCTTCAAACCCGAGATTTTACTTGCTTTCAAAAAAATATAAAAATATAAAAAGAATCTTCCTCAACCCTTAGACCTAATTAGAGTAGTTTTTCATACCTAACGAACACTATTCCCTGTGAAGAACGATCAATCCCCCGTACTTACCACTACACTATACTACATCGGTTAGGTACACTGCCTGGTGGGGTTGTAAGCCTCTTGAGATCCCTCGAGAGGTAAAACCTGTTGTAAGGTTGCAAAACCACGCAATCAAAGCTCTACCCACAAATGATGCACGAGTAGTTGTTAATTTTCTCAAAAAGCTTTTCGCTCGTTATGGAATTCCTAAAGCTTTAATAAGTGATCGAGGAACCCATTTCTGTAACAAACAAATGGAGAAAATTATGAAGCGATACGGAGTTCATCATCGTTTCGCTACAGCTTATCACCCACAGACCAGTGGTCAAGTCGAAAATACCAACAGAGCCTTAAAAAGGATACTCGAAAAAACGGTTAAAGACAATCCCGCCGTTTGGTCGAGGAAACTAGATGATGCTCTGTGGGCATTTCACACGGCTTACAAAACACCAATTGGTACAACACCATACAGACTTTTGTATGGAAAAACCTGTCATTTGTCATTCGAAATCGAACATCGCGCTTATTGGGCACTGAGAAGCTGTAACCCAGATCTCAAAATAGCTGGAGAAAAGAGATTTTTGCAATTGCATGAACTCGATGAATTAAGACTACAAGCTTACGAGAACTCCAAGCTTTACAAAGCTAGAACCAAAGCCTATCATGACAGAAAGCTAAGAATCCGAAAAGAATTCAAAGCTGGAGACAAAGTTCTGCTTTTTAATATGAAATACAAGTTCAAAGCTCCTAAGCTGAAACCGAAATGGTTCAGACCGTATATAGTGAAACATGGATTTCCATCTGGATATGTTGAATTGCATGACAAACATGGTGGAAGTTTCATTGTTAATGGGCACCGAATTAAATTGTACTATGAAAAGGAGCAAATGAATGAAGTTTCTATCAAAGAGATTCCGCCTGAATCGGAATATGAAGCTATAACATTTATGTCACCTTTCCCGGCCGATTTCAAGAAAAACACTCCATGGGCCGAGGAAACTGGTTATATCTATGATGTTCTTCCTAGACCATGGGAGAAAATTAAATTGGAAGACATAGATGAAACTGGAGAGGGAATAGTGATAGGAAATGTGGTGTATGTTCCAAAATTCTCAAAGAAGAAATCAGAAATTGCACCAACGTAAAAGAAGGAAGTTCGAGTCCGGCTGATGACTCGTTAATAAAACAAGCGCTTCTCGGGAGGCAACCCGTGTGTTTTCATTTTTATTTTTATTTTCAAGTGATTAAACCCCAAAGTTTTTCTAAATTGCTTAGTTGAACTTAAGTGTGGGGGTGTATCACTAGCTTTTAATAAAACGAAGAAATATTTCGTGTGTGTTTCTTTTGTTTTTAAGATTACTGCAGGTAATGATTGCGAAGCTGGGATGCTAGGATCAGGAATCTTCTGAAGCAGAAAATACGGTTTATTCTCTTATTTCCCTATTTCATTCTTTGAAATCGTTTATCACATTGAGGACAATGCTCAACTTAAGTGTGGGGGGGGGGGGGTGAATAGGAAAATAAGAATAGATTGTATGTTGCGAGATTAATTTTAAATTTTGTTTGCCCTTGTAATCTAGTTGTCTGTCATTTTAAAGATCATATATTTATCCACTGAAAAATCTTTGATTTTGAAAATTCGAGATGTGTCCCGATTAATATTGCAATCCATTCTGGGATCGATAACATTAGCTAGCACATATTATAGCCCTTTCCACTAAATTGTGAGGATTTAAGCCTATTCCGTATATAGCATACATCTTTTATGCTTAGATCTTTTGCTTTGAGTGTGCCGGTGATTTTATTTATTCTAGAACTTGTACTTGTAAATCATTACGAGACCGTTGTGAGATCACATTTTTGTGATATAAGTATATATGCGTGATAAGAGGCAACCTTAGGATTTAACCCAAATGGCCTTCCATTTACATATAATGATATATTAGCTAGCTACATTGGCTAGTTTACCACTCATATGGACCCTTTTGTTAGCGTTTATCTTTAGCGCTAGATGCCCCTAGTTACACCCGCCGAGCCTATTTTTTTTCTTTTGATAAAACCTAGAAAAATTCAAAAAGATTTTACACCTTTTAGCCTAGCCTTACCCCTAGTCAAGTCTTGGTTGGTTGCTAGCTATTTGGCAAGATGGATGTTATGTGGGAAAATCATGAAAGTACGAAGAAAGTTGCAAAGTCCAAAAGTTGTGAAGTCATCACAATTATATGACAAGTGAAAAAAAAAAAAAAAAAAAAAAAAAAGAGAGAAAAAGAGTCATCGCAACTATAAGGTGACAAGAATGAGCCAATAGGCTAGTGAATAAAGTATGAATCAAGGAAGTATGGAGTTTCTCGCAAAATGGCATGATAGTGGTTTGTAATAGCTAGTAACATTCGGTTAATAGACTTTGACTAGTTTTGTTTTTATCATCAAACCTTTCTCAAAAATATCCCATGCCTTATCCTACCCTTTTTGACTTTGTGAAATTATCAAGTGTATGGACATGTAGTGACCATCCGATCTCTTGAGGAATTGACTAACGTTGTTAGCGATCTGGGGCGTATTTTGGCGACCATCCGTTATGCAAGTAACGTTGTTAGCGAACCAAGGTACAATCTAGTGACCATCCGTTATTTGGTAATGCAAGAATTCGTTGTTAGCGAGCTATTATGTTTTACATGATATAGTGGCACATAAGTCTGATATTGCCCCTAAGCCTTAAACCCGAATAAAAGTCCTCTTTGACATGTATACTTGGCGCTCACACCATTTCGGTGTAGTTTTGTTTCTTGTACAAGCTTATGGTAATATTTAGATCATGACTGAGCAAATGAGTGTCATTCCTCTTATATACCCCACCAATCATACAAATGAGTGTTTTGAGTGAATTATAGTTCATTTCCCTTTCGTGAGGTGTTTAGTAATGTGTATCAAGCAAGAAAATCATTTGGGTATTGTCAAACATCTCGATGCTTCAACCATAAAAGCTTAAAATGATGGATCTATCTTGTACTCGTGCTTGATAGATTTGCATCACATTTTCCTAATCATTCTTGTATGCCATGTGGATAATTGTTTTTATTTCTAGATTTGCTTGAGGGCAAGCAAAGTTCAAGTGTGGGGGATTTGATAACGCTTAAATCTAACATGTTTTTAGTAGCGTTATTTGTGTTTTTATATGTGTTTTGTGGTTATATTTATATGCTTTTGTTACTTAATCGTACCAAAGTGTGTTTGCGAAGTATATGTAGCCAAAAACAGGAAAAATGATGAAAATGATGCAAAAGCGAGGAAGAAGGAAATATTTATGATTTCATGAAGATTCTTGTGGCAAGTCCCGCAACAAAAGGTACTTAGAAGAGTAAAAGTCCATGTATTCGAGTTAATGAGTTTAATGATGAAGGGAAAGATCAAAGAACCAAGAGCTACGAACAAGAAACAAGTCAAACGGCAAAAGTCCAAAAAGAGTAAATCAGCAAGCTCCATCCGATCGGATGCAGCCCGCATCCGATTCGGATGGAGGTCAGCTTCGAAGACCAACCGATCGGTTGGATGAAATACCGATCGGTTGGATGTCGTCTGATTTCCAAATCTTCATCATCATTAAGTCTTGTGCTTGCTACACATCCGGTTCTAGGACCTTCTAATCATAATTATTGTCTAATTAACACTACTTGGAGGACAAGAGAAGCATTAATGAACCAAGACCCTTGGTTGGAGTATTAATTGGACCATTTGATGAGTATTTAGTGTACACCCAAAAAGAGAGAGAATCAATCAACAAGTAGAATCCATCAACCACTCATCACATACTCTTAATTTCGTCCAAAAAGTCCAGGAGCAGAGGAGAGTCGAAGTCCATTTCATTTCTTGTGAGAATCATTGCCTTTTCACTTGTAATCTTATTTTCAATCATTGTAAGACTCTCAATCATGGTTTTTAATATTCAAGGTTTTAAGATTATGTTTATGTTTGCTATGAGTGGCTAGTGCCTTTGTGCACTTGCTTAGATGATGTGTATTACCTATTGATTGGCATATGATTGTGATAACATGTTTTAATTCAATTTCAAGTCGATTCTAAGAACCAATTGTGATCAAGTTTCATAGTGACATTTGTTGGTCAAGTTTAACTAGTTGCTAGTAATTTTAAGGGTCGAGAGAACTATTGTTATTCAACTAGTTATAATCATTTGTCTATGAATGATTGTTGTCATCCACTATTCTTGATTAAACAAAGAAGCTTAATCGTGATTGTAATGAGAATGCTTTTGTCTATCAAAACGGATTGATTGTAAACCATTTCAAGGGTCGAGAGATTAATAGTTTACCATCAATTGTGACCTTTTGTCTATAATCGGTTACCTTTCGTATTGACCATTTCTTAAGCTTGTTTGAGAAAACAAAAGATTGTTTTTGTGTTTAAGGTACACCAACTTATGAACCTTGAATTGATCTTGAATTGATTGGTTAAACGTAATGCTTGTTTTTATAAACTAAGATCTTGACGAAGGTTTAATTTGTAGAAACAATAGATTAGTCACCAAACTAATTATCACAACCAACATGTTATCCAAAGTTATCACAATCATATTAGTCAATTGTAGTACACTAGTCTAAGCAAGTGTAGTTTTTAATCATTTGAATTTTCATATTATCATTATTGCTTGTTTGAGAAATTTGCTTTTAACTTACAATTCGATTCACTACACAAATCCCTGCGAGCGATCCCGACTTACCATAAAAATCTTGCTACAACGGACGAGTATACTTGCTCGTATGTGTTGTTCTTAGATTCGGTAATTCACCCTTATAAATTTAAAACTTGCACGAACCCGACACATCAAGTTTTTGGCGCCGTTTCCGGGGATTTTGATTGTGTTTCTGTAAGTTTTAGTCCATTTCTCACCTAGTTAGTTTTCGTAAAAAAAAATATATATTTTACCGAGCTGAGAAACCGATCGGTTTCATATCCATCCGATCGGTTGCCCAGTTTTTCATTTTACCGAGAGCATCATCCGATCGGTGGGCACTTCCATCCGATCGGTTGGTCAGTTCTGATTTTTTAAATTGTTTTCGTTCTTCGCTCGTTTGTTTAGACATTGCCTCGATTCTCTGGGGAATTGTATGAACACTCGATCAACTGGAATAGAACCAATTTCACCTTTTTCAGATCCCAAACGTTTAGTCCGAAGACAAAGAAAGAAAAGAAAACCCTTTGTTCCATTAGCCAACCGTATACCGAGAGTACCAAACCCACCGTTTGAAAACCTTTTTGAAGCCAAAGTCGTTTATAATCCATTCACTGATCAACCTTTTCCCATGGCTGACGATAGACCCATGTGGGAAGCCAACCGAGCCGTAGCACCCACTCCTGGAGCTGCTATTGTTGCTGTCAACCTAGGTGACAATTTCACCGTGAAAGGTCACCATCTTTCTATGATCAAAGACCGTCAATTCGATGGCCGTTCGAGGGCCGATCCTCACAAACATATTGCCGAATTCATTGAAATCTGTGGCATGTTCCGATATGGCGATACCAATGTGGATGCCATTAAACTCAAACTTTTCCCATCATCACTTGCTGGAGATGCAAAAGTGTGGTATAACGAATTAACACCCGGAATTATCAATACTTGGGAGGAGATAAGGCAAGCTTTTGTAAGCCAATTCTTTCCACCTGCCATGTTTGACCGACTCATGGGAGAAATCCGTGCTTTCACACAAAACCCTAACGAATCGCTCGTCGAAGCCTGGCTTCGTATGAAAGATCTACTTCGAAGTTGTCATGGACATGGTTTAGGACAAGGAACCATTATCCAAATCTTCTACCATGGACTTGATGAAGCATCTCAAGGAATTCTTGATGCTGGAGGAATTTTTCTTTATAAGACTCCTAACCAGGCATACCAATTGCTTGAAGACCGAGTTCTTCTCAAACTCGACTGGTCGAAAGATGCCAAAACCAAACCTTTAAGAAAAACCGTTGCTTTTGTCAAAAGTTCCGATTCATCTAAACTCATGGAGAAAATGGAAACCTTGGTTTCCAGAATCGATTCGCAATACAAAGATCTTAAAGGAGAGATGAAAGAAATGCGAGATGGTTGTAACAACTGTGGAGGTAATCACCCATCTTCAGAATGCGACGATCAACCAATGGATCAACCCAAAGAAGGGGAAGCCAATTATGTCCAAGGAGGATACCGTGGAGGCGGATATCGTGGAAATTATTACGGGCGAAACTCTGTTAATTGGCAAGATCGTCAACAAAGGGATAACAACCGTGATTCTCAACCACGAGTAGACAATCAAACAACACAAAATTCTGACAAAAAAACAGAAGAAACCGATTTCGAAAAAATGATGAGAGAATTCGTCATAGCTCAAAAATCAACCAACGAGTTTGTCAAGAATCAATTTTTCAATCTCAAAACCAAGGTTGAGCAAGGTCAGAAAAATCATCAAGCATCTATTCAAGATCTTGAAAACAAATTCGGTAGACTCTCTGATCAAATTTCTTCCCGACCATCAGGTTCGTTGCCAAGTAATACCCAAACAAACCCTAAGCCAACATCATCTGGATCGAACGATAAAACTTATCGTCCACCACAGACCCGAAATGAGCATATCAATGTTGTATTCACAAGAAGTGGCCTTTCTTATGATCCACCACCCAACCCAAACAATACCACGATCATCGATGATGATAGTGAGGATGAAGATGAAGAATCCAAGAAGGAAAATACCCCAAAAACACCACCCAAACCCAAACCACCAGTTAAGGCTTATACTCCAAAAATTCCATATCCTCAGAGCCTTAAGAAAGAAAAAATGGAGGAGCGTTATAAGAAGTTTGTTGAAATAATCAAAGAAGTTTGACTCAATGTACCCCTCATTGATGTTCTAGCCGGAATGACCAATTATGGGAAATTTTTGAAAGAACTTCTTAATAACAAGAACAAGTTGGAGCAAATATCTGCTACCTTTCTCAATGAAGAATGTTCAGCCATTGTTCAAAACAAAATTCCACCGAAACTCGGAGATCCCGGAAGTTTTCTGATTCCATGCATATTAGGAAACAACATCACATGCGATGCTTTAGCCGATTTAGGTGCAAGTATCAATTTGATGCCCTATTCTCTGTATTCGAAACTTTCCATCAATACCTTGAAACCCACAAGGATGAGTATTCGATTAGCAAATCATACTTATCAATATCCTGTTGGTATTGCTGAGAATATGCTTGTCCAAGTTGGTAAATTCATTTTTCCCGTGGATTTTGTGATCTTAGAAATGGAGGAAGATAGTAGAGTACCCCTTATTTTAGGAAGACCTTTCCTAAATACCGCTGACGCGATCATCAAAGTAAAAGGAAAAGAACTGAATCTTGGAGTAGGAGATGATAGAATCACCTTTTTAATCGATAAAGCAATGCAATATCCGCATTCCAGTGATGACACTTGTTTTAACATTGATATAATCGATGAAGTCACTGAGGAGGAATTGGATGCATTACTTGACGATTCGGATCCATTCATGACTACTTCAAAGAAAATTAGTGAAACAAACTTTGATAAAGAATTCGCTGATTTTATGGAAGTAAAGTTTGAAGAAGAAGAAGAAACAGAAGTTGAAGAAGGAGAAATAGAAGAAGATTATGAGGAAATCGATTTTAATGATCAAATGAGGATCAAAACATCACTTCAAGAACCACCAACTGATCTTGAGTTGAAACCACTTCCCGAAAATCTTGAATATGCTTACTTGGAAGATAATTCACTTCTTCCAGTAGTCATATCTTCGTTGCTCAATGATTATGAGAAAGAATGCCTCATTTCCGTTCTCAAGAAACATAAAAGAGCTTTTGCGTGGAAAACTTCTGATATCCCAGGAATCAGTCCTGGTTTTTGCAAGCACAAAATCAATTTCGAAGAAGATGCCAAACCAGTTGTAGAAAGACAACGTCGACTCAATCCCAACATGAAAGAAGTTGTTAAAAAAGAAATCATCAAACTTCTTGATGCTGGTATTATTTACCCCATTGAGGATAGTCCTTGGGTGAGTCCTGTTCACTGTGTTCCGAAAAAAGGAGGAATGACTGTTGTGACCAACGAACGGAATGAATTAGTTCCTACTAGAACTGTCACAGGATGGCGAGTATGTATTGATTACAGGAAATTGAACAAAGCCACCAGAAAAGATCATTTTCCTTTGCCTTTCATGGATCAAATGCTTGAGAGATTAGCAGGGAAAAAATACTTTTGCTTCCTTGATGGTTTTTCAGGATATTTTCAAATTCCTATTGATCCAGCTGATCACGAAAAGACTACATTCACATGTCCCTTTGGAACTTACGCTTACCGGCGTATGCCTTTTGGATTATGTAATGCACCCGCGACTTTTCAAAGATGTATGATTGCTATATTCCAAGACATGCTTGAAACATCTATGGAAGTTTTCATGGATGACTTTTCAGTTTTTGGAAGCTCATTTGAAGCTTGTCTTTCTAATCTAGATAAAATGCTTGAAAGATACGAAGCTGCACATCTTGTTCTCAACTGGGAGAAATGTCATTTCATGGTGACTGAAGGAATTGTGCTAGGACACAAGATTTCCAGCGCAGGAATGGAAGTTGACAAAGCAAAGATCGATGTCATAACCAAATTACCACCCCCAACCAACGTTAAAGCCGTTAGAAGTTTTTTAGGACATGCCGGTTTTTACCGTCGTTTCATTAAGGATTTTTCCAAAATATCTCGTCCAATGACGAAACTTCTTGAAAAAGATGTTGTTTTCGACCTTAATGCAGATTGCATGAAGGCATTCGAAACGTTGAAAACCCAACTAACTAGTGCACCCATTTTGGTTTCACCTGATTGGTCACTACCATTCGAGCTCATGTGCGACGCAAGCGATTTTGCTGTTGGAGCTGTATTAGGACAACGAGAAGAGAAACATTTTCGTCCTATATACTTCGCCAGCAAAACACTCAACAACGCTCAACAAAACTATACGGTTACGGAGAAAGAATTGTTAGCCGTTGTTTTTGCTTTCGACAAATTCAGATCTTATCTTGTGCTTTCAAAAACAATCGTGTTCACTGATCATTCAGCTTTAAAATATCTGTTTGCCAAACAAGATGCCAAACCGCGTCTCATTCGATGGATTTTGCTACTCCAAGAATTCGATATCGAAATCAAAGATAAGAAAGGAGCAGAAAATCTAGCTGCTGATCATCTGTCTCGTTTAGAAAATCCAAATTTCGAAGAGTTAAAAGAAGATGAGATTGACGATTATTTTCCGGATGAAACCCTCATGACTGTTGATACAGTTGATGAGAACGAAATTCCATGGTTTGCAGATTATGCAAATTATCTTGTTGGAAGAATTCTAAAGAAAGGATTAACTCATGCCCAACGAAGTAAATTCTTTTCAGAACTTAAACATTACTATTGGGAAGAACCCTATCTTTTTAAAATGTGTCCCGACGGAATGATAAGAAGATGTGTTTTTGGTTCTGAAACAAGAAGAATTCTTGATGAATGTCATCATGGCCCGACTGGGGGACACTATGGTCCTTCCACCACCGCTAAAAAAGTCTTTGATGCTGGATTCTATTGGCCAACTATTTTTAAAGAAGCCCATACTCTTGTTCAGAACTGTGATGCGTGCCAAAAATCCGGTAGTCTTTCTCGAAGAGATGAAATGCCACAAAAGAGCATTCAAGTCTGTGAATTATTCGATATTTGGGGAATTGATTTCACGGGACCATTTCCTAAATCCCACAAATACGAATACATTCTCGTTGCTATTGATTACGTTTCCAAATGGGCTGAAGCTGAAGCTCTACCCACAAATGATGCACGAGTAGTTGTTAATTTTCTCAAAAAGCTTTTCGCTCGTTATGGAATTCCTAAAGCTTTAATAAGTGATCGAGGAACCCATTTCTGTAACAAACAAATGGAGAAAATTATGAAGCGATACGGATTTCATCATCATTTCGCTACAGCTTATCACCCACAGACCAGTGGTCAAGTCGAAA
This sequence comes from Artemisia tridentata subsp. tridentata, assembly GCA_021014915.2. Lineage (NCBI taxonomy): Eukaryota > Viridiplantae > Streptophyta > Magnoliopsida > Asterales > Asteraceae > Artemisia > Artemisia tridentata. The sequence continues at coordinate 3,417,725 of CP139501.1, forward strand.
ATACCAACAGAGCCTTAAAAAGGATACTCGAAAAAACGGTTAAAGACAATCCCGCCGTTTGGTCGAGGAAACTAGATGATGCTCTGTGGGCATTTCGCACGGCTTACAAAACACCAATTGGTACAACACCATACAGACTTTTGTATGGAAAAACCTGTCATTTGCCGTTCGAAATCGAACATCGCGCTTACTGGGCACTGAGAAGCTGTAACCCAGATCTCAAAATAGCTGGAGAAAAGAGATTTTTGCAATTGCATGAACTCGATGAATTAAGACTACAAGCTTACGAGAACTCCAAGCTTTACAAAGTAAGAACCAAAGCCTATCATGACAGAAAGCTAAGAATCCGAAAAGAATTCAAAGCTGGAGACAAAGTTCTGCTTTTTAATATGAAATACAAGTTCAAAGCTCCTAAGCTGAAACCGAAATGGTCGGACCGTATATAGTGAAACATGGATTTCCATCTCGATATGTTGAATTGCATGACAAACATGGTGGAAGTTTCATTGTTAATGGGCACCGAATTAAATTGTACTATGACAAGGAGCAAATGAATGAAGTTTCTATCAAAGAGATTCCGCCTGAATCGGAATATGAAGCTATAACATTTATGTCACCTTTCCCGGCCGATTTCAAGAAAATCACTCCATGGGCCGAGGAAACTGGTTATATCTATGATGTTCTTCCTAGACCATGGGAGAAAATTAAATTGGAAGACATAGATGAAACTGGAGAGGGAATAGTGATAGGAAATGTGGTGTATGTTCCAAAATTCTCAAAGAAGAAATCAGAAATTGCACCAACGTAAAAGAAGGAAGTTCGAGTCCGGCTGATGACTCGTTAATAAAACAAGCGCTTCTCGGGAGGCAACCCGTGTGTTTTCATTTTTATTTTTATTTTCAAGTGATTAAACCCCAAAGTTTTTCTAAATTGCTTAGTTGAACTTAAGTGTGGGGGTGTATCACTAGCTTTTAATAAAACGAAGAAATATTTCGTGTGTGTTTCTTTTGTTTTTAAGATTACTGCAGGTAATGATTGCGAAGCTGGGATGCTAGGATCAGGAATCTTCTGAAGCAGAAAATACGGTTTATTCTCTTATTTCCCTATTTCATTCTTTGAAATCGTTTATCACATTGAGGACAATGCTCAACTTAAGTGTGGGGGGTGAATAGGAAAATAAGAATAGATTGTATGTTGCGAGCTTAATTTTAAATTTTGCTTGCCCTTGTAATCTAGTTGTCTGTCATTTTAAAGATCATATATTTATCCACTGAAAAATCTTTGATTTTGAAAATTCGAGACGTGTCCTGATTAATATTGCAATCCATTCTGGGATTGATAACATTAGCTAGCACATATTATAGCCCTTTCCACTAAATTGTGAGGATTTGAGCCTATTCCGTATATAGCATACATCTTTTATGCTTATATCTTTTGCTTTGAGTGTGCCAGTGATTTTATTTATTCTAGAACTTGTACTTGTAAATCATTACGAGACTGTTGTGAGATCACATTTTTGTGATATAAGTATATATGCGTGATAAGAGGCAACCTTAGGATTTAACCCAAATGGCCTTCCATTTACATATAATGATATATTAGCTAGCTACATTGGCTAGTTTACCACTCATATGGACCCTTTTGTTAGCATTTATCTTTAGCGCTAGATACCCCTAGTTACACCCTCCGAGCCTATTTTTTTTCTTTTGATAAAACCCAGAAAAATTCAAAAAGATTTTACACCTTTTAGCCTAGCCTTACCCCTAGTCAAGTCTTGGTTGGTTGCTAGCTATTTGGCAAGATGGATGTTATGTGGGAAAATCATGAAAGTACAAAGAAAGTTGCAAACTCCAAAAGTTGTGAAGTCATCACAATTATATGACAAGTGAAAAAAAAAAAAAAAAATAGAGAGAAAAAGAGTCATCGCAACTATAAGGTGACAAGAATGAGCCAATAGGCTAGTGAATAAAGTATGAATCAAGGAAGTATGGAGTTTCTCGCAAAATGGCATGATAGTGGTTTGTAATAGCTAGTAACATTCGGTTAATAGACTTTGACTAGTTTTGTTTTTATCATCAAACCTTTCTCAAATATATCCCATGCCTTATCCTACCCTTTTTGACTTTGTGAAATTATCAAGTGTATGGACATGTAGTGACCATCCGATTTCTTGAGGAATTGACTAACGTTGTTAGCGATCTGGGGCGTATTTTGGCGACCATCCGTTATGCAAGTAACGTTGTTAGCGAACCAAGGTACAATCTAGTGACCATCCGTTATTTGGTAATGCAAGAATTCGTTGTTAGCGAGCTATTATGTTTTGCATGAGATAGTGGCACATAAGTCTGATATTGCCCCTAAGCCTTAAACCCGAATAAAAGTCCTCTTTGACATGTATACTTGGCGCTCACATTTAGATCATGACTGAGCAAATGAGTGTCATTCCTCTTATATACTCCACCAATCATACAAATGAGTGTTTTGAGTGAATTATAGTTCATTTCCCTTTCGTGAGGTGTTTAGTAATGTGTATCAAGCAAGAAAATCATTTGGGTATTGTCAAACATCTCGATGCTTCAACCATAAAAGCTTAAAATGATGGATCTATCTTGTACTCGTGCTTGATAGATTTGCATCACATTTTCCTAATCATTCTTGTATGCCATGTGGATAATTGTTTTTATTTCTAGATTTGCTTGAGGGCAAGCAAAGTTCAAGTGTGGGGGATTTGATAACGCTTAAATCTAACATGTTTTTAGTAGCGTTATTTGTGTTTTTATATGTGTTTTGTGGTTATATTTATATGCTTTTGTTACTTAATCGTACCAAAGTGTGTTTGCGAAGTATATGTAGCCAAAAACAGGAAAAATGATGAAAATGATGCAAAAGCGAGGAAGAAGGAAATATTTATGATTTCATGAAGATTCTTGTGGCAAGTCCCGCACCAAAAGGTACTTAGAAGAGTAAAAGTCCATGTAGTCGAGTTAATGAGTTTAATGATGAAGGGAAAGATCAAAGAACCAAGAGCTACGAACAAGAAACAAGTCAAACGGCAAAAGTCCAAAAAGAGTAAATCAGCAAGCTCCATCCGATCGGATGCAGCCCGCATCCGATTCGGATGGAGGTCAGCTTCGAAGACCAACTGATCGGTTGGATGAAATACCGATCGGTTGGATGTCGTCTGATTTCCAAATCTTCATCATCATTAAGTCTTGTGCTTGCTACACATCCGGTTCTAGGACCTTCTAATCATAATTATTGTCTAATTAACACTACTTGGAGGACAAGAGAAGCATTATTGAACCAAGACCCTTGGTTGGAGTATTAATTGGACCATTTGATGAGTATTTAGTGTACACCCAAAAAGAGAGAGAATCAATCAACAAGTAGAATCCATCAACCACTCATCACATACTTTTAATTTCGTCCAAAAAGTCCAGGAGCATAGGAGAGTCGAAGTCCATTTCATTTCTTGTGAGAATCATTGCCTTTTCACTTGTAATCTTATTTTCAATCATTGTAAGACTCTCAATCATGGTTTTTAATATTCAAGGTTTTAAGATTATGTTTATGTTTGCTATGAGTGGCTAGTGCCTTTGTGCACTTGCTTAGATGATGTGTATTACCTATTGATTGGCATATGATTGTGATAACATGTTTTAATTCAATTTCAAGTCGATTCTAAGAACCAATTGTGATCAAGTTTCATAGTGACATTTGTTGGTCAAGTTTAACTAGTTGCTAGTAATTTTAAGGGTCGAGAGAACTATTGTTATTCAACTAGTTATAATCATTTGTCTATGAATGATTGTTGTCATCCACTATTCTTGATTAAACAAAGAAGCTTAATCGTGATTGTAATGAGAATGCTTTTTTCTATCAAAACGGATTGATTGTAAACCATTTCAAGGGTCGAGAGATTAATAGTTTACCATCAATTGTGACCTTTTGTCTATAATCGGTTACCTTTCGTATTGACCATTTCTTAAGCTTGTTTGAGAAAACAAAAGATTGTTTTTGTGTTTAAGGTACACCAACTTATGAACCTTGAATTGATTGGTTAAACGTAATGCTTGTTTTTATAAACTTAGATCTTGACGAAGGTTTAATTTGTAGAAACAATAGATTAGTCACCAAACTAATTATCACAACCAACATGTTATCCAAAGTTATCACAATCATATTAGTCAATTGTAGTACACTAGTCTAAGCAAGTGTAGTTTTTAATCATTTGAATTTTCATATTATCATTATTGCTTGTTTGAGAAATTTGCTTTTAACTTACAATTCGATTCACTACACTAATCCCTGCGAGCAATCCCGACTTACCATAAAAATCTTGCTACAACGGACGAGCATACTTGCTCGTATGTGTTGTTCTTAGATTCGGTAATTCACCCTTAAAATTTTAAAAGTTGCACGAACCTGACACATCATTTGTCGAAAGAGAAGAAGCGATTGATTTTGGGTTGAGTGGTACTGGTGGGAGAAGTAATGGAAGATTGATTGTTGAGAATCCATTCAACAGTGGCATCAGAAACTGAATTTCCACCAGTGGCTGAGAGGGCTTGGGAGATTATTTCCTCGGAGAAACCCATCTCCAAAAGCTGCTATTTTCCTTTTTCCATTTCCATTTCCTGCTTTTCTTCTTCCTTTCGGTCTTCCTTTTATTGATGGGTAATGGGTTTAAACAAATTTGGGGAAATTATCTGCCCAAATCATCTCCCCAACTATTACTACTACTTTGTCAACTGGTTTCATTGGGACTGTAAGGGGGTGTTTGTTTAAGCTTATATGTGGGCATGAGCTTATTTTATTTCAACTTAAATTTCATAAGCTCTAATTTTTTGATTTATTTTGAGACTTATGAGTTTATATAAGTTTATCATATCATAATAAAGTTATATAAGCTCACAAGTCTCAAAATAAGCCAAAAAATTAGCTTATAAAATATAAGGCGAAACACAAACAAGCTTGTAATCCACCACATATGAGCTAAAACAAACACCCCCTAAGTAGATTAGTTTTCTTTGGCTTAGAATCGGCTTTTTATCATAAGAATATGTTTTTGGCCCATTAGGTGTATTTAGTGTTATTATCTAATGTTGTCTAGTTTATTGGGTTGGGTTGAATACTTGAATCAGGTTTTGACATTCGGAAATCTCATCCGCAACCTGATCTGTTAGGATTCTGCACACGGTTAAGGTGGTTAAGCCTTTTGTATTTTGTGTGTATGATAAATTGAGTTAATATGATTAAGTACGCGGAATTTACTTAATAACACTTAGAAGGTTATTTTTGTTATGGAAATGGAATGGTTGTGTTAGTTCTATGACAAAGAAACAATGAAAGCTTTTCACCAAAATGATTCAATATTATTAATGATAATAATACGAGTGATCTTGAATTATCACTAGGGTTACAACCTTGAATCTTATGTTCTTACAACTTGTGATATTCTTGTGTTTTGTTCTATGTCTTAACAGTTATGAGTTCTAATAATAACATTCACTTTTAGACACACACATATCACTAGTCTAAGATCTTCTTTTATAGTCCAAGAAGATCTTTACAATATTGCTTAAAGTCTAATCGAACTACTTGCTAACTTATCTTGAGTGTGTCAGTACATAAGATACAACATGTATCTGTGTACACAACTTGTTAACTAAGCACATGGGGTAAGATATTTTCTACCGTATATTGTTGACCAAAATACAAATAATATTTTTTCATACTTATCCACTTAGCAGCAGAATGTACATTAGCAGCAGCAATGAGTTATCGCTAGCAGCAGGATCAAGTATAATAGCAGCAGGATCAATGATTATCGGCTAAAACGCGTCACAAGTCAAAACCTCTCACGAAGAAAAGTCAACTCGCGACGGTTCGACGCGACAATCGATTATAATACCGGATAAGCGTATACCCGGGTCGTAGTCCCAACGAGGCGTGAAATTGAGAATATCGTTTGAGGTTTGGAATTAAAATGATTGAAATACGATTAAGGTTTTGATTTCTAAATCTAGGAAAGTAAACAAGTAACGCAATTAAAACAAAAATAAAAACGCGAACTAAAATATAAAAACGAGCCTAAAAGTGAAAATCTTTAAAAAAATTAACCTACGAATGCAAATTTAATTTTCCTACGTCCTAAATAATAAAAGAAAATTTTAGAAAAAAGAAATGCATTTTTTTGACTTTTAAATAATTTTTTATAATTTAAAAACGATTTAAAAGAAAATAATTGATTAAAAATACTAAATGGAAAAAGAAAATTCTGAAAATTTTTCTAAAGATACTTTAAGTTGATAAAAAGCTAGGAAAAATAAAAATTTTGAAAAAGCTAAAAAGCTGTATAAGCTAAAAATAAGCTACAAAGGGAATTAAAAATCAAAAAGCAACTTATCATGAGGGAATTAAAAATCAATGAAAACTGCTGAAAATGGCAAAATTTAAAAATGTGCAGACTGCACAAACTAACTATGGGCTGTTAAGGCTAAAACTAAACTGAATAGAAGCTGAACTAAGTGATGTTATGCTAAATCTAACCTAAATGGACGACTAAACTTAGAATAAGCTAACATAAAAAGGTAATAGGCACTAATACTAACTCAAAAAGCAAAAGAGAACTGTGGTGCAGGGCATCTTAATCCAAAATAGGCATATTTAAGCAGTAAAAAAAACTATGAAAAAGCTAATATAAAAATCTTGAAAAATTAGGAACAAGTGAATAAGTTACTAAATATTATATATACCAATTTGCAGATCAGTGGGACTCAAAATGATCAAATGAAAAATTTGCGACTTAGGCTAAAATAAGCATTAGAGGCTTATGCAGGCAGTTGGGTCTGAGGTCTCAATTAGAGCAAAAGTGAACCAAGAACTCTACACCTCCTAATGAAAACAAAGGCACTTAACTACTTCTAAACTAACAAGAACTAAAGAAAACAATATCAAGCAGTAACATAAGCAGAAAATAAGCAGAAATAAGCAGTTCAATAAGCTGTTGACCAAGGTTGACCAACAAGAAAAACAAGAAACTTAAATTTGCATTACTGGAAAATGAAATTACAATTTAAATTAAAACATTACACTACTGAAACAATTAAAGTGGTCAAAACTTTTCTAAATACATGAAAAGTAGACAAAAAAAACAATCTGTGAGGAGGGTCTCTATTTAAAGGAGAGGGTTTCTTCTTTCTTGTGTTTCTTGTGTGAGAGATATCCCAGTTGTGCTTCTTATCTTCATCTTGGACCATTGGATTTTTCTTGCTCACCACATCTTTGATTGTAGGCCGTAGATTGAACTTTTGCGTCTGGGATTGCCATCGTGGCAAGGATGAGGGGGAAACAAACCCATGTGAAGGTTTCTTGGACTGAAGTGGAGGTGATGGTGACTGGTGGGTGGTTAACTCTTTAATGGTGGGAAAAGGGAATTAAGGAAGAATTTAGTGCAGTGGTTAGAGTGTGAGAGTGATTAGGGATTTTGACCATTTTGGGTGTTTGACCGGGATTGGGGGTTTGACCCCGGTTTAGTTAGCAAAAGGGGTGTTGGGCTTGGGCTTATAGGTGGTGATGGGCTGGTGGATTTAAGTTTGGGTTGGAGGGATTAGTTTAAGATATAGATCCGGATAGGTTTATAGTAATAGTTTTAGGATTTAGTTTTAGGGACTATTGTTGTAAATTATGCAAAGTTCAGGGACCATAGCTGCCATTTCTCCAAAGATCATTGATGCGTGGTTTTGCAACCTTACAACAGGTTTTACCTCTCGAGGGATCTCAAGAGGCTTACAACCCCACCAGGCAGTGTACCTGACCGATGTAGTATAGTGTAGTGGTAAGTACGTGGGATTGATCGTTCTCCACAGGGAATTGTGTCGTTAGGATTGAAAAACTACTCTAATAGGTCTAAGGGTGAGGGAAGATTCTTTTTGTGTTTTTATAATTTTATGAAAGCAAGTAAAATCTCGGGTTTAAAGGAGTGGGCGGAATTAGTTGCTAGTCAACTAACCCAAATTACTACGAATGCAAATAAAATAAAATAACAGAAAATGAAAAGGGTTGTGAAACTTATGTGGAGAGAAATGTGTTTACTTAGATTTCCTTACTCCCTAACTATCTTTTACCGGTTGATTAGTGTGTATTAATCGCGTGGATGACGGGTGTATTCCTTAATACCAATCGTGGGGTGGCGTACGTACTTCCCCAACTCTATAAGCTCCTACTTCACTCCTATGTCGAGCCGGCTAAGAAGCTCCTAACATGGGATCACTAGAATTCGCTCATGCATTAAATACAACCATAAAAACCTTAGTACGCATTGGTTCATGTTTCTTAAGACGTTCAAGCAAGTTACCGAATAGGAAGTTAGCCAGTTTTCTTAAGCCTAACATCGATGAACAATCATCCAATACAACTAATAACACACTAATAACCAATAATCAATAGCTAGGTTTCATTAGATCTAAGCAAACACAAGATAAATCTAGCCTAGCATGTTAATCAAAAGACAAGAACAAGATATAATCAAACAACACATAGACATATTGATTGATTAAATGAACACTTATCTTCAATTAAACATGGGAGATCCAAGAGTATGAAAACCCTTAAAAATGGCAGAAATTCGTCTTAGGGTTTCTCCTCCAAAATTACACACAATAAGTTCCACACTAATGACAAAAAATTGCAAAACTATATATAGAGTTTAAGGGCTGACGGCGTCACGTTATAGATCCTGACGCCGTCACCTCGCCGCTTTTAGGGTTCCCGGATGGCCTTCCTGACGCCGTCCCTCTTTAGTGCTCCAAAATCCGCTCTGGCCTATCAAGGGGTGACGCCGTCAGAATTGAGCTTGACGCCGTCCCTCTTTAAGTTAAGCCGCGATGGCCTTGATCGCTTCAAAGGGTGACGCCGTCAGATTTTTCATGCAAAATTCTCTGGTTTATCATGAGTAATTTTCATATCCACCTCTTTTGCCAAGCCATGACGCCGTCTGGGCCAATACCTGACGCCGTCAAAGGTACTTTCCAGCATAATTTTGAGACTTTGCCGTTTTCTTCACCTTTATGCTCCAAAAACGTCCAAAATGCTTCCTTTTCCAGATTTCTTCTCAAAAGTACCTAAAATGACAAAAGGAACGATTTAGGGCAATATTTGATCAAATAAATATGATTTAGGGCTTAAATGACCCCCTAAAAGCGGTACACTTTTCGCTTCATCAAATACCCTTACACTTGAGATTTGCTTGTCCTCAAGCAAATGCGCTTTTATTCTAATCAAAATACAAGTTAGGGGTCATTTAACGCTAATATAAAAGTAATTACAACAAATAGTCGTTCCACTTTAATCATAATAAGCATGGAGATTACAAACTAGCACCTCACAAGTAGTGTTTAGATACTCACATCTCTCAAGTGTCATCAAAATAAATCTCATAAATGAAAACGGATAATATCTCTCACTACCTGTCATAGCAAATAGATTACCATAGGCTTGGGCAAGGATCGAAAACCTCCTCTACTAGGCGTAAGCACCTAAGATAAACTATCAAATAGGGCTTTTAAATAGGTTATAACGTGAGGTGTAGGGATATGATAAACACGGTTTTGTTGGATAAGTGATATTTTACTGGTGGCGAGTTAAAGATCTTGATTAATTACATCTACTATACAATGTTGCTAAGCCAAGACTAGACTCGACTTAAGCTAAAAACAAAATAAAAAAAACATAAAATAAACATAAAATAAAACGGGATGGTAGTCCGTATGTTTTTTCTACTTTTCTTTTTCTCATTTTTTTTGTATTTTTCTTGATTTTTTTTTCTTTTTTTTTTTCATACACTCTTGCCCTACCATCCAAAATAATACATCATAGGGGCGTTGCATTCCCCTTACACTTGAACTTTTACATAACTTTACAAATACTATTCTAATGACTCGAATTAAGATAATCGAAACAATTGGAGTACTTTTAAAATATTTAGCACATATGGGGGTAATAAATGATGTTCTTCCCCATTACTCCATTACACTAGTACTTTACCCATGAGTCCCAATCGTCCCAAAACAATATGTACAAGGATATGACTCGACTTAGCAACCATGTAATCAATTAGATAATTAACTTGGGTTTAAACAAATGTTGTCACAATAATGCACTAAAAATGAGTGCATACAAGGTGGGCTAAGGCGATTTGGGTGTACATTTTAGTGGGGTGTAAACAAATTCTTCCTTTAAGTAAAATGCTTAAAGGTCGAAACGAAAAGATAGGCTCTGAGGGGTGTACTAGGGGTATCGTGTACTAAAAATGAGTACAACGCAAAGGGTGTGGGAGAATTACTTGACCAATGTAGCCAATGTAATTATAACAAAAACACAGGTGTAAAACAATGGGTTAATCCTAATGCCTCTTATCATGTAGTAAATCTAACTACACGAATGTAGTCTCACTTGTGGCCTCGGAGTGGTCCTAACGTAAATTCTAGAATCTAAGTGCTACCGGTACACACATCATAGCATAAATGCTTTTCCTACCAATTCTAGGGGCGAACCTCACATATTTGGGGGTGGAAAATTTTTTAGTGGTACGGTTTTTTGTGCTAGTCATATAATTCCTATCCATGAGACGCTCATTAAGATCAAAGTTTCACTCCTAAATGTTGTAAAAAATTTTAAATTTGGCACTAAAATTGCCCTAACAGGTATTTCTCTCAGTTTTATTACACATTTACTATTAAACAAACAAAAATCAAGCGTGAAAGCATTTTCTAATCGTACTTTACCCCCCCCCCCTTACACTTAAGATGAACATTGTCCCCAATGTTCAAATAACAATGTAAAAGTAAATAAGGTAAAAGAATGAAATCAAATACTCCCCTGATTCGCTCGGTGGATAATGTGGCAACACGGTTAGATCTTCTTCCAAGAGAATGTAGAAGCTTTACGACTAATGCATCACCAAAAGCTTGATCCAACAAACATTTCCTTGTCCAAAATAACCTGTTAAACCTGAGAAAACAAACACGAAAACCTGCATAACATCGGCGGGATAAATTCTATATATAAGGATATAATGCTTGTGGAATGATAATTTTGCAGATTCCTGGAGATTATAAGTTAGAGATTTAATAAAAAAAACTTTTTATGAAAACAAAACTTTCAAAATTTTCAGAAAATTAAAACCTGACGCCGTCAGGTTGTAAATCCTGACGCCGTCAGAAATGATCTGACAGAATTCTCATGTTAAGTTTCCGGAAAAATTTTGGAAAAACCTATACCTTACTTCCTGGAATTCCTGCAAAACATCATCATGACTCGATACAAGCATTTGACTCAAACAAATACTAATATGTATGTTAATTTAATATTATTATGATTCATGTTCATTTGTTCTAATAAACCGATTTGGATTTCCCTTACACTTAACTTTTGCAAAATACCTTAATATGTAGTTAAGACGAAGTTAAAAACAAAATAAATCATTTTCACAAATTAGTTTTGAACATGAATCAATAAAAATAAAAATTAAACACACACACGGAAACAAATAAAATCAAACCAACAGATAAATAAGCACCAAGAAACAAATAAAGTTTGCATGCAATAAAGAAAACCAATGTCACAAATGTTTAAAGGCCATAAGATGCCTAATCCTAAACTATTACAGACCAAATTGTTCCAAAACATACAACCATAGATTAAATTGTTCAAATATCATAACATCAAATCAAATCATCACTGGGGTGGGGGACCTTGGCGATAGTCGTAGCCTGGAGGGAGGTGCCCGTAGTACCCATATGGTGGGTAGTCCTGCTCACGTCCCGGGAAAGGGTCAATCTGCAGGTGTGGGTCCAACTGATCACGTGTAGATAAATGCTGCATCTGACGAACAGTGTGATCATACATCCAGTCGAACCTCTCGTCCACCCGGGTCCTCCAAGTATCAACCTAGCCCATCCATGCCCCCTGGTGAGCCTGCCAATCCCCCCTGCTCATGTGCCGGTAGTAATCTGCCGTACCAGCCTCATAAAACCCATGCTGCTGCTGCTGATGCTCCTCCTCCTCATCATCCCCACCATCATCATCCTCAGCTCCGTCTGGATGATACCACATAAAGGTCCCATCATGCATCTCCATAACCACCTCCATCTGCTTCAGGGACCTCACCTTCACTGTCCTGCATGCATCACCATCACTCAAATACCTCATGACCTCGGGCCTGAGGACTCCATAAGATCGGGCCAGCCGGGTGATAAACATCCCACCATAAATCCTGTCTCCTTCCCTTTCCCAAACTCCACCATGCAGAAAACTAGCAACCCAAAATGGGATGCTGCAGTAAACCTCATCAGAGTAAATGGTGTACAAATAGAAGAGGTCTGAAGCAGTGACACTGTGGTGAGAGCTGTGGCGCCCTGTCAAGCTGTAGGTGAGACATCTATGGGTCAACCTAACTCTAGGCTCCCTGATTTGAGATGCCACAGTAGTCGAGGTGTACATCCCATCCCCAATAGTCGGCCAGAACATGGAACATCTAAAATCATTCCTCATCGACTACCCATGCAACAACCTAGTCATGAACCCTACTTGAGTGGTTTCATGCTGACTATACAACCCCAGTCTCCATCCAAACTCAGTAACCGAGCATGTCCTTAGCTCACCCCCCAGCCTAAAATAGATTGTGGTCCTACCCACATCGGTCCTTGCCTCGGCCATGTCAAAGTGAAAAGTGGCAAAGAATTCACGTACCAATTCGTCATAGACCGGATCTTGAATTCTAAACAGGTTTTCCCACTAAGGGCCGGTAAATTCATCCGTCTGAAAGCTTTGGAGAAAGGTTTGCTCAAGACCTTCCCTCCTCAAAAAGCTCCAATCAACCACGGCCCCATTTTCAACTTTATGTTGTAGCAATTGGGTGTATTTAGCTGTGGCAGCATCGTCATCGAAGACACCCCAACTGAGGACCGTGTCGCCAAAGTTCTCTTGCTGAGATCTAGAAGAATTCCCTCTGCTAGGTCTTTGACGCTTACTCATTATCTGGAACAAAGCAAGGAGGAACAAAAAGGGTTAATTTGTGAATCAAAGAATTGGTTGAGCATCAGACAAGTCTGACGCCGTCACCCTTTGCTAGGTGACGCCGTCAGGTTCGACCGAATTCAAATCCAAAATTACGAGGGAAAAATCCATATCCAAACTTCAAGCTTATAAACCAAACGCCCCTTTTTGCAGCAAAATGGGTGATTGGATCATAGGTTATGGTTCAAATTCGTGGCCACCCAATTAGTGAATAAACCCATTTGATTGCCAATCATCAAATGCTTTAATCATTGCTAAATAACACTAATTAAAGGCATTATGAGTTCTAGGCATGAATCAATCCTAGGGTTTCATGAGTTGGGGGTTTCCGAAATTTAAGAATCCTATGAGTAATTAAAGCGAAAAGAATGAATAAGAATTACTTACCACGTAGAGATTGGTAACGAAAGTCGGTGAATTTGACCTTGAAAATTCGTGGGTGGGGTTGGAGTGGATATGGTTTGTGGGGTTTGTGATGAAAGTGATGGAAGTAAAGTTATTATTGCTGTGCAGACGGGGTGACGGCGTCACGTTCATAGTCTGACGCCGTCAGACCAGCGTAATTTACCACTTTGTGCCAGTTTACAAATGAGCCCCTTGTACTTTGAGGGAGCAGCTAGTCAGGGTCAATAACCCTGATAGCTAGTCTCGTTAACAAGTTCCTCCTGGGTCAAATGTTTTGTTACTGTCACGGGATGTAATAAAATGTTGGAAAGGGCCGGTTGACGTCTCATTCAGGTTCCAATTTCCATCACGGCAGGTATTCAGGGAGTGAGAGGAACTTTTCCAGGGGGTTTTTGAAATGGGGGTGTGCTTTAATTGAGTTCTTCTCACACCTGGCTTAAAGCCAAAAGATCGTTTCCTAGCTTCATGAAAGTTAGGGAGCGTGACAACCATGCTTCCCACGAAAATGCTATGATCTTGAGAATTCTTTTTCTCATGAGGGGATCCCAATGGATAAGAGGGTTTTAAAGGTGTAGGCACGGGGAGAGGGGTTTCATCATCCCATTCGTTGTATGGTTCATTAGGGACCGGGAGTTCAAAGATCTTCTCGATCTTTTTATGTGAAGCTTCTTCCCTAATTTTCTCCTTTAGTCTCGCGATAAACTTTTCTGCTAGTTCCATGAACATATCTCGGGTGTTTTTCAATTGAGTCTCTAATTCCTAGATCCGTCTCTCTTGGTTGTTCACGAAAGTTAGCATTATCCCTTCAAATTCATCTTGTCGTGAGAATTGATGAAACGTATGTTTACCAATTGTGTTCAAACACTCATCGGGATTTTCATCAGCCGTAGGTGTCTCGGCTTTCATTAATCTCTCAACCTGCCTTTTTATGTTTTCGAACAGCTGTTCTTGGGTTGCACTCATGCAATTTAAAATCCCTTCTTCCGAGAATGTTGAGTCTTTCCATTCTTCTTCTTCGTACTGTGCTAAGTCCTCAATGACTTCCCAGCACTTATCGACACTGAGCCTGCTCAGCCTTCCCTTGGCAGCGTAATCTATGGTTCTTCGAGTTTGATGGTTTACGCCATCATAAAATCATTGGATTTGAAGCCAAGGATCCATGCCATGGTGAGGGACTTTTTGGAGTAAGTCCTTGAATCGAGTCCATGCCTCGTAGAGGGTTTCGCCTTGACGTTGTTGGAACATCAAGATATCATTCCTTAGCTTGGTAGTTCTTCCCGGTGGGAAAAACTGAGCAATGAAACGAGTGGTGAGATCATCCCAAGAGGTGATGGATCCTGCGGGTAGACGCTCTAGCCATTGACTAGCTTGGTCCCGCAAAGAGAATTGAAAGAGACGCAGTCGGGTCGTCTCTCGAGTGGCAACATCAAGGTCTATGGAATCAACGATTTTGAGAAAGTCCTTGAGATGTTGATTAGGATCTTCAGAACGAAGTCCATGGAATGCGCATCCGCTTTGCACCAACCGGATGGTGTCGGATCGCAAGGGTGTGACATTGGCTCCTTGAGTGAGCTCAATGGTGTTCCGGTAGCCATGGTGGCTAGGACGGGAGTAGTCTCCTAAGGTACGGGCTCTAGGAGGTTGTGGTGGTTGGTTGTTGGGATCAAGGATATTACCATCTTCCATGATGTCGAATGGTAATGGTTACGAACAAAGAAACGAAGAAAAAAGATAGACTAAAGAAAATCTAAAAAAAAAAAAATAAATAAAATAAAAATCTCACTAGAAAGGAATCTAGTGAGTAGACCTATAAAAATAAAAATTCAACCTAAACAATAACTATTCCCCGGCAGCGGCGCCAAAAACTTGATGCGTGGTTTTGCAACCTTACAACAGGTTTTACCTCTCGAGGGATCTCAAGAGGCTTACAACCCCACCAGGCAGTGTACCTGACCGATGTAGTATAGTGCAGTGGTAAGTACGGGGGATTGATCGTTCTCCACAGGGAATAGTGTCGTTTGGATTGAAAAACTACTCTAATAGGTCTAAGGGTGAGGGAAGATTCTTTTTGTGTTTTTATAATTTTATGAAAGCAAGTAAAATCTCGGGTTTGAAGGAGTGGGCGGAATTAGTTGCTAGTCAACTAACCCAAATTACTACGAATGCAAATAAAATAAAATAACAGAAAATGAAAAGGGTTGTGAAACTTATGTGGAGAGAAATGTGTTTACTTAGATTTCCTTACTCCCTAACTATCTTTTACCGGTTGATTAGTGTGTATTAATCGCGTGGATGACGGGTGTATTCCTTAATTCCAATCGTGGGGTGGCGTACGTACTTCCCCAACTCTATAAGCTCCTACTTCACTCCTATGTCGAGCCGGCTAAGAAGCTCCTAACATGGGATCACTAGAATTCGCTCATGCATTAAATACAACCATAAAAACCTTAGTACGCATTGGTTCATGTTTCTTAAGACGTTCAAGCAAGTTACCGAATAGGAAGTTAGCCAATTTTCTTAAGCCTAACATCGATGAACAATCATCCAATACAACTAATAACACACTAATAACCAATAATCAATAGCTAGGTTTCATTAGATCTAAGCAAACACAAGATAAATCTAGCCTAACATGTTAATCAAAAGACAAGAACAAGATATAATCAAACAACACATAGACATATTGATTGATTAAATGAACACTTATCTTCAATTAAACATGGGAGATCCAAGGGTATGAAAACCCTTAAAAATGGCAGAAATTCGTCTTAGGGTTTCTCCTCCAAAATTACACACAATAAGTTCCACACTAATGACAAAAAATTGCAAAACTATATATAGAGTTTAAGGGCTGACGGCGTCACGTTATAGATCCTGACGCCATCACCTCGCCGCTTTTAGGGTTCCCGGATGGCCTTCCTGACGCCGTCCCTCTTTAGTGCTCCAAAATCCGCTCTGGCCTATCAAGGGGTGACGCCGTCAGAATTGAGCTTGACGCCGTCCCTCTTTAAGTTAAGCCGCGATGGCCTTGATCACTTCAAAGGGTGACGCCGTCAGATTTTTCATGCAAAATTCTCTGGCTTATCATGAGTAATTTTCATATCCACCTCTTTTGCCAAGCCATGACGCCGTCTGGGCCAATACCTGACGCCGTCAAAGGTACTTTCCAGCATAATTTTGAGACTTTGCCGTTTTCTTCACCTTTATGCTCCAAAAACGTCCAAAATGCTTCCTTTTCCAGATTTCTTCTCAAAAGTACCTAAAATGACAAAAGGAACGATTTAGGGCAATATTTGATCAAATAAATACGATTTAGGGCTTAAATGACCCCCTAAAAGCGGTACACTTTTCGCTTCATCAAAGATCATCTAGGGACCAAGTTGTAAATCTGAAATTATCCAAGGGCCATTTTTGGATTCTTGAGCTCGAGTTAAATCCGTGTGAAGAATATCTTTCCCGGAATCGGCTTTCGGCTCTTTTCCATATCATGCTCGGTTTTCTGGATTTTTCATCATTTTTGTCCCTTTTTCTCGATATCCGTTCCTGCACATAAACAAACACAAAAACAAAAATATCTTTGGCAATTTGGTTAGTTTTTGCTCTATTTGGGTCCGGTTTTGGTCAAATAATGGTATGTGTTTAAGCACATACCAAAATTCCCCCAGACTAAGATATTGCTGTGTCCTCACGCAATGTTATAAAAAACACGTTTTCAAAACCAAAAATTTCCAATCTCTTTTTACTAACTTTGAGAAGTAGCAAAATTTTCAAAAGAGATTAAGAAATCTTAAGTTCTAAAAACTCCCCGATTTTCCTTTTATTCTATTTTTGTATTCTCCTCATAATCATGTGACGGCTTTGTTGACAATCATTATCTCACGATAACTTTTAGGATCAACGAGTAGTAAACACGACTCATAAAGAAGTGACCATACGGATAAAATTCGTCGTTCCTGATTTTTCACGAGTCCCCAAACTAAGCTTAAAAACGAAATCATTGTCTATTTACAAGTTAGATGCCAACACTACCCATGAAAGTTACTTGTGTAATTACCTCTTGCTCCCATTTTTCCTAATTTCCTCTATTTATTTTATTTTTGGTGAGAAATGAATTGCTTCATATTCTCGTTTTGATAAGTTTATGCCGATAAAGATACTAAATTAAGACGCTAAGTAGTTTTCAATCTTCTCTCGAGAACCGTTGCTTCGAAAATGAGGTCCACATCAAGGCTTTTATTTATATTCTTGACTTTTTCTATTTTTATTTTATCACCATTTTTTTTTTCATTCATCATTCATTTTTTTTTTTTATTCATCATTCATTTTTTTTTTTTCACTAACTTTTCACTTGCGTACCCTAAACGACGGACCTTCACGGTTTAATTCCAAGACCTTACACTTTCCGGCATAAAGGATCCAAGGGCCGTTACAACGGAGAGTTCCAAGACCTTAACGCCTTTCAGAATTAAGGGTCCAAGGGCCGGTGCAAGAGGGTAGCTAAGACCTAAACGCCTTCCGGAAATAAGGATCCAAGGCCCGATCTCGAATCCGTGGCTTAGAGCACTTAACTTATTATTATTAAACTTATTTATTAAGGAACCTTGATGTGTACCCAATTTTCAAAACAAGGATTCTTTTAAGAAGACCAAGAACTAATCATCGGCAAAACCTAACATCTTTAATTATTCTTACAGATATATATAGTGAAACAATTTTGTGGGAGCAAAAGGCCACAAGTAACTTCGATGAGCTCTAAAGAGAACCAACTACTCCACGCTTAGCATCTAACTTCTAAATAAACTCTATCATTTCTCGTTCTTCGCAAATTTAAAATCTTAAATAATAAGATCCGCGAATGCTTAGCCTTATAATCAAGCCATGCATATATAAAGTCGATACGGGAACTTGCAAACTGCTCCTTGTGTAAAAGACTAGCACGAGCTTATAGATTATAAATGGTTAAGGGGACAAGCTAGGGCTCAACACGCCCGGTCAAGTCAGAATTTTATTCCTACTCTCACCAGCGGAAAGTCAACAAAATGTCAAAATTTATTATATTTTTGCAAAAAATTTTAAAATTTTCTCATTTTTTGGATTTTTTCAAATTTTGAGGAAAAACGGGGTTGCGAGAGAAAACGGCAAAAATGCAAGGCAAAAATCAAATCGAAAGATTACCCCCCCAGACTAAAACGAGACATTGTCCTCAATGTCTTAAAGGTAAGGGTTCTCCTACATAAATCTAAGGCCGTTTATTAATTATGCCAAAAGATAGATGTAAAACGATAAGATTTAGGATATCGGATAAGCAACGAATGATGAAACTCGAGTGGAGAGAAGCAAACCATGAGCACGAGAGTCTTCATCAATCGGGCAAACCTGGACACATCACAAAAAACCATGAAACACAACAAATGGAAGAGGAAGCCCTCCTCACGTCACTTATTAGAGAGAAAATAGAAAGAATATAGAAGGATAAGCATGGGGTGCCTCCCACGAAGCGCTTGTTTAGGATCGAGTCGGAAAGCTTAGACTCGCCCCGAATTTAATTGTCCTTGGGGGAGCAAGTGGAAGAGATAATCTCAATCGGACTTTCATTCAAGATGTTTGCATAAACATTGAAACAAGTGAAAGTTCCACTCCGATGAGAAACCCGCGGCTTAAAAGAAGGAAAGATGCCGGGGTCAAAGATGGTGTCTTCACTCCCGAAGGAGTGAAGGATGGGAGAAGCCACAGTATATGTGATGAAGAGCATAAAGATTTGGATAATTATCATGAAATACTCTTCATCATCAGCAGAAGTTTTGTCAAGAATCTCGGGCGGGAGGGTCGGGATGAAATCTTCATGAGAAGGTACACCTCCCCCCAGACTAGTATCTTCCTCCAGATCAAAATAGAAATGATCGTATTCCGGAGGAGATATAAAGAGAGAAAGTTCATCGGAGAACTCCTCGTGATAAAGATCATTCATATCAAAATGAAATAAATCATATTCGGGAGGAGAGATATAAGCATGAGAAGTGGTACTGCCACTACTCGTCTCCTCCGAATGATCAATATCAAAGTAGAAGGCTTCAAAATCCGGGAGAAAGAAATCGGGATGAGAAGTGGGACTGCCACTACTCTCCTCAGCCGTATCAAACATAAAATTCTCATATTCGGGCAAAGCATCCTCGAGCTTGAGCTCTGGAGGATCTGACGGCTTTTCTTCAAAAATAACTTCTTTAACTTCTTCCGGGGGAAAGGAAAGTGACGGTTCATCAAATATCTCCTTTTCTGATAACGGAGCATCTCCCCCCGGATCAAGATAGGTATCATCAATTTTCGGTGAAATTGAATCATCAAGGGTAAGAAAAACATCGACCTCTTCCAAGAGAGAATCACTTCCCTCAACCGGAGTGAGGGAAGGGGAAGAGTCGAAAATGATAGGTGGAGTGGGATTGCCACTCGGAGGTTCATCTGATATTTGAATATCTGCAGGGGCACACTCCTCGTCATAAACGTCGCCGATCTTATGCTTAAAATATAAAGCTCTTATAACTTGCCTCCGCTCTTCTTCTAATAATTCACCCATAGTTCTTGTATCTTCCTGCTTTTCAACGGGTGCGACAGCAACTGGTGAACTACTGCAAAGCTTCTGCTGGACGGGAGTGGCTGCAGCTGACGAACTCTCACAAACTCCCCACGTAGAATCCTCATCATCGTCGTCATCGTAAACAAAAGTTTAACGATATTGGGAGCTTACTCTAGCTGCTTGTTCTTCAGCTAGAAGTTCTCCATAAGTTTTCTGACGAGGTTCTTCATGGGGAAGTCTTTTACTAAGAAATTCCTTAAGATCATTTAGTGCATTTTGAAAATCACGGAGAATTTCTGGATTGATTGGCTGAGGTGGTGTTTGAATCGTTTCATACTGTGGAGGTTGGTCATGATAAGAATAATCATAATTGTTACAAGGACCACGCTCATAGACAAGCGGGTTCCTCGTTTGACAATCAGAGCTATAGTGAGGACCTCCACAGTACTCACAACAATATGATTGTTGTGACTGATTCGGTGAATTATGTGGATAATGGTCATAACCGAAGTTTTAATTACATGGAACTTGTTCATAGACAAACGTATTCCTTGCTTGACAATCAAAACTCGGGTGTGGACCTCTACAATACTCACAAGAATATGTTTCCATCTCATGGTGTGGTGGCTGGTTGAAATAATCGGGTGTTTCATGGTAAGCATAAGGATTTTGGTCATAGACAAACCCGTTTCCCAATTCCACCATGCTACAACCGGGACAATTCCCGCCATTTGGAGGACCTCCACACCATTGACAACCATAATGGTAAGATGAAGACATAGAGAAGAAGAATTAAACAGATAGATGGATAAGAAATAAAGAATCAAACGGATAAGAGGATTGAGAAGAATATTTTTGGATTTTTAAAATTTTGAAACATTGAAAATCACAAAAGAAAAAGGAAAAATAATTTGAAGAAGAAAATCTTTTTGGGTTTTCAAGGTTTTTCAATTTTTTTGGATTTTTGATAAAAAATATATTCACAAGATATATACGAAACTTCACGAGGAAGGATCTTCAAGTCACTAATCGTCAAACAGTAATGATATTGTCGCAACACACCTCCCCGGCAGCGGCGCCAAAATGATTATCGGCTAAAACGCGTCACAAGTCAAAACCTCTCACGAAGAAAAGTCAACTCGTGACGGTTCGACGCGACAATCGATTATAATACCGGATAAGCGTATACCCGGGTCGTAATCCCAACGAGGCGTGAAATTGAGAATATCGTTTGAGGTTTGGAATTAAAATGCTTGAAATACGATTAAGGTTTTGATTTCTAAATCTAGGAAAGTAAACAAGTAACGCAATTAAAACAAAAATAAAAACGCGAACTAAAATATAAAAACGAGCCTAAAAGTGAAAATCTTTAAAAAATTAACCTACGAATGCAAATTTAATTTTCCTACATCCTAAATGATAAAATAAAATTTTAGAAAAAAGAAATGCATTTTTTTGACTTTTAAATAATTTTTTATAATTTAAAAACGATTTAAATGAAAATAATTGATTAAAAATACTAAATGGAAAAAGAAAATTCTGAAAATTTTTCTAAAGATACTTTAAGTTGATAAAAAGCTAGGAAAAATAAAAATTTTGAAAAAGCTAAAAAGCTATATAAGCTAAAAATAAGCTACAAAGGGAATTAAAAATCAAAAAGCAACTTATCATGAGAGAATTAAAAATCAATGAAAACTGCTGAAAATGGCAAAATTTAAAAATGTGCAGACTGCACAAACTAACTATGGGCTGTTAAGGCTAAAACTAAACTGAATAGAAGCTGAACTAAGTGATGTTATGCTAAATCTAACCTAAATGGACGACTAAACTTAGAATAAGCTAACATAAAAAGGTAATAGGCACTAATACTAACTCAAAAAGCAAAAGAGAACTGTGGTGCAGGGCATCTTAATCCAAAATAGGCATATTTAAGCAGTAAAAAAAACTATGAAAAAGCTAATATAAAAATCTTGAAAAATTAGGAACAAGTGAATAAGTTACTAAATATTATATATACCAATTTGCAGATCAGTGGGACTCAAAATGATCAAATGAAAAATCTGTGACTTAGGCTAAAATAAGCATTAGAGGCTTATGCAGGCAGTTGGGTCTGAGGTCTCAATTAGAGCAAAAGTGAACCAAGAACTCTACACCTCCTAATGAAAACAAAGGCACTTAACTACTTCTAAACTAACAAGAACTAAAGAAAACAGTATCAAGCAGTAACATAAGCAGAAAATAAGCAGAAATAAGCAGTTCAATAAGCTGTTGACCAAGGTTGACCAACAAGAAAAACAAGAAACTTAAATTTGCATTACTGGAAAATGAAATTACAATTTAAATTAAAACATTACACTACTGAAACAATTAAAGTGGTCAAAACTTTTTTAAATACATGAAAAGTAGACAAAAAAAACAATCTGTGAGGAGGGTCTCTATTTAAAGGAGAGGGTTTCTTCTTTCTTGTGTTTCTTGTGTGAGAGATATCCCAGTTGTGTTTCTTATCTTCATCTTGGACCATTGGATTTTTCTTGCTCACCACATCTTTGATTGTAGGCCGTAGATTGAACTTTTGCGTCTGGGATTGCCATCGTGGCAAGGATGAGGGGGAAACAAACCCATGTGAAGGTTTCTTGGACTGAAGTGGAGGTGATGGTGACTGGTGGGTGGTTAACTCTTTAATGGTGGGAAAAGGGAATTAAGGAAGAAGATAGTGCAGTGGTTAGAGTGTGAGAGTGATTAGGGATTTTGACCATTTTGGGGGTTTGACCGGGATTGGGGGTTTGACCCCGGTTTAGTTAGCAAAAGGGGTGTTGGGCTTGGGCTTATAGGTGGTGATGGGCTGGTGGATTTAAGTTTGGGTTGGAGGGATTAGTTTAAGATATAGATCCGGATAGGTTTATAGTAATAGTTTTAGGATTTAGTTTTAGGGACTATTGTTGTAAATTATGCAAAGTTTAGGGACCATAGCTGCCATTTCTCCAAAGATCATCTAGGGACCAAGTTGTAAATCTGAAATTATCCAAGGGCCATTTTTGGATTCTTGAGCTCAAGTTAAATCCGTGTGAAGAATATCTTTCCCGGAATCGGCTTTCGGCTCTTTTCCATATCATGCTCGGTTTTCTGGATTTTTCATCATTTTTGTCCCTTTTTCTCGATATCCGTTCCTGCACATAAACAAACACAAAAACAAAAATATCTTTGGCAATTTGGTTAGTTTTTGCTCTATTTGGGTCCGGTTTTGGTCAAATAATGGTATGTGTTTAAGCACATACCAAAATTCAACAGCAGCAGAATGTTAAGCCTAGCAGCAAAATCATTTATCGCTAACAGCAGAATGAAATGTTCTAGCAGCAGGAACAAACAATACTAGCCGGAACCAAATGCACTAGCAGCAGAATCATACTTAGAGTATTTCTTTGAATAGAACCCGATATTAAACTTCTTGAATATTTAATTCCCAACAATCCTCCCCTAAACATGTGAATCCATTTCAACATGTTTCTTAATTAAATTATGGATTGTGAAGATCTTTCAAACACTTCTGTTCTTCAAGATTGAATATCTTTCTCAGTAATTCATCTGCTTTGTTCTTTGACTTTAACAATATCAACACATTGCTCCAATCTTGGACTAAAAGATGGTGCAATTTCCTTGGATGGAGGAATTATAAGAGGCAATGATGCTATGTATCTTGGATGCTTGTTTCAACAAGTGAAATCATCTATCAGCATGCCTTTGCAAGTGATGAACAAACATGGTAAACTGAAATTGAAACTTTTCTTCGTTTGACCTAGATAGAACTTTCTCCTTTGGAATGTTCTTGTCATTTTCAACCTTCATGTCATCATCTTGTATGCTCTTGTCTTTTCCTCCCTTTCATTGGGTTTTTCTTCCTTTCTTGGGCTTTTATTTCCTCCCCTGAAGCAAATAAAATTTTATCCTCTCCTGTTTGGAAGATCTCTCACTATCATCCCATCATTATCTGATCTACCAATGTGATCTTGTTTTCAGACAATTTTGTACATGAAGCCATCAATTCCTTAAGAGTTTAAGTTCCTGCCCTCATCACTTCTAGGTGTGTTAACTCCTATGAGAGGTGATTCATTGGACATTTGATTCATGGTCCATCAATGGATGGTTGTGAATCCTTTGAAAATCCTTTTAAGAAACTTTTGCCTTAGCAGTATGCATATGATTTTGTTATGAAAAATCATACTGCTTTCAACCATTTTGAAGGGATTAAGTGTATAACAAACACTTAATCAAAATTTCGGTTTAATGCAACCTCTGGTTGTGTGAGAACCAATGTTTTCAGTTATAAATAACTGCCTGTGTAAAGATAAACCTATTCAAAAGGCTTTCTTGACAGGGTTTCCAGCTCATAGTAATTGTTATTTCTATCACAAGTGTTAGATTCACTTTCACTAGCTGTTCTTTCTATCAGATGTCCTTAGACTTGCTCATTATACTTGAAAGTATAAAATGATAGAAAGTGAGTTGAATCAGTTACTATCTGATCAACTAAGTCATCAATTCAATGTGAAATTTCATACTTAGGTTTCAATAAAGAAGTTTTAAGGAATTTTAAATTCCCAAACTCAGTCCATCATAAACCTAATATGTAGCAACTGGATATTCTGATTCTGATGCTTCCATTTCACTTGAAACATCCTTTGTGTTCACATATTCATACCTGAAATTGTTAGTCTAAAACCAAAAGAACAATGTACAAAGTACTTCTCTTGTATTAGAGTAATCATAGGACTAACTGTATGAATAACACAAATTAAATTTGTACAAGAAGCACAAACTTTTGTAATAGCAGTAGTATCTTTTAAAACTAGCAGCACAATCAAAAATTTATTTACAAAAACACAAAGTTTAAAATCATTGAGGATTAAGCATTCCAATACTTGCTACCAAGTACTGAAACCTTCCAACATCAAAAGCTTTGGTTAGCAGATCTGCAAAATTGAATTCTGAAGCAATTTTAAGTACTTGAATTAATCTTTTCTCATTGCAGTCTCTTATAAAGTGATGTCTAATTTCAATGTGTTTTGTTTTAGAATGTTGCACTGGATTTTTAATAATACAAATTGTACTACTATTATCAATATGAATAACAGTGTTTAAGAAATTGTACCCATAGTCAAGGAGTTGGTTTTGAAGCCATAGAACCTGACCACAGCAACTTGCAGCAGCTATATATTCAGCTTCAGTTGTTGAATTTGCCACACTTGTTTGCTTCTTACACTGCCATGAGACAAGTCTACACCCAAGGAATTGACATCCTCCAGTTGTTGACTTTCTGTCCAAGCTAGCACCAGCATAATCACTATCCGAATATGCTACCAAGTCAAAAGGTGATTCCCTTGAATACCATAGACCCAATCTAGGTTGACCCTTGAGATATCTAAAAATTCTCTTGACTGCTGTTAAATGAGAAACCTTAGGAGTTACTTGAAATCTTGCACAAGCACAAACAGAGAACATGATATCAGGTCTAGATGATGTAAGATACATCAAAGATCCTATCATAGATCTGTATGTGTGTACATCTACATTTTCTCCATCTAAGTCTTTTAGAAGAGGCTTCTCAGAGTCCATTGGTGTGCTTGCTATTTTTGAATCAGCAAATTGAAATTTTCTAAGTATCTCTGCAACATATTTGTCTTGACAAATAAAAATGCCTTCAGATGATTGCTTAACTTGCAAACCCAGAAAGAATGTAAGTTCTCCCATAGAACTCATCTGAAACTTATCATGCATAAGTTTCTCAAACTCTAAACACATCTCCTTCCTAGTAGATCCAAAGATAATGTCATCCACATACACCTGCACTAACAGAAGATCCTTCTTGTGCTGTTTGATGAAAAGTGTCTGATCAATCTTTCCTCTTTGAAATCCATTTTCTAATAAGTAGGAAGCTAGTGTTGCATACCAAGCTCTTGGTGCCTGATGAAGGCCATAGAGAACTTTAACTACTCTGTACACTTTGTTTGGATGTTGTGGGTCAATGAAGCCTGGAGGTTGTGAAACATACACCTCTTCTTCAATTGTTCCATATAAAAATGCACTCTTGACATCCATTTGATAAACTGTGAAGCCCAAAAATGAAGCATAAGCTAAGAAAAGCCTAATTGCCTCAATCCTTGCTACTGGAGCATAAACTTCATCATAGTCTATTCCTTCTTTTTGTGTGTACCCTTGGGCTACTAATCTAGCCTTATTTCGAATCACTATTCCCCTTTCATCCCTTTTATTCTTGAAAACCCATCTAGTGCCAATTACCTTTGCATTCTTAGGTAAATCAACTAGCACCCATACCTTCTGAATCTTGAACTGAAGAAGCTCCTCTTGCATAGCTTCTACCCAGCTTGAATTATCTAAGGCTTTCAGAATGTTCTTTGGTTCATCTTGTGAGAGAAAACATACAAACAAGCAAGAGTTTGAAAACTCATGCTGCTTTGAAGCATAAAGGGCATCAAGAATCCCTTGTTGGTCTGAAGACATCAGTTGTTGTCTTGTCTTCACACCTGATTGTACATCTCCAATCACATTATCTAGGGAGTGGACTTTGTGAATTCTTGTTAGTGGAGTAGAAGGAACTTGATAATTTGATGGAAGATTGCTGAAATCCACCTCATTATCTGAGAATTCTGCTTCTTTCGTTTCTGAAGGGCCAGCAGTGATTGCGTGGTTTTGCGACCTTACAACAGGTTTTACCTCTCGAGGGATCTCAAGAGGCTTACAACCCCACCAGGCAGTGTACCTGACCGATGTAGTATAGTGTAGTGGTAAGTACGGGGGATTGATCGTTCTCCACAGGGAATAGTGTTCGTTAGGTGTGAAAGGCTACTCTAATTAGGTCTAAGGGTTGAGGAAGATTCTTTTTATGTTTTTATAGTTTTTATGAAAGCAAGTAAAATCTCGGGTTTTGAAGGAGTGGGCGGAATTAGTTGCTAGTCAACTAACCCAAAATTACTACGGATGCAAATAAAATAAAATAACAAAAATGAAATGTGGTGAGAAACTTATGTGTAGAGAAATGTGTTTACTTAGATTTCCTTACTCCCTAACTATCTTTTACCGGTTAATTAGTGTGTATTAGTCGCGTGGATGACGGGTGTATTCCTTAATACCATTCGTGGGGTGGCGTACTTACTTCCCCAACTCTACAAGCTCCTACTTCACTCCTATGTCGAGCCGGCTAGGAAGCTCCTAACATGGGATCACTAGAATTCGCTTGTGCATTAAATACAACCATAAAAACCTTTAGTACGCGTTTGGTTCATGTTTCTTAAGACGTTCAAGCAAGTTACCGAATAGGAAGTTAGCCAGTTTTCTTAAGCCTAACATAGATAAACAATCATCCAATACAACTAATAACACACTAACAACCAATAATCAATAGCTAGGTTTCATTAGATCTAAGCAAACACAAGATAAATTTAGCCTAACATGTTAAACAAAAGACAAGAATAAGATAGAATCAAACAACACATAGACATATTGAATGATTAATTGATAACTTATCTTTCAATGAAACATGGAAGATCTCAAGGCAAAAAGCCCTGAAAAAGTAGCTAAAATCGTCTTAGGGTTTTATCCCAAAATTCCACACACTAAGCTCTCTTTAATGACAAAAAATTAGAAAACTATATATAGATTTTTGGATCTGACGGCGTCACCTTATGGAGTGTGACGCCGTCACCCTCGCCGCTTCTAGGGTTCCCGGATGACCTTCTTGACGCCGTCCCTCTTTAGCTCTTCAAAAATCCATTCTGGCTTATCAAGGCTTGACGCCGTCGAACCATGAACGTGACGCCGTCCCCTTATGATTTAAGCCGTGACGCCCTTGATCAAGTTAAAGCGTGACGCCGTCAGAATTCACATGCTATTTTCACTGGCTTATCATGAGTAAATTTCACGTCCAACTTTTCTTGCCAAAGCATGACGCCGTCCAGAGTAAATTGTGACGCCGTCAAGAGTAACTTTTAGCCGATTTTTGAGACTTTGCCGTTTTCTTCACTTTAATGCTCAAAAAACGTCCAAAATGCCTCCTTTTCCAGATTTCTCCTCAAAAGTACCTAAAATGACAAAAGGAACGATTTAGGGCAATATTTGATCAAATAAATACGATTTAAGGCTTAAATGACCCCTTAAAAGCGGTACACTTTTCGCTTCATCAAATACCCTTACACTTGAGATTTGCTTGTCCTCAAGCAAATGCGCTTTT
The DNA here is from genome assembly GCA_021014915.2 of Artemisia tridentata subsp. tridentata. Classification (NCBI taxonomy): domain Eukaryota; kingdom Viridiplantae; phylum Streptophyta; class Magnoliopsida; order Asterales; family Asteraceae; genus Artemisia; species Artemisia tridentata. The sequence continues at coordinate 3,446,023 of CP139501.1, forward strand.
ATTCTAATCAAAATACAAGCTAGGGGTCATTTAATGCTAACATAAAAGTAATTACAACAAATAATCGTTCCACTTTAATCATAATAAGCACGGAGATTACATACTAGCACCTCACAAGTAGTGTTTAGATACTCACATCTCTCAAGTGTCATCAAAATAAATCTCATAAATGAAAACGGATAATATCACTCACTACCTGTCATAGCAAATAGATTACCATAGGCTTGGGAAAGGATCGAAAACCTCCTCCACTAGGCGTAAGCACCTAAGATAAACTATCAAAGAGGGCTTTTAAATGGGTTATAACGTTAGGTGTAGGGAAAAGGAAAACACGGTTTTGTTGGATAAGGGATATTTTACTGGTGGCGAGTTAAAGATCTTGATCAATTACATGTACTATACAATGTTGCTAAGCCAAGACTCGACTCGATCTTAAGCTAGAAACAAAATAACAAAATAACAAAAACATAAAAATAAACATAAAATGAAACGGGATGGTAGTCCGTATGTTTTTTCTATTTTTTTCTTTTTCTCATTTTTTTTTTTTTTTGTTTTTCTTGATTTTTTTTTTTTTTTTTTTTTTTTTTTTTTTTTTGCATACACTTTTGCCCTACCATCCAAAATAATACATCATAGGGGCATTGCATTCCCCTTACACTTGAACTTTTACATAACTTTACAAATACTAATCTAACGACTCGAATTAAGATAATTGAAAAACTTGGAGTACTTTTAAAACATTTAGCACATATGGGGGTAATAATGTTGTTCTTCCCCATTACTCCATTACACTAGTACTTTACCCATGAGTCCCAATCGTCCCAAAACAATATGTACAAGGATATGACTCGACTTAGCAACCATGTAATCAACTAGATAATTAACTTGGGTTTAAACAAATGTTGTAACAATAATGCACTAAAAATGAGTGCATACAAGGTAGGCTAAGGCGATTTGGGTGTACATTTAAGTGGGGTGTAACAAATTCTTCCTTTAAGTAAAATGCTTAAAGGTCGAAACGAAAAGATAGGCTCTGAGGGGTGTACTAGGGGTATCGTGTACTAAAAATGAGTACAACGCAAAGGGTGTGGGAGAATTACTTGACCAATGTAGCCAACGTAATTATAACAAAAACACAGGTGTAAAACAATGGGTTAATCCTAATGCCTCTTATCATGTAGTAAATCTAACTACACGAATGTAGTCTCACTTGTGGCCTCGGAATGGTCCTAACGCAAGTTCTAGAATCTAAGTGCTACCGGTACACACATCATAGCATAAATGCTTTTCCTACCAATTCTAGGGGCGAACCTCACATATTTGGGGGTGGAAAAAATTTTTTAGTGGTACGGTTTTTTTGTGCTAGTTATATAACTCCTATCCGTGAGACGCTTATTAGAACTAAAGTTTCACTCCTATATGTTGTAAAAAATTTTAAATTTGGCACTAAAATTACCTTAACAGGTATTTCTCTCAGTTTTATTACACATCTACTATTAAACAAACAAAAATCAAGCGCAATGGCATTCTCTAAAATCGTACTTTTACCCTCCCCTTACACTTAAGATGAACATTGTCCCCAATGTTCAAATAATAAGATGTAAAAGCAAAAAGTAAAAGAATGAAATCAAATACTCCCCTGATTCGCTCGGTGGATAATGAAATTACACGGTTAAATCTTCTTCCAAGGTAATGTAGAAGCTCCATGACTAATGCATCGCCATAAGCTTGATTCAAAACATTTCATTGTCCAAAATAACCTGTTAAACCTGAGAAAACAAACACGAGAACCTGCATAACATCGGCGGGAAAAATCTATATATAAGGATATAATGCTTGTGGAATGATAATTTTGCAGATTCCTGGAGATTATAAGTTGGAGATTTTAATAAAACTTTTTATGAAAACAAAACTTTCAAAAATTTCTGGAAATTAAATCTGACGCCGTCAGGTTATAACCCCTGACGCCGTCAGAAATGACCTGACAAAAATTTTCATTTTTAGTTTCCGGAAAATTTCTGGAAAAACCTTTACCTTACTTCCTGGAAATCCTGCAAAACATCATTATGACTCGATACAAGCATTTGACTCAAACAAATACGAATATGTATGCTAATTTATTATTATTACGATTCATGTTCATTTGTGTTCTAATAAACCGATTTAGATTTCCCTTACACTTATCTTTTGCAAAATACCTTTATATGTAGTTAAGACGAAGTTAAAAACAACATAAAGCATTTTCACAAATTAGTTTTTAACATGAACCAATAATAATAAAAATTAAACACACATACGGAAACAAATAAAAACAAACAAACAAATAAATAAACACACAAAGCAAATAAAACAAATAAAGCTTGGGTTGCCTCCCAAGAAGTGCTTTTCTTTATTAACGAGTCTTGTAGCTAGACTCAAAGTCACGTACATTACGTGATTCCATCATTCATAATGACGTATCCCTGATAGATATGATCCTTGTTATCATGGTGGTGGTGTCTCAATCGCTCGACATTTGCGGTCACTTCACCTCCTCCTTTGCTGGTCAAGCTTACTATCCCATCTTGTTGTAAACCTTTAATTGTGAATGGTCCGTACCACCAGGGACTTAGTTCATTAGTAGGTGCTTCTGTTTCTGAATGCCTTAGGAGCACTGAGTCTCCTTTTGTAAATTCAACGGGGTCATTGATTTGCTCATCAGCCTCAATATAATTGTTATTTCTACCCTTACATTCTCTAATCTCATTTTCCATATAACTCTTAATCCTTGCCTCCCATGCAAGAATTTTCTCTCGAACATTACCACGGACTACATTAGTGTTAGCCTCCATCTTCTTCTGCAGAGCAATATCTCGTATATGTTGTGGGATCGTCGGGAAGTTTATTGTTTTCTTCCCCTTCTTCATTTGGATGGTGCTATTTTCGTAATTGATTTGTGCTCTAGTGGTAGCGAGAAAGGGTGCCCCAAGGATTATTGGCATATTCATATCATTTCTCTCAATGATCATGAAGTCGACCGGATACAGGAATCCGGCAACGTTGACCAACACATCTTCTGCAATTCCTAGCGGATACTCATAAGAATGCTTTGCAAAGGAGAGTTTAGTATGGGTGATGGATGGCAACTCATCGGTTAACTGAACATAAACGGATAAGGGCATCAAATTTACGTCGGAACCTTGGTCAGCTATCGCATCCAGATACTTGTGTTTTCCAATGCTGCATGGTATTTCAAAGACCCCGTAGAATTTCTGCTTTTCCACTAACTTTTGTCCTATGAGGCATTCATACAATTGCCCACCGGGTAATGTGTCAGATTTATCATCCGGTTCCACCTTCTCGGACTTCTTGTTGGGTAGATGAATACGTCGATAGTTTCTCACCCAATCGTTTATGGTCTCCTTGTTTATTTCGTGCTTCAAGTAATGCTTCACTTGTTGTGACACTGGCGGTTCAACCAATTGGCGCTCCTCAGAGGGCGCCTCCTCTCCTTTGTCGGAATCGCATTTGTACGCATTGGTGTTTCCATTATTAAGTGGGATGAGGTCAATTTTGTTAACTTCCATAGTTATGGATTTCCCTCTTCCATCATTTCCGCCCTCTTGGACGACAGAGGTGGCCTTGACAAATTTAGTGTTAGGAACATCAACGTCATTCCTCACCAACACTTTTGCAGGGGCTTTTGTATTTGTGTATTCTTTCAAAAGATTCATCATCTCCGCCATCTTCTCCTCCATTTCCTCCTTCTGCTTGTAGACGGCTTCCTCAAATTTTGCCAACCGTTCGGAGTGTTTTGACATGTACTCTCTCATTCGAGCTTCGAATGTTGGACTAAGTTCCTGAGGTGGTGAGTTGGGTGGGGCGTGCTTATGGAAGGGTTTAGTATTTTCCCTACGGGGTGATTCGGACAATGGTATTTGCTTAACGCTTGAGACTGAGTTAATTGTTGCTTTTTGTGGACTTAAGGGTCTCTTTTGCTTTTCCATAAGATATGCAACCCTTTTCTCAAGTTCACTAACGCTTTCCTCAGTGATTTGATTGGCGGTATCGGGCGATGAATATGTCTTGACTGCCGAGCGCACGTCGTGGGAGATTTGCCACAATTCATCATCGTCGGATGCAAGCTCATCAATGATCTCCCATGATTCCTCGGCGCTTTTGTCGCGCAATCTGCCCCCGGCGGCTCGATCGATGGCACGCTTGGTGTGGTAATCAACATGGTCATAGAAGATTTGGATTTGAAGCCATAGATTTATGCCATGGTGAGGGACTTTTTGAAGTAAGTCCTTGAATCGAATCCATGCCCCGTAGAGGGTTTCGCCTCGACGTTGTTCAAACATCAAGATATCCTTCCTTAGCTTGGTAGTTCTCCCCGGTGGGAAAAACTGAGCAAGGAAACGAGTAGTGAGATCATCCCAAGAGGTGATGGATCCTGCGGGTTGACGTTCTAGCCACTGACTAGCTTGGTCCCGCAAAGAGAATTGGAAGAGACGCAATCGGGTCGTCTCTCGAGTGGCAACATCAAGGTCTATAGAATCAACGATTTTAAGAAAGTCCTTGAGATGTTGATTAGGATCTTCAGAACGAAGTCCATGGAATGCGCATCCGCTTTGCACCAACCGGATGGTGTCGGATCGCAAGGGTGTGATATTGGCTCCTTGAGTGAGCTCAATGGTGTTTCGATAGCCATGGTGGCTAGGACGGGAATACTCTCCTAAAGTACGGGCTCTAGGAGGTGGTTGTGGTTGTTGTGGTGGTGGGTTGTGTGGGTTAAGGATATTACCATCTTCCATGATGTCGGACGGTAATGGTTACGAACAAAGACACGAAGAAAATAGATAGACTAAAGAAAACCTAGAAAAATAAAATAAAAATCTCACTAGAAAGGAATCTAGTGAGTAGACCTAATAGAAATAAAAATTCAACCTAAACAATAACTATTCCCCGGCAGCGGCGCCAAAAACTTGATTGCGTGGTTTTGCGACCTTACAACAGGTTTTACCTCTCGAGGGATCTCAAGAGGCTTACAACCCCACCAGGCAGTGTACCTGACCGATGTAGTATAGTGTACTGGTAAGTACGGGGGATTGATCGTTCTCCACAGGGAATAGTGTTCGTTAGGTGTGAAAGGCTACTCTAATTAGGTCTAAGGGTTGAGGAAGATTCTTTTTATGTTTTTATAGTTTTTATGAAAGCAAGTAAAATCTCGGGTTTTGAAGGAGTGGGCGGAATTAGTTGCTAGTCAACTAACCCAAAATTACTACGGATGCAAATAAAATAAAATAACAAAAATGAAATGTGGTGAGAAACTTATGTGTAGAGAAATGTGTTTACTTAGATTTCCTTACTCCCTAACTATCTTTTACCGGTTAATTAGTGTGTATTAGTCGCGTGGATGACGGGTGTATTCCTTAATACCATTCGTGGGGTGGCGTACTTACTTCCCCAACTCTACAAGCTCCTACTTCACTCCTATGTCGAGCCGGCTAGGAAGCTCCTAACATGGGATCACTAGAATTCGCTTGTGCATTAAATACAACCATAAAAACCTTTAGTACGCGTTTGGTTCATGTTTCTTAAGACGTTCAAGCAAGTTACCGAATAGGAAGTTAGCCAGTTTTCTTAAGCCTAACATAGATAAACAATCATCCAATACAACTAATAACACACTAACAACCAATAATCAATAGCTAGGTTTCATTAGATCTAAGCAAACACAAGATAAATTTAGCCTAACATGTTAAACAAAAGACAAGAATAAGATAGAATCAAACAACACATAGACATATTGAATGATTAATTGATAACTTATCTTTCAATGAAACATGGAAGATCTCAAGGCAAAAAGCCCTGAAAAAGTAGCTAAAATCGTCTTAGGGTTTTATCCCAAAATTCCACACACTAAGCTCTCTTTAATGACAAAAAATTAGAAAACTATATATAGATTTTTGGATCTGACGGCGTCACCTTATGGAGTGTGACGCCGTCACCTCGCCGCTTCTAGGGTTCCCGGATGACCTTCTTGACGCCGTCCCTCTTTAGCTCTTCAAAAATCCATTCTGGCTTATCAAGGCTTGACGCCGTCGAACTATGAACGTGACGCCGTCCCCTTATGATTTAAGCCGTGACGCCCTTGATCAAGTTAAAGCGTGACGCCGTCAGAATTCACATGCTATTTTCACTGGCTTATCATGAGTAAATTTCACGTCCAACTTTTCTTGCCAAAGCATGACGCCGTCCAGAGTAAATTGTGACGCCGTCAAGAGTAACTTTTAGCCGATTTTTGAGACTTTGCCGTTTTCTTCACTTTAATGCTCAAAAAACGTCCAAAATGCCTCCTTTTCCAGATTTCTCCTCAAAAGTACCTAAAATGACAAAAGGAACGATTTAGGGCAATATTTGATCAAATAAATACGATTTAAGGCTTAAATGACCCCTTAAAAGCGGTACACTTTTCGCTTCATCAAGCGCCAGCAGCAGAATCATTTGGCCTAACAGCAGAATTAGTAAGCTTAGCAGCAGAATCACCAGCAGAAACAGATACACTACCAGCCGCAACAGAAATGCTACTAGGAGAAACATTTTGTTGTTCCTGAGTTCCATCTTCTTTGCTTTCATCTTCAACACCTTCTTTAGCTTTTCCAAAAGAAGATTCATCAGTTGTTGAAGTTGATTCCACATTTGTACTTGACCATATTGGCATCCAAACATGATCTTGGTTTGTCTCCCTTTCTAACCTTGCCTCATCTGTTGCTTGTGAACCTGAAAAATTATTAGTTTCTGCAACAACAGGCACATAATTCATTGATTTGGTTAGAGTTTCAAGATCAAAGCCTTTTTGGTCCTTGACCTTCTACATTGGATTTGTCTTCTAAAAACTCCACATGTAGATTTTCTTCAACAATCAGTGTTCTTGTGTCGTATACTCTAAATGCTTTGCTATTAAGAGAATATCCAACAAAGAATCCTTCATCTGCTTTACCATTGAATTTTCCTAAATGGTCTAAGGTATTGAGAATTGTCACATGACATCCAAAAGGTCTAAGAAATCCTATTGCAGGAGTTCTACCTCTAAAAAGTTCATATGATGTCTTATTGTGGGGCTAAATAACTAAAACTCTATTTTGGACATAGCAAGCAGTGTTGACTGCTTCAGCCCAAAAAGTTATAGGTAGCTTAGAATCAGCTAACATAGTTTTAGCAGCTTCAATTAGTGTTCTATTCTTTCTCTCAACAACACCATTCTGTTGTGGTGTTCTAGCAACACTAAATTCTCTCCTAATACCCTTTTCTTTGCAGAAATCATCCATAACTCTATTCTTAAACTCTGTCCCATTATCACATCTAATGACCTTCACTTTCTTGTCTACTTGGTTTTCTATCTGTGTAATGAATGTCTTAAGGATGCTTGTAGTCTCATCCTTAGTAGATAGAAAGAAAACCCATGTAAATCTAGTATAGTCATCAATTATAACAAGACAATATCTCTTATGCATTATACTACTTACTGAAACAGGTCCAAATAAGTCCATATGCAGCATAAACAATGATTGATTGATAGAGTTAAAAATTTTAGGCTTACAAGTGGCTTTGTGTTGTTTGCCTTTTAGACAAGCAATGCATGTTTGATCATTTTCAAATCTTTTGTGAGGTAAACCACTTACCAAACCATTCTTAACAATTTTATTTATGGTTTTGAAATTAATATGACCAAGCCTTCTATGCCATTTCATTGATTCATCCAATGTGGCCTTTGCAACAAGACAAGTTAAATTCTTTTTAGGAACAATTTTCTTCATGTCTACACTGTACATATTGCCCTTTCTAGGAATTCTAAGAAGTACTTGACTTTCATCAGGCATCTTAAAATCAGGAGAAAGTACAAGACATTCAGTCTCACAGAAAAGAACATTGTTCTTTTTGTCACACATTTGTGAGACACTAAAAAGATTATAATTTAGCTCTTTTACATAGAACACATCTTCAAAATCTAAATTTCCAGTTTTAATGGTACCTTTACCGGAAATTTTGCCACCAACACCTCCTCCAAAGGTAACATAGCCTCCGTCTATTGATTGAAAATCTGAGAGATAAGACTTGTTGCCTGTCATGTGCCTTGAACATCCACTATCTGAGTATCCTTGATCCTCTTGTTGATCATTTGAATGTTCCTGCACATAAAAGAGAAGTATTAGTTTCTTTTGGGGACCCAAGCCATTACTGACTTGGATCTGCCTTTTGCATCAATGTAATTTAATCTTTTAAGGACAGTTGATGCAACATTGGATTTAAGAATCCAACATGCTGAGGCCTTAACAGCATTTGCCCTGATTCCCTTAGCAGCAGGAACTGATTGCTTAGCAGCAGGAACTGCTAACTTTTCAATTCTACCCATTGGTTTCTAAACTTGTTTTTGAACCACTGCTTTTGTTTGAATGGGCCTTAAAATAGTCTTTGATGCATGTTTGAAAAATGGTTTTGCACATTAGCTGTTGATTTTGGGTTAACAGTCATAGATGGTCGAGCAGCAAGAACAAATAGTCTAGCAGCAGGAACCATTTGTCTACCAGCAGGATCATTGTTTGAGATAGACTTATTTGATACTGTTTTGGGTTTTGTTCTATTAACACTAGAACTAGAGTGAAAGTGAGTTTTAGGTGTTTGCCTTTTGTGGTTCACTCTATTATTTTCATACCCAGTTACCCAATGGTTGCAGAAAGCTGCAAGATGGTCAAAACTACCACATATGTAACAAGCTTTGTTATAAAAAGCAAAGTCATCACCTAATTGGTTAGACTTGAGGTTGTTCCAATTCCTTTGGTTACCTCTGGGCTTGTTGGTGGTTCTATATTGCTCACAATATCTAACTGGTTGCCTAACATGCTTAATGTTTGATTTAGGCTTATCAGTATTGTGTTTGACTATCTTAGGAACACTTGTTCCTACTTTCTTAACCACTTCAGGTTTAAACATAACATGTTCTTCTTCATCACTATCAGTTGTGCAATCCTCAACAACTATAGCATCTAGTTTCTTAACAAAGGACACCTTGTCCTGATAAAGTAAAGTTTTATCTAAACTTTTACTTACTTTTTCTACCTTAAGACTCTCAGTAGTCTTAGAACCATATTCCATTATTGGTTCTTGAAACTCAGGTAAACCTGAATTTCCTAGGTCAATCCCTGGGGGTTTTGGGATGCCTCTATAAGGAGGTGGGACACTTTTATATCCTACTCCTGACTTAGCTCTATTAATCACTTGACATTCTACTATGTTGTGCACACTTCTAGAAGCATGTTCTAGTGCCTGTGTAGTCAAGTGAATGTTTTCATTTTCCTTTTTGACCCTATCATAAGCTTCTCTCAAAAGCTTAATTTCAGCATCTCTAAAGAATATGTCCTGTCTTAGGAGAGCTTTGTCATCAGAAAAAGCTAATTCATTTGCTTTATAATGTGTGATTTGTTTTTCTACAGTCTCTAATCCACACTTATAGTTTATAAAGTTTTGAAAAGTCTTGCTTAGCTCTTTCTTTTGATCATCATATTGTTTCATTAAAACCTGTAGAGCATTAAGAACAGTGCAAGTATTTGAACAAGCTTTATGATTTTGTACCTCAGTAGCAGAGAAAGCCATAAGTGCCATCTGAGTAGGAGTTTCTTCTTCATCTGCCATGAAGCTCCAATCAAAACCTAAGCCATCAATAGCTACCATAGCTTTTGGCTTAATAACCTCCTCTGTTTTGGATTTGCTTTCAAAAGCTCTATTCTTGCTATCTTGCTGCCTTGGTCTTCTGCACTCTCTTTAGAAATGACCCATCATGTGGCAGTTATAGCACTCTATCTTTGACTTATCAAAACCAGCAGCATCAGTGTTGTTGATTATGAGCTTCTTCCCCGTCTTGTGCTAGAACTTCTTGGCTCTTGATGCGTGGTTTTACGACCTTACAACAGGTTTTACCTCTCGAGGGATCTCAAGAGGCTTGCAATCCCCACCAGGCAGTGTACCTGACTGATGTAGTATAGTGTAGTGGCAAGTACCGGAGGATTGATCGTTCTCTAGGGGAATAGTGTCTTTAGGATTGAAAAACTACTCTAATAGGTCTAAGGGTGAGGGAAGATTCTTTTTGTATTTTTTATATTTTTATAAAAGCAAGTAAAATCTCGGGTTTGAAGGAGTGGGTGGAATTAGTTGCTAGTCAACTAACCCAAATAACTACAATTGCAAATAAAATAAAATAACTGAAAATAAAAAGGTTGTGGAACTTATATGGAGAGAAATGTGTTTACTTAGATTTCCTTACTCCCTAACTATCTTTTACCGGTTGATTAGTGTGTATTAATTGCGTGGATGACGGGTGTATTCCTTAATACCAATCGTGGGGTGGCGTACGTACTTCCCCAACTCTATAAGCTCCTACTTCACTCCTATGTCGAGCCGGCTAAGAAGCTCCTAACATAGGATCACTAGAATTCGCTCATGCATTAAATACAACCATAAAAACCTTAGTACGCATTGGTTCATGTTTCTTAAGACGTTCAAGCAAGTTACCGTATAGGAGGTTAGCCAGTTTTCTTAAGCCTAACATCGATAAACAATCATCCAATACAATTAATAACACACCAACAACCAATAATCAATAGTTAGGTTTCATTAGATCTAAGCAAACACAAGATAAATCTAGCCTAGCATGTTAAATAAAAGACAAGAACAAGATATAATCAAACAACACATAGACATATTGAATGATTAATTGATTACTTATCTTCAATTGAACATGGGAGATCCAAGGGTATAAAACCCTTAAAAGTAGCAGAAAAATCGTCTTAGGGTTTCTCCTCACAAAGTTGCACACTAATGACTAAAAATTATGAGAATATATATAGAAAATCATATCTGACGGCATCACGTTATAGAGCTGACGCCGTCACCTCGCCGCGGTTAGGGTTTCTTGATGGCCTTCTTGACGCCGTCCCCTTTTAATCATCCAAAATCCTCTCTGGCGCGTCAAGGGTTGACGGCGTCACAATGGTGCTTGACGCCGTCACAGGTACTTTTCCAGCCGATTTTGAGACTTTGTCGTTTTCTTCACTTTTATGCTCCAAAAACGTCCAAAATGCTTCCTTTTCCAAATTTCTTCTCCAAAGTACCTAAAATGACAAAAGGAACAATTTAGGGCAATATTTGATCAAATAAATACGATTTAGGGATTAAATGACCCCCTAAAAGCGGTACACTTTTCGCTTCATCAGCTCTCATGCTAAGAAGAGAAATTTGCCATTTTAGATCCATTTCCTCCAGATCATCTTCATGGATCTCTTGGAGGTCTTCATAGGAGAGCATGGACCCATTGTTTTGACTTGTAAGGAATGCACAACAAGTCTTTTCATCCAAAATACTTATGGTACTGCTTGATGAACTAGCAGCACCAACATCATCAACAACTTTCATCTCTTCACTTGATTTTGAGGTACTAGGAGTTGACATAAATGCCTTGTTCCCAGTATTAGAACTAGTACCTCCATTCTTCTTCAAATCTTGCTCCACAATCTTGAAGTTACTATACAAGTCCATCAGTTCCATGGTGTCTAAGTCTGGCTTGTTCTTCCAGACAACAACATGCATAGCCCACTCTTCTGGTAAGCTTCTCAGAAATTTTGAGTTCAAATCTTCTTGAGGTATTTCAATCCCAAGAATAGCAAGTTGGCTCACAATATTCTGAAGCCTATTAAACATGTGGTCAAGAGATTCATTGTATGTAGAGGAGAAGTTTTCAAACTGCTGCTTGAGCAGTGTCTTGTGGGTTTTCTTGGTGGCTTCATTTCCACCATACCTGGCAATAATAGCTTCAAATAATGACTTGGCATCTTTGAACTTGCTGAAGTTTAGAAGTTGATCATTGGGAATGGTCATCATCAGCATGCTTCTTGCCTTCAAGTCATTTTTCTTCTTTATTCTATCTTCTGCAGATGATGGCTTTGTCTGCAAAGTTGACACCACTTTTCCCTCCACTATTGATGTAGTGGTGGTAGGCTGGTAAGAGTCTCCATCTTCAATGATTTCCCAAAGTGCATAATCTTGCACTTGGAAATATTGCTCTATCCTCAGCCTCCACATCTCAAACTCATTCTGTTTGAGCATGGGAATCTTTGCAGCAACATTTGTCTGAATAGATTCAACATCCATTTCTTCAGCTTCTTCTTCTAAATCAATAATATCAACCTGAGCTCTGATACCACTTGTTAGGATTCTGCACACGGTTAAGGTGGTTAAACCTTTTGTATTTTGTGTGTATGATATATTGAGTTAATATGATTAAGTACGCGGAATTTACTTAATCACACTTAGAAGGTTATTTTTGTTATGGAAATGGAATGGTTGTGTTAGTTCTATGACAAAGAAACAATGAAAGCTTTTCACCAAAACAATTCAATATTATTAATGATAATAATACGAGTGATCTTGAATTATCACTAGGGTTACAACCTTGAATCTTATGTTCTTACAACTTGTGATATTCTTGTGTTTTGTTCTATGTCTTAACAGTTATGAGTTCTAATAATAACATTCACTTTTAGACACACACATATCACTAGTCTAAGATCTTCTTTTATAGTCCAAGAAGATCTTTACAATATTGCTTAAAGTCTAGTCGAACTACTTGCTAACTTATCTTGAGTGTGTCAGTACATAAGATACAACATGTATCTGTGTACACAACTTGTTAACTAAGCACATGGGGTAAGATATTATCTACCGTATATTGTTGACCAAAATACAAATAATGTCTTTTCATAGTTATCCACTTAGCAGCAAAATGTACATTAGCAGCAGCAATGAGTTATCGCTAGCAGCAGGATCAAGTATAATAGCAGCAGGATCAACAGCAGCAGAATGTTAAGCCTAGCAGCAGAATCATTTATCGCTAACAGCAGAATCAAATGTTCTAGCAGCAGGAACAAACATTACCAGCAGGAACCAAATGCACTAGCAGCAGAATCACACTTAGAGTATTTCTTTGAATAGAACCCGATATTAAACTTCTTGAATATTTAATTCCCAACATGATCTTATAAGAAATTGTGTGTGCTCCTCTTGGAAAACTGTTGTATGCAAGTTAATGTGGTCATTCGTTGCTTCCATCTCCCCTGATGTTCCTCTTGCAAAGTTTTTGGCCGGTGAACTTCGTTTTCCGGTATTTGTTGACCCTCCTCAGTACACCTGGATCGATCCTTGGTGGTTATGGGTTATTTATGACATGGGAGTTTGTGTAGGTTGTTTACCAGACATTTTGTTGGGTTAAATACTTTGTTAAAAGGAAGGAAAATGTAATTTTTTATATGAGAAAATGAGTGAAAATAGATGAAAGTTTGTGACTATTTCGTATTATGTCCCCATGAATGGAGCTATGTTTACGTATGATATGTAAAACGTAATTAGGAGTGGATTGGATGGATATGTTGTTTGATTTCCCGTCAAAAACGGTAAGGACCCCGAGATAAGAATGAGTATCTAAAGTCGGGGTAACACTTAAACTATCCCGCTATGCAAACGCTAAGCTCATCCAACCGAAACTAGAGAAACAATATGCCAAGCCGGCATAACAAATAAAGGGTGCTCGCGATTGTTAATCCCCAGACACTCTGTAAATTCTGATATGGTATACGTTCGCATTGACTATGCCGAGCCAACCAAACGGGGGAGTCACCCCCAATAGAACTATTTATATCACACGCGTTTCCCAACAGGAATTGATGGTTGATGATGGTGGGAGCAATGGGATTCAGCTAACTTAGGTTTCCGCATACAAGTGTGTATAAAAACAAAGTTTATTTTGGTCCATGAAAAATGTTTTGCATGTTTCTGACCCCAAGGTTTATAAAAGCAATACGTATAAAAATGGGGCTATAAACTCACCTTAAAAACAATAGCAATCTGCTAATCAACAACAACTCAGTGCAACTGCTACGAAATAAAGTAAACGTACCTTTGATTCTAGCTAAACAAGAATCAACTTCAAGTATTCTTCAACACCCTAATTTGGGTTTATAATTGGATTAACGAATTACCCATTACCGTTTTGTAATTCAATCTAAGATATTAACTATAGTGAGTTAATACCACGTTCTTGTACACAAGTACTATAACTGAATTAACGTGATTGCTAGATCAAGAAAACACAAACGTTTGTTTTATAAAAAGCAAACCAATCGACCCTTTGGTGAGGGTTGTACCGATCGGCCAAATAAAGAAAAAGGAAGAAAACAATTAGGGTTATAGCTTGTGAACAAAAGATACAAAGAATGAACCCCTAAGCTTGTTTATATAGTATGTAAAACTTAGGGGACAAGTTAGCTTAGGATTGGGTTTACCCCAACCCATTCGACCGGTCACATAACCCACAAGGGGTTTCCGGATCCTTCTTGACTCCAATTTACACTCTAGTCCTTTTCTTTAATACTTAACGGTCGTTAGTCAATTGCCTTTAATTACTTAACGTCCGTTAGTCGTTATTTTGTGTTTATAATAATTATATATAACATTTTATATAATAATTATTGTTCATTAATTCTCATACGTAAAGTGTGCAATCCCGTGGTCTCGAATTCGATTCTAGACATACATGTATTAATATTTGTCCACAAAATTAACAACTCCCACTTGGGCATCTATTAATATTGTAATGACATTGGTTAGTGATGATGTACCCTCCGAACGGGTCGAAGGACTCCCCTTCGAGCCTGTAGAAAGCCCGCCCTTCGGAGGCCCAGGTTAACCTCCTAACACGTTTCATTGGCGTAAAACCATTCGCCTGCGAACTGGTTACCATGTGGGAATCCGCCAATCGAAGCCTTAAGCCCTTCGGGGTATTCCTCTCGAAGGAACTAGCACGGAGAGCTATCCTGACCTAGTCAAACCCACGTCTCCTCTTCCCCTTGGCTTGCCCGCCAAAACAGAGATCGTGGGCTACAAAGCCCTAGCGGTTACCACAAAATCATGGGACGCCCCCATGATCTCCGAACAATGTGAAACCGCCCACTATGTCCTATTTCTCCCCTATAAATAGCGTAGTCGGGCATGAACAAAGTAAGTTAACTTCACTCTCTCAATTTACGACCTACATTACCATTACACATACTTACTCGCACGCCGGAGGTGGTTCGCAGGGTCCAACCCCTGCGCAATCACTTAACGTAGTGTCTTCGTATTTCTTATTTTCAGGTTAAGAACAAGCTTGGCGCAATCTCAACACCCCATTATTCCTTTGATCACCATCGAAGGCTTGATCGTGCAATTATTTGTTCAATCAGTGGCGCCATCCGTGGGACCGCTACAATTGGTCTCGTTAATTCCGAGCTTATAACCAACCAACTACTTTCACTATTATTCCGGCATGGATCAAGGGAGAGAAGATACTCCCCCACCGGGTTTCTCGACCTTGACACCAATACCAATCAACGACACTAACAACCTCCCCCCAATAACCGCTTCCACTTTCACAACACGTTCTCACCCAGAAATCGCAACCAACAATCATGCTTCGACATCAGCCAATCCCGAACCTGTCATTAGCCCAGCCTTTGTCGAAGCCAACCACGAAGTGTTGGAATCCCTCTTAAGGGCTCGTAACAGGCAAGTCAGGAATGCTGAGGTGCGAAGGGAGTTGGAATACTCGAGTGATGAGTATGATGAAGAAATGGAGATGGAACCTAGACCTCCGACCCAAGGACCAACCCAATCGGCCTTAAGAATTGGGTCTCCAGTCGGTCGAAGGCTAAGCAAAAGGTCCGTTGGTTTCGAAGGAGTCCCCGAGAGGGCTCCGACAAGAAGGGAAGGGGCGGTTACCGAAGGCTCTAACGGTAGGAGCCAGCGAAGGGAAGAAGGGGGGGTGACTTTGCCTCCATTGCTAGCAGCTCATCTTGGAAGGACTGAAGCTGGGGTTCCGTTGCAGCCTTCTCACGCATCAGGCATAGAAGGCAATCCGCCTACAATTAATATGGGGGGAAATCTTCCTCCCAATGGTATGTACCCCTCGTTCCAAACTCAGTCTTATCCTCAAAATTTATATCCTCCAGTAAATGGACAGCCTAATAACCTAAGCTTTCCCCAAACTTATGGGATCATCCCCTTCGGGCATCCTATGGCGTACCCTCCGTACGCCATGGGAAACGGTTACCCGTTTGCCATGAATACACCTTATCAGTCCTACCCAAGCCAAACTCCTATGGGAATACCCCCAAACAACAATCCATATAATACTGTTCCCATGTATGCACCACCTATTAACTGTCTATACTCAGACCCTATGGGTTCAGCTACACCCTTCGTTAGGTGGATCGAAAATTACCCATTGCCTGATGGGTTGAAAATGCCCTTGCATGTTGGGACTTATGATGGGAAGGGGGATCCGGACAATTTCTTACATTTGTTCGAAGGGGCTATCAAAATGCAAAAATGGGTTATGCCAGTGGCCTGTCATATGTTTACATACACTCTACGGGATTCTGCTCATATCTGGTGGAATGGACAAAAGCCCGGCAGCATCGTCAATCTTGACGATCTTAAGGCTAAGTTCCGGTCACACTTCAGTCAGCAAAAGAAGTTCACAAGGACTCATTTAACGATGCACAACATCAAACAAAAAGAAAATGAAAGTACAAGGGCCTTCGTTACTAGGTACACCGATGAGACTTTGCAGATTTTGGTTCTCCATGAAGATCAGCGTATTTCGGGTTTCGTACATGGTCTTCGAAATCGGAGTTTGGTGGAATTCTTGTCCACTGACCTTCCGACAACTTACAAAGGATTAACGGAAAAGACATATACTTGGATCGAAGCAAAAGAGGTGTCCACTAATGAGGCTCCGGTAGACAGAGATAGCAACAACAAGTTTTCGAAGCATTCTTCGTGGGAAGGGTCCAAAAACAAGAACAAAAACAGAGATAGGTTTTCTCCGTACAACAAAGGCCCCAACCATGGTTTGTTAAGCAGTCTAACGAAGTCTCCAAAGGAAATACTTGCTACGGAGAGGGCTGCCAAGGCCTTCGAAGCACCCCCTCGTATGACAAGTAAGGGCAAAAACAGGGATACCAGCAAGTACTGTCACTTCCACAAAAATTATGGTTACGATACGAACAGTTGTAGAGAACTGAAGAAACAGATAGAGGAAGCTGTCAAGTCCGGGCAATTGGCACATTTGGTGAAGGGTATAAAGAAGGGAAAGGAAGAGATGACTGACACTCAATTGGCTAAAGATACCGCTCCTCTCGAAGCCCCAATACTCATGGTCCGTTGGGGCGAAGCCAGCTTGAAGAGAAAGGTAACGGAGGGTAACGAAGTAGGGGAGGTAACTTTTCCTCCCCTTGCAGGCCAAGTCCCTTCAAATGATCCGGTAGTCATCAAAGTCCTCATTTCCAACCGAGAAGTGAATAGAGCCTATATGGACTGTGGGAGCTCCTGCGAAGTCATCTATGAGCATTGTTTCCTTAAGCTTAAGCCTTCGATCTGGTCGCAGCGGATTGATTCGAAAATACCCTTGGTAGGATTTTCTGGTGAACATTCGTGGCCTCTGTGAGAAATTCCGTTGGAAATAACGATTAGAGAAGGCAAGCTCGCAAGGACAGAAACCCTCATGTTCGCTATCATAAGGTCCAACTCTCCTTACAACTTGCTGATAGGAAGGACCGCCAAGCAAAAGATGGGTATCGTAGTCTCCACTATACACGCAGCGGTAAAATTCCATACACCTTATGGGATAGGCACCGTATTCTCCACTTACAATCAAGGACAGACGGGAGACAACGGCAAAAAGATTAGAGAAACTCTGGAGGAGCCTCCGAAGGCCATTCTAAGTTGTACAGATGCTGAAGAACGTATCGTGGTGAATGAGCTCTATCCAGAGCAAACGGTGGTAATCGGAAAGCAACTCCCTGCTAACTTCAAAGCAGACTTGGTGAAGCTACTCAAAGTCAACAAAGACATATTCGCATGGACGTACTCAGATATGACCGGGGTTCCCAGGACTCTTATGATCGATGGCAAGCCCTTCGGTACAGAGCATAAGCTTAACGAGTTCAAGCACATTGAACCAATTAAGCAAAAGCGACGAAGCCTAGCACCAGAAAGAAACGCAGCTGCTTGTAAAGAGGTAGATGAACTTGTGCAAGCAGGAATTCTCAAAGAAGTGAAATACCAAACTTGGATCGCTAATCCAGTTATGGTAAAGAAAAGTGACGGAGGGTGGCGTATGTGTGTTGACTTTACCGACATCAACAAAGCCTGCCCAAAGGATTGCTACCCTCTACCAGAAATTGATTGGAAGGTCGAATCCCTCTCGGGGTTCCGTTTGAAATGCTTTTTGGATGCCTACAAGGGGTATCACCAAATACAAATGGCAAAGGAGGACGAGGAGAAGACAGCCTTCTACACAGGAAAGGGTGTCTATTGCTACAAGAAGATGCCCTTCGGGCTAAAGAACGCGGGGGCTACTTATCAGCATTTAGTAGACAAGGCATTCCATAAGCAAATTGGAAGGAACTTGGAAGCCTACGTCGATGACATGGTAATAAAAAGTAGAACCGAAGAGGACCTCCTCTCCGACATTCAAGAGACCTTCGATTAATTACGGGCTGTCAACATGAAGCTTAATCCCAAGAAGTGTTCCTTTGGCATGGAGGAAGGGAAGTTCTTGGGGCATTTGATAACGAAACAAGGGATTAAAGCTAACTGATGATGTACCTTCCTAACGGGTCAAAGGACTCCCCTTCGAGCCTATAGAAAGCCCTCCCTTCAAAGGCCCAGGTTAATATTCTAACACGTTTCATTGGCGTAAAACCATTCGCCTGCGAACTGGTTACCATGTGGGAATCCGCCAACCGAAGCCCTAAGCCCTTCGGGGTATTCCTGACGAAGGGACTAGCACGAAGGACCATCCTGACCTGGTCAAACCCACGTCTCCTCTATCCCTTGGCTTTCCCGCCAAAACAGAGATCGTGGGCTACAAAGCCCTAGCGGTTACCACTTTCCATGTGATGCCCCCATGATCTCTGAACTATGTGCAACCGCCCACTATGCCCTATTTCTCCCCTATAAATAGCATAGTCGGGCCAAAAACTAAGTAAGTTAACTTCACTCTCTAAATTTACGACCTACATTACCATTACACATACTTACTCGCACGCCGGAGGTGGTTCGCAGGGTCCAACCCCTGCGCAAACACTTAACGTAGTGTCTTCGTATTTCTTATTTTCAGGTTAAGAACAAGCTTGGCGCAATCTCCACACCCCATTATTCCTTTGATCACCATCGAAGGCTTGGTTGGCAATTATTTGTTCAATCAGTGGCGCCATCCGTGGGACCGCTAGAATTCGTCTCGTTAATTCCGAGCTTATAACCTACCAACTAATCTCACTATTATTCCGACATGGATCAAGGAAGAGAAGGTACTCCCCCACCGGGTTTCTCTACCTTAACACCAATACCAACCGACGACCCTAACAACCTTCCCCCAATAACCGCCTCCACCTTCACAACACGTTCTCACCCAGAAATCACAACCAACAATCATGCTTCGGCATCAGCCAACCCAGAACCTGTCATTAGCCCAGCCTTTTTCGAAGCCAACCACGAAGTGTTGGAAACCCTTTTAAGGGCTCGTAACAGACAAGTCAGGAATCCTGAGGTGCGAAGGGAGCTGGAATACTCGAGTGATGAGTATGATGAAGAAATGGAGATGGAACCTAGGCCTCCGACCCAAGGGCCAACCCTATCGGCCTTAAGAATTGGGTCTCCAATTGGTCGAAGGCTATGCAAAAGGTCCGTTGGCTTCGAAGGAGTCCCCGAGAGGGCTCCGACAAGAAGAGAAGGGGCGGTTACCGAAGGCTCTAACGGTAGGAGCCAGCTAAGGGAAGAAAGGGGGTGACTTTGCCTCCCTTGCTAGCAGCTCATCTTGGAAGGACTGAAGCTGGGGTTCCGTTGCAGCCTTCTCACGCATCAGGCGTAGAAGGCAATCTGTCTACAATTAATATTGGAGGAAATCTTCCTCCCAATGGTATGTACCCCTCGTTCTAAACTCAGTCTTATCCTCAAAATTTATATCCTCCAGTAAATGGACAGCCTAATAACCCAAACTTCCCCCAAAATTATGGGAGCATGCCCTTCGGCCATCCTATGGCGTACCCTCCGTACACCATGGGAAACAGTTACCCGTTTGCCATGAATACACCTTATCAGTCCTACCCAGGCCAGACTCCTATGGGAATGCCCCCAAACAACAATCCATACAATACTGTCCCCATGTATGCACCACCTTATAATTGTCTATATTCAGACCCTATGGGTTCAGCTACACCTTTTGTTAGATGGATAGAAGATTACCCATTACCTGATGGGTTAAAAATGCCTTCACATGTCGGTACTTATGATGGGAAGGGGGATCCGGACAATTTCTTACACTTGTTCGAAGGGGCTATCAAGATGCAAAAGTGGGTTATGCCGATGGCTTGTCATATGTTTACATACACCCTACGGGATTCTGCTCGTATTTGGTGGAATGGGCAAAAGCCCGGTAGCATCGTCAACCTTGATGATCTCAAAGCCAAATTACGGTCATGACACAAACAGTTGCAGAGAGCTGAAGAGACAGATAGAGGAAGCTGTGAAGTCCGGGCAATTGGCACATTTGGTTAAGGGTATTAAGAAGGGAAAGGAAGAGACGACCGAAACCACTCCTCTCGAAGCCCCAATACTCATGGTCCGTTGGGGCGAAGCCAGCTTGAAAAGAAAGGTAATGGAGGGTAATGAAGTAGGGGAGGTAACTTTTCCTCCTCTTGCAGGTCAAATCCCTTCAAATGATCCGGTAGTCATCAAAGTCCTCATTTCCAACCGGGAAGTGAGTAGAGCCTATATGGACTGTGGAAGCTCCTGCGAAATCATCTATGAGCACTGCTTCCTCAAGCTTAATCCTTCGATCAGGTCATAGTGAATTGATTCGAAGATACCCTTGGTAGGATTTTCTGGCGAACATTCATGGCCTCTGGGAGAAGTTCCGTTGGAAATAACGATTGGAGAAGGCAAGCTCACAAGGACAAAAACCCTCATGTTCGCTATCGTAAGGTCCAGCTCTCCTTACAACTTGTTGATAGGAAGAACCGCCATGCAAAAAATGGGGATCGTAGTCTCTACCATACACGCAGCGGTAAAATTCCATACACCCTATGGGATAGGCACCGTCCTCTCCACTTACAATCAAGGACATATGGGAGACAACGGTAAAAAGATTAGAGAAAGTCCAAAGGAACATCCGAAGGTCATCCTAAGTTGTTCGGATGCCGAAGAACGTATCATGGTGAATGAGCTCTATCCAGAGCAAACGGTGGTAATCGGAAAGCAACTCCCTGCTAACTTCAAAGCAGACTTGGAGAAGCTA
This sequence comes from Artemisia tridentata subsp. tridentata, assembly GCA_021014915.2. NCBI lineage: Eukaryota > Viridiplantae > Streptophyta > Magnoliopsida > Asterales > Asteraceae > Artemisia > Artemisia tridentata. The sequence continues at coordinate 3,467,447 of CP139501.1, forward strand.
CTCAGAGCCAACAAAGACGTATTCGTATGGACGTATTCAGATATGACCGGAGTTCCCAGGACTCTTATGATCGACGGCAAACCCTTCGGTACAGAACATAAGCTTAACGAGTTCAGGCACATTGAACCAATTAGGCAAAAGCGACGAAGCCTAGCACCAGAAAGAAGTGCAGCCGCTTGTAAAGAGGTGGACGAGCTTGTACAAGCAGGTATTCTCAGAGAAGCAAAATACCAAACTTGGGTTGCTAATCCAGTTATGGTAAAGAAAAGTGATGGAGGTTGGCGTATGTGTGTTGACTTCACCGATATCAACAAAGCCTGTCCGAAGGACTGCTACCCTCTACCAGAAATTGATTGGAAGGTCGAATCCCTTTCGGGGTTCCGTTTGAAATGCTTCCTGGATGCCTACAAGGGATATCACCAAATACAAATGGCGAAGGAGGACGAGGAGAAAACAGCCTTTTACACAGGAAAGGGTGTCTATTGTTACAAGAAGATGCCCTTCGGCTTAAAGAACGCAGGGGCTACTTATCAGCGTTTAGTAGACAAGGCCTTCCATAAGCAAATCGGAAGGAACTTGGAAGCTTACGTCGATGACACGGTAATAAAAAGCAGAAACGAAAAAGACCTCCTCTCTGACATTCAAGAGACCTTCGATCAATTATGGGCAATCAACATGAAGCTTAACCCCAAGAAATGTTCCTTTGGCATGGAGGAAGGGAAATTCTTGGGGCATTTGATAACGAAGAAAGGGATTAAAGCTAACCCTTCGAAGGTTAAAGCCATCACTGATCTTCAAGCTCCAAAGTCATTAAAGGAAGTCCAAAGCCTCAACGGGAAGCTTGCGGCACTTAGCAGGTTCCTTTCAAAAGGGGCAGATCGGTCTTTACCATTCTTCAAAACACTCAAAGGGTGCACAGATAAAAAGACTTTCCAATGGAGTTGCGAGGCGGAAGCAGCTTTCGAAAAGCTAAAGGAATTCATAGAAATCTTGCCAACACTAACAGCCCCAATCAAAGGCGAAGTGTTGTTCATGTACATTGCGGCTTCCTTCGAAAGCATCAGCGCGGTGCTTTTAGCCGAAAGGGAAAAGAAACAAGTCCCAATATACTTTGTTAGCAGGGTTCTGCAAGGAGCTGAGCTAAACTATCTGGAGTTGGAAAAGCTAATCCTTGCTTTGGTTTATGCTGCAAGACGCCTTCGAAGATATTTTCAGGCTCATCCCATCACAGTCTTGACTGACAAGCCTATCAGACAGATACTGTCGAAACCTGAGAAATCAAGAAGGGTAGCTAAATGGGCTATCGAATTGGGAGAACATGAAATAGAATATAAGGGTCGAAACTCCGTCAAAGGTCAGGTACTTGCGGATTTCCTAGCTGAAACGCCTTCCGGACCTAGCCAAGATAAAGAGGTTCCTAAGCAACAGCCTTCGAAGACGATCGAAGGATGGAAGCTGTACACAGATGGAGCCTCAAGTTCCGATGGTTCTGGAGCAGGTTTAATGTTGGTTAGCCCGGAAGGAAAAGAGTATACTTATGCATTGCGCTTTGAATTCGAAGCCACCAACAACGAAGCTGAGTACGAAGCTCTGTTAGCCGGACTTCGACTAGCAAAAGAAATGGAAGTTCAAAATCTGTCCATTTTCGTAGATTCCCAACTAGTTGCTAATCAAGTCAAGGGCTCCTATGAAGCAAGACAGCCCACCATCAAGCAGTATTTGGAAAAGGCTAAGGAACTTCTCCAAGGCTTCGAAACCTATGATATAGTACATATCCGCAGAAATCAAAACAAGAAGGCAGATGCCCTAAGCAAATTGGCATCAATGGCATTTGCTCATTTAACGAAGGAGGTTTTGGTAGAAGTATTGGCTGATAGGTCAATTGAACGGGGCAAAGTTTCCGACATCGTAACCGAGGAAGGCACCAACTGGATGACTCCGATTAGGGCGTATTTGATCAGCGGTATCCTGCCAGAAGACCCTAAACTAGCTCGAAAGGTCCGGATCAAAGCTCCCCAATATAGACTTATTGGGGATAATCTATACAGGAAATCCTTCTTATCCCCATGGCTTCGTTGTGTGGGACCAAAACAGGCTTCGAATATCATATACGAGGTTCACGAAGGCTCTTGCGGGTTGCATGCAGGCCCTCGCTCCGTTGTCTCAAAAGTGATGAAGCTTGGTATTATTGGCCATCCATGCATAGGGATGCAATAGAAATAATACAAAAGTGCGAAGCATGTCAGATCCACTCCAAAGTCCCGAGAATGCCTAAACAAGACATGACCTCCGTTACGTCAGCATGGCCTTTCTGCCAATGGGGAATTGACATAGTCGGACCCCTACCAGTTGCTCCAGGAGGAGTAAAGTTTTTGGTTGTAGCCATAGACTACTTTACCAAATGGGTTGAAGCGAAGCCCTTGGCATCAGTGACAGGAAGGCATATGGAGAAATTCATGTGGGAACACATAATCTGTCGTTTTGGTGTCCCTCACATTATCATCTTCGACAATGGAAAGCAGTTTGCCGAAGGGGTGTTCCCAACCTTCTGCGAAGGCCTGAAGATCAAACAGTCATTCACTTCCGTTTATCATCCCCAAGGTAATGGACAAGTAGAAGTCACAAACCGGGATATCATAGAAGGAATTGAGAAGAGATTGGGACGAAGCCATCATGGGTGGGTAGACGAGCTACCCCAAGTTCTGTGGGCACATAGGACGCACCTCAAGTCAAGCCACGGGGAGACTCCTTTTAGCCTCACTTATGGAACGAAAGCTGTTATACCCTCTGAAATAGGCATCGAAACAGAACGCATTGTGAACTTTGTAGAAAAGACAAATGGTGAAAGGATTCGAGAAAATCTTGATCTTCTGGAAGAAAGAAGAGAAATAGCTTCGATCAGGGAGGCTATCCACAAACAGAAGATTGAAAAGTACTATAACAACCGAGTTCGACCCTCCACGCTCAAGCCAGGTGAATATGTCCTTCGTCTGAATAGTGCAAGCAAGGCTGAATACGAGGGAAAACTAGGGCCAACATGGGAAGGACCCTACGTCATATCAGAAGCCTACGGCAATGGCGCGTACAAGCTCACAACGCTTAAAGGAGAAGTCATGGATAGAACTTGGAACGGTACTAACCTTCGTAAGTTTTACATATAAAACTTACTAAAAAAAAATAAAAAAAAATAAAAAAAAAAAAAAAAAAAAAAAAAAAAAAAAAAAAACACTCATTTTGTTTTTACAATTTCATGTAACGCATTCTTCTCATCTGGGGAAAGAAGCATTAATGGTAGGTGTCTTAGTATTCATTTCTTAAAATGATTTAATCCTCCCTACCCAATTAATGATATAACGCATTTCCCTCAAATCTCTTGTTTCGTTCTTTACAACAAAGATTTGTCCAGCCAAGTAGTATAAAAGTTTCAATGTCGAAGGATGTAGCAAGGCACACGCCTTGTATATAAATAACATCCAATATAATTCACATTAACTTTCCTATGAAGTCTTAGGGTATTAAAAGCCCTATGCTACTTAAGGATAAAGACGGAGTGGGTCGCGACCCTCTGTCGCAATCAAATTATATGATTGCTTAAAATCTTGGTCCAAAATACACACAATAAGGTTATAACCTTAGGTTGTATGTGTACGCTCTTGAAATGAGCGTAAGAGAAGAAAAACATGACAATAAAAGTGGGACATATCCCACTAAAATTAGCATGAACAAAGACTACGTACAGTCTTAGTTATCATAATCACAAAAAGGACAATTGTCTAAAGTTACCGGCCGAAGCCCAGTAACACAAAAGATAAATTGTTCTAACAGGAATAAAGATAAATTATCTCAAACAAATAACTTGTTGGGGAATCATTTCAAGGTAGAGCTGAGTTGGACTTCCTTGTTGGGATGAAGGTTGGATCTTCGTAGGCTTCTTTGCCAAAAGCTCCTCTATCGAAGCCAATGGATCATTGGTAACATCGGAAAGATAAGGGTACTTTGTTGAAATAAACGCATCACCAGCTTCATTAAACTCTTGCTCCGAATCTGGGCGATAATAAGACACCTCCGACAAAACAACGGGCTTTCTTTGTCTTGGCAATTTCCTCCAATGCGGTGCACGTTCCGTAGAAGATGGCTGCGTTCACAAGTCTCCCAATAACTTCCCCTACCTCATCGCTATGGTACAATTCCATCGCCACATGAGGAACAACTCTCGAAACTACCTCAGCTCGGTCTCTCTCCAAGATTTGCAGCTGGGATTTAAGATCATTGAGCTTATCAAAAAAGTTAATCTCCTGCTCAGCTAGCCTAGACCTTTCGACCTCCAGGCTTGTACATTTAGACTCGAGCGCGGCAATTTGGGCTCTATAAATGGAAACTTTGGACTCTTCAACCTTCAATTTATTACACCTCACCTGGGATTCTTTCAGTTGGCCTTCGAGTCTGTCAATTTTGACTCGCATATCTTGAACGAAGGGATTCTTCTCAAAGTCTTCCATCACTTCTTTACATTTAGCCTCCAACTCATCATGTTCCTGATCCCTAGCTTTTTCTTTAGCTAAGATATCATCCATTTTTACCTTCACATCCAACAACGTTTGCATTAGTTCCCTTGTTCTCGAATTAAGATGATTATCCAAAACAGCCTGCCTAGCGTAACTTTTGGAGTGAAAGTCACAAAGTTCTTCAATAGACATGTTATTTAAGACTCCTTTCCAACTGGTAGGCGTCATTTTGTCAACCAATTGTCGACAGGCATGTGCATCAGGAAGTTCCACAACATCGGGAAGGCCTAAAAAAGAAAGGAAAACAAGTTATATGATGCATGGCATTTGATACGTATGAAAGATGTTAGCTTACTTGGAGTAGGATCATCAGGAATCGTTAGAGGAGTAGGTATAAAGGTTTTGGAGTGCGATCCCTTGGGCTTCACAACTCTCGCTGGAGGAGTAGGGAGGGCTAATTTCCTCTTCGGAGGGTTCCTTACATACATGGCAGCCTTTGCTTTCCTACTTCTCTTATCTGAAACACCAGAGGACCTTGCGAGCCTCGTTTGAAATTCCTTGATAAGGGGATCATCGAAATCTGCAACAGTTTCCACGAACTGTGGAGTTTTTTCATTCTCAATTGACATGGACGGAGACCCTATCCCGTAGCTTATATTTTCTGGCTCTTTAGGGACAAAACTAACTTCCCTAGTACCATGAGCCACAACAAAGTTCCTGAATGCCATCCCTACAGAAAAACAAAAAGAAGAGATAAATATCATCAGATAAGTCATTTACTTTATTTTAATAGGTATATACATACTTTTCCCATTGCAGATTATCTCAGGTTCCAAGGGAGAGCCTTCCCAATGATCTACAATCCCCGCCATAAACAGTATCGGCTCAGGAAATGTTTGCACATCAAATGGGTGACGTTCAAGACGTTGGTAGAGGGAATAGCTTCTTACGAAGTGAGGCAAAGGATCATCAAAGCGTTTCTCATCAAAACGGTTGTCTTTGTCTAACAATGCTGGATATTGGGAAGGTATGATACTATCTTGCACATAGAAAAACAGACCTTTCCATTTTCTTATATTGGCAAAAGGTTTTGTTATTAAACAGGGCACATCAGGTTCACTTCTTTTACCTAAGGTTAACCAATCACCACCAGGGCAAAGGTTGATAAAGCCTCTAAGCACGTTAAGCGTGGGCTCATAACCATAGGCTTTGCATACGACAATGTAGGTGGTTAGTTTGGCTAAGCCGAATGGGTTCAACCTGGAAATATGTACTTGATAATACTATAAAAATTCTAAGATTAGTGGATGAATAGGAATCCTAAAGTTGGATTCTGTAAAAGCATGAACATATAACCCAACATACCCAGTTGGAGTGTCAAAAATACTTTGGTTTTTGTTTGGGAGTATCACTTTATACTTTTTTAGTATGGGATATTTTTCAAAAAAATCCGCCAAAGCCTGTTCTGATAAGGTACACTTTTGTTCCCTAATGATTCTTTTTGCCGCCATACTCATCTTGTATTTGTAGCAATGAGAACGAAGAGGGATAATTACCTTAAATCTCTGAAGAAGCACAAAGCACAGTATTGTGTATGTGTATTTTGGGTGCAAAGAAAAAGTATGATCAGGTAGGGATTAGAAAGAGTTTATGCATATCTATTGACAATTTACCCTGACCGTCCACGTGTACTCATAGTTTGAGTAGTATACGGATTTCAAACTGTTTTTTCAATTTTGAAAAGAAGTTTGAAGATACCGATATAGTAGCTGCTGCAGCCTAGGGTGTAGTAGTTGGAGAATTATTAGCCGCATTTATTGCGCAGAATTTGTTTAAACACTTATCTTCATTTCGTCCGAATTTGTGATAAATGGGATAGAGAGTAGCAGGTTTTTTGAGTCGAATGCAATTTATACTCGTACGTATATATCACTTTCGACTGGGGGGCTTGATGATGTACCCTCCTAACGGGTCGAAGGACTCCCCTTCGAGCCTGTAGAAAGCCCTCCCTTCGGAGGCCCAGGTTAATCTTCTAACACGTTTCATTGGCGTAAAACCATTCGCCTGCGAACTGGTTACCATGTGGGAATCCGCCAATCGAAGCCCTAAGCCCTTCGGGGTATTCCTGACGAAGGGACTAGCACGAAGGACCATCCTGACCTGGTCAAACCCACGTCTCCTCTATCCCTTGGCTTTCCCGCCAAAACAGAGATCGTGGGCTACAAAGCCCTAGCGGTTACCACTTTCCATGGGACGCCCCGATGATCTCCGAACTATGTGCAACTGTAACACCCCAACCCGACAAGGGCAAAGGTGTCACAAATACGGATTCTTATCAGAACAAACACAAGCATATGACATACATAATACAATAGGATTCCAAGGGTTACAACTGAAAATCTGATATAAAAAGGATAAAAAATGAAATACACAATAATTACTAAGTCTGAATATAACTCTTCTAATCATCTCTAATCCAATTTAGCTATTAAGGTCTTCTAAGTCCAAGGTCCTCTCTATTAATAGCCCAGCTTCCAACTAAAACCTGCCGCACACGAAAAGAAACGTGCGGCTGAGCTTAAAAAGCCCAGTGAACAGATATATATAATAAACGGAAATGAAACAAACAGAATTGAAAGCAAACGGATCTGAACAGATATAGCATAATGAAAAGATGTAAATAAGGTACAAGAGTAAAGGTCTAGGACAGTAATCCACCACGAGCCCAGAAACAGAAATATCACATCCATGTAACCACATCAGAAATCCAGAGGGGATGCCTCTCAAGTACCCAGATAATATGAGGGGTGACCTCATGTATCCAACAGAAATATATGGAGTAGCTAGCTCCCAGAACATGAAAGACGTGGATTGCACCCATCATCAGTCACCAAATATCAGATATATCAGATCTTCACAAAACAGAACAAATCTAGGATGCATCCATTCGCCCCCAGAACAAATCATATTGGCCATATCAGATATAATATCAGCGCGCATAACAGAATCAAAATGGGGACGGTGTAACCAAATCACTAGGGCTACACACTAGTCATGTCAGTGGTGCATCACAGACATGGCCATGTTAACTTCATGGCTAGGGAACAAATTTTGGCTCGGGTATCAAACTGAGAGTCAAAGGTCAAAGGTCAAAGGTTCATATCATAATCAGAGTGTCATATCGGAAAGTTCAATATCAGAAGGTTCATATCAGAAGATCAAATATCCCAGGTCAATATCCAAAAGGTCAAAGTATCAGATGGTCAAATCTTCAAAAGGTTCAATATCAAAAGTACTTTTCAAAAGGTTTTCTCTTAAGGTTCATTTAAAACAATTCTTCAAAATAGTTTTCATAATTGGTCTTTCAATTAGTTTTCATAAAACGAACTTCAAAAATAGTTTTCTTAAAGTCAATATATCATGCTTGAAAAACCCTTTCAAAATACTTTACTTAAAACATTTCCATCTCATATCAAAAAGGTCTTCATATCATAGGTCCAAAATCAGAGATCAAAGGTCGAAGCAAAGGTGTCATAGCAAAGGATCGTAACAGAGTATCAAATCAGAGATTTAACAGATCAGAAAAGAATCATAGGAAACCTTACAGAGAAGGTCAGAATATATGTACCTTATTACGAAAGCAAAGACAGAAAATAGAGCACAAGACAGATCAAGATCTCTCCTTCTTCACACCTAAAGGAATAGAAGACGGAATCATAGAAGATTCTAAGTCAGATTCCTATTTTGGTTAACCTTCCATTTTAAAGTACTTTCCAGATTTAGTAACTTTCCAGATTTAGAAACTTTCTACTTTTAGCAGGTTTCCAGAATTAGTAACTTCCCATATTTAGTTAGACACTAGTATTACAGATTAGGTTGAGTCTTCATTACACATATTCTGAACATAGGGTACATTTTAACACGTTACGAAAGTTCAGGGTTACTTATGACAAGTTTTCAGAATTTAGGGTTTCAAATGCAAATTCACCAAGTTTAAGGGTCTAATATGAAAAATATCACATGTTGCTAATTTAAACACTTAATTTATTCAGAATGACACATTTGATCCTTCATGTTCCAATGTTTACAATTTACACCCCTTAGTTATAATATTTACAAAACAAACCTTATACTTACCTAATTCATGATTTCACCCCCACAGTATCCATATTTACCGACCAAGCCTCATAAGTTACCAAATTACAGAATGTTACCTCAGAAATATCTATTGTACGAATTCAGCCCCTCAGATTTCAGAATTTACATAATTAGTCCCTTAAGTTTACAAAACTTATTAATTAAATCATAATTCCATATTAATTACACAATAAGCCCATAAATACTCAAATTTACACAAAACACCCTTAATATCATCATTTACTCAGATTGAATTCAACTTTCCAGAAATTACTCTTTTAGTCCCTCTCTGTTAATAATTTACAAAACATACCCTTTAATTATCATAAATTCATTTTCTTGCAATATTTACACATAAGGACCCCATATTATAATTTTTTTCAAATTCTCCCAGATTTAATACGACTTACAAAAATAACCCACAAGTTTGGAAAATTACAAAACACCCCCTTCTTAATTAATTTCAAATCGGATATACTTTTTAAATGAAAATTACAAGCCCTAATTTAATCCAATCATTACCCAATAATCATGAAATTATTATATCATCATAATAAAATCATTAAACTTCCAGATTCAAACCCTAATCAGAAAAATCAGATCGATCACTTTTTATTTTCTTTTCTCTCTTTAATTTTTTTCAAAACCCGGTTTATAATTAATTCCACCATAATTCGTATAAGCCTCAAAAAATCAAAACAATATTTTTCCCATGTTATTAGATGTATAAAGAACTCATAAAAATTATAAAACCAACTCAGAAAAATCGCATAGCATATATTTGATTTTAGGTACGTTTTAAACCCCAATAATTACAACGACTCATCTAGGCCTCAATAAATCATTCCATCATTTTTCCCAGATCATAAACATCATATTAGGTCTAAATAAAATAAACATGGCACCCAGAAAATTCGTAACACATATTTTGGAATTTACGTGTGTTTTAACCCATATAATTCAAAGCGACTTAAAAACTTTGCATGATTCGAATTCAAAAATTTTCCTAAGTCTTATATGATGTAAGTAACCTGTGAAAAATATTAGATTAATTTTAGAACGTATGGAAACAAGGTTCACGAATTATACCTCTCGGATGGGAAAATACGACAAGAAAATCGACCACGACCAAACCAGCGACTCTACTGACCCAAGCCTATTTTTCTCAGCCTCCTTAGATGATGAACAACCCCAGAAAAATGCTAGTACACCTCCAGAATTTTGTATGGATCGATTGTGAATTTTGAGAGGGTTTTTGATATTATCGGCTAGGTTAAATGGGAAAATAAAAGGATTTACTTAATTTAAGGATGTATTGCCGAGGCTTTAGGGGGAGGGGAGACCAAAACACGTTTTTTTCAAAGCTGGAACAAATCAAAGGTAAATATTTGATGGCACTTTCCTTTTTAAATTTGTACTTATCATTTATTAGTTTTCTTTTTAAATCAATTTAAATAAGAACTTGTAATATTTTGGTATATACAAATAATTTAACATGTCATATTAATTTTTGTACATAAAAAAAAATAAGATGTTGCTCCAGAAATTTATTTGCTTCATATATAGTTCGTTTTCAGATGTTTGGAATCGAATCAGAAATTTTTAATAGTGATTAATTCATGTTTTATATTCTCAGGGGTATTTTGGTGTTTTTGCATGTTTTAAATTTTGGGATTTTACAGCAACCGTCCACTATGCCCTATTTCTCCCCTATAAATAGCATAGTCGGGCCAAAAACTAAGTAAGTTAACTTCACTCTCTAAATTTACGACCTACATTACCATTACACATACTTACTCGCACGCCGAAGGTGGTTCGCAGGGTCCAACCCCTGCGCAATCACTTAACGTAGTGTCTTCGTATTTCTTATTTTCAGGTTAAGAACAAGCTTGGCGCAATCTCCACACCCCATTATTCCTTTGATCACCATCGAAGTCTTGATTGGCAATTATTTGTTCAATCACTAACCCTTCGAAGGTTAAAGCCATCACTGATCTTCAAGCCCGGAAGTCATTAAAAGAAGTCCAAAGCCTTAACGGGAAGCTCACGGCACTTAGCAGGTTCCTGTCGAAAGGGGCAGATCGGTCTCTACCATTCTTCAAAACACTCAAGGGATGTACAGATAAAAAGACTTTCCAATGGAGTTGTGAGGCGGAAGCAGCCTTCGAAAAGCTAAAGGAATTCATAGAAATCTTACCAACGCTTACAGCCCCAATCAATGGCAAAGTGTTATTCATGTACATTGCGGCTTCCTTCGAAAGCATCAGCGCGGTGTTCTTAGCTGAAAGGGAAAAGAAACAAGTCCCAATATATTTTGTTAGCAGGGTTCTGCAAGGAGCTGAATTAAACTATCCAGAGTTGGAGAAGCTAATCCTAGCTTTGGTTTATGCTGCAAGACGCCTTCGAAGGTACTTTCAGGCTCATCCCATCACAGTATTGACTGACAAGCCTATTAGACAGATACTGTCGAAGCCTGAGAAATCAGAAAGAGTAGCTAAATGGGCTATCGAATTGGGAGAGCATGAGATAGAGTACAAGAGTCAAAACTCCGTCAAAGGTCAAGTACTTGCAGATTTTCTAGCTGAAACGCCTTCCGGACCTAGCCAAGACAAAGAAATTCCTAAGGAGAAGCCCTAAGAAACAAAGGAGGGGTGGAAATTGTACACAGACGGAGCATCAAGTTCTGATGGTTCAGGAGCAGGTTTAATGCTAGTTAGTCCGGAAGGAAGAGAATACACTTACGCATTGCGTTTTGAGTTCGAAGCAACCAACAATGAAGCCGAGTATGAAGCTTTATTAGCCGGTCTTCGACTTGCGAAGGACATGGAGGTTCGTAACCTCTCCATTTTCGTAGACTCCCAGCTAGTTGCCAATCAAATCAATGGCTCCTATGAAGCAAGGCAGCCCACCATCAAGCAATATTTGGAAAAAGCTAAAGAACTCCTTCAAGGCTTCGAAACCTATGATATAGCACATGTACGCAGAAATCAAAACAAGAAAGCAGATGCCCTAAGTAAGTTGTCTTCAATGGCATTTGCTCATTTAACGAAGGAGGTTTTGGTAGAAGTGTTGGCTGATAGGTCAATTAAACGGGGCGAAGTTTCTGACATCATACCCGAGGAAGGCACCAATTGGATGACTCCGATTAGGGAGTATTTGATCAGCGGTATCCTGCCAGAAGACCCCAAACTCGCTCGAAAGATCCGAGTCAAAGCTCCCCAATATAGACTTATTGGGGATAATCTATACAGGAGATCCTTCTTATCACCATGGCTTCGTTGTGTGGGACCAAAACAGGCTTCGAACATCATCTATGAGGTTCACGAAGGATCTTGCGGGTTGCACGCAGGCCCTCGCTCCGTTGTATCAAAAATAATGAAACTTGGATATTATTGGCCATCCATGCATAGGGATGCAATAGAGATAATACAAAAGTGCGAAGCATGTCAGATCCACTCCAAAGTCCTGAGAATGCCTAAGCAAGACATGACCTCCGTTACGTCAGCATGGCCTTTCTGCCAATGGGGAATTGACATAGTCGGCCCCCTACCAGTTGCTCTAGGAGGGGTAAAGTTCTTGGTCGTAGCTATAGACTACTTTACCAAATGGGTTGAAGCAAAGCCCTTGGCATCAGTAACAGGAAGGCATATGGAGAAATTCGTGTGGGAACACATAATCTGTTGTTTTGGTGTCCCTCACATTATCATCTCCGACAATGGAAAGCAGTTCGCCGAAGGGGTGTTCCCAACCTTCTGCGAAGGCCTGAAGATCAAACAGTCATTCACTTCCGTTTATCATCCCCAAGGTAATGGACAAGTAGAAGTCACAAACCGGGATATTATCGAGGGAATTGAGAAGAGGTTAGGACGAAGCCATCATGGGTGGGTAGATGAATTACCCCAAGTTCTGTGGGCACATAGGACGCACCCCAAGTCAAGCCACGGGGAGACTCCTTTTAGCCTTACTTATGGAACGGAGGCTGTTATACCCTCTGAAATAAGCATTGAAACGGAACGTATTGTGAACTTTGAAAAAAAGACAAATGACGAAAGGCTTCGAGAAAATCTCGATCTTCTGGAAGAAAGACGAGAAATAGCTTCAATCAGGGAGGCTACCCACAAGCAGAAGATTGAAAAATACTATAACGACCGAGTTCGACCCTCCACGTTCAAGCCAGGTGAATATGTCCTTCGTTTGAACAGTGCAAGCAAGGCCGAATACGAAGGAAAACTAGGGCCAACATGGGAAGGACCCTACGTTATATCGGAAGCCTACGGCAACGGTGCGTACAAGCTCGCAACGCTTAAAGGAGAGGTCATGGATAGAACTTGGAACGGTACTAACCTTCGTAAGTTTTACATCTAAAACTTACTACAAAAAAAAAAAAAAAAAAAAAAAAAAAAAAAAAAAAAAAAAAAAAAACTCAGTTTGTTTTTACAATTTCATGTAACGCATTCTTCTCACCTGGGGAAAGAAGCATTAATGGTAGGTGTCTTAGTATTCATTTCTTAAAATGATGTAATCCTCCCTACCCAATTAATGATATAACGCATTTCCCTCAAATCTCTTGTTTCGTTCTTTACAACAAAGATTTGTCCAGCCAAGTAGTATAAAAGTTTCAATGTCGAAGGATGTAGCAAGGCACATGCCTTGTATATAAATAACATCCATTACAATTCACATTAACTTTCATATGAAGTCTTAGGGTATTAAAAGCCCTTTGCAACTTAAGGATAAAGACGGAGTGGGTCGCGACCCTCTGTCGCAATCAAATTATACGATTGCTTAAAATATTGGTCCAAAATACACACAATAAGGTTATAACCTTAGGTTGTATGTTTACGTTCTTGAAATGAGCGTAAGAGAAGATAAACATGACAATAAAAGTGGGACATATCCCACTAAATTAGCATTAATGAAGACTACGTACAGTCTTAGCTACCATAATCACAAAAAGGACAATTGTCTAAAGTTATGGGTCGAAGCCCACTAACACGAAAGATAAATTGTTCAAACAGGCACACAGATCATAAATTGTCAAACACAAAGGCACCAGCCTTTAAACATGATAAATTGTTTTAAAAAGGGTACATTTCACCCTTATGGACCAAATTACTGCCAACACGGCATCCTTCAATTGTTCTTGGAAGAGTTGGGACGCTCCTAGTGGGTTGCAGACTTAGGTTTCTCAGACAAGGTCCTTTTGGTTGGAGACGGAGGTTGTATGCCCTTTGGTTTTTTAGAGAGGAGATCTTCGATGGAGGCTGAAGGATCTTTGGTTTCTTCGGCAAGGAAGGGGTACACTGCCATGGTGAATGCGTTACCAGCTTCATCATATTCCCGCATGGAATTCGGACGATAGTATGGTACCTCCGAAAGCACAACTGGTTTTTTGGTTTCAGCAATCTCCTCCAAAGTTGTGCATTTGCCATGGAATATGGCCGCATTCACTAGCTTGCCCACAACCTCCCCCACCTCATCGCTATGGTACAACTCCATAGCAATGTAGGGAACAACCTTCGATACAACCTCAGCCCTATCTTTCCTCAGACTTTGGCATTCGAGCTTCAACTTATCAACCTCTTGACAGCGCTTGGCATCCTGCTCCACTAACCTGGCCCTCTCAGCCTCCAATCCAGTACACTTAGACTCCAGAGCACTCACCTGGTTCTCATAACCAACAACTTTAGCTTCCTCCAACTTTAGCCTACCACACTCAGCTTGCGATTCCTTAAGTTGTTCCTCAAGACCATCAATCTTGGCTCGCAGAGCCTCATACCTTGGGTGTTTTTCAAAGTCCGCCATGGCTTCGTCACACTTTTTCTCCAACTCAGCATAACTCTTCTCCCTTTCCTTCTCTCTGGCCACAACAACAGCAACCTCCTCCTTCGCCTCCTTGACCTTGTTAAGCAATCCCCTTGTAAGAAAGCTAAGATGGCTGTCCAGCATTGCTTGCCTGATATAACTTTTGTCATTAAGATCGCAAAGCTTCTCAAGGGACATCTCACTCATTTTACTCCTCCAAGAGGCAGGAGTGATATTCTCAACAAGCAAGCGGCAGGAGAGGGCGTTGGGCAATTCCTTCGTATCTGGCAACCCTAAAAAAGAAAGAGAAAAACAATATAAGCCAAATACGTAATACGATGGGAAAGGAGGAGGACTCAAAGAACTTTTACTTACCAGGGATATCATCTTCATCAACCATCCTCTCTGGCGCATACATAATGGCTTTCCCATGAGCTTTTTCTATTTTTTGTTTGACATTCCTCGATGAGGGAGTAGGAACATTGGGTTTCCTTTTTGGAGCAGTCTTTGCAGCTTTGGCACTGGTACCTTTCCTTGTTCTCACTCTATCAGCAATACCGGAGGACCCTACGATCCTGAGCTGATCACTTCCGGAAGGGGTATCATCAGAGTCACCAACATCCTCCACAAGCTGGGGGGTTTCCTCAGAACCAAGAGGTTTGATTAGGGGAAGCATAGCAAGAGGTTTGGGTGGAGAGACATCAACATCGTTATTATTGACAGATATAGAAGGGGATCCCACTCCGAAACTTGTATCCTGAGGATCCCTCGGCATAAAGCTAACTTCTTTGGCACCTTCGGCCACAACAAAGTTTCTGAAAGCCATTTCTGCACAAACAAACGAAAAGGAGATGAATATCAGCAGATAAGTTATTTAAATTATTTAATTAAGATATATACATACTTTTTCCTTCAAAAATTATTTCAGGATGCAACAGAGAGCCTTCCCAACTCTCAGCAATACCAGCCATGAACAGGATAGGTTCGGGGAATGTCTGGACATCAGCAGGATGTCGTGCAAGCCGCTGGTACAAGGGGTCACTCCTTACTTCGTAAGGTAAAGGGTCATTATACTTCTTCTCGTCATACATGTTTGCTTCGTCCAGCAAGGCCGGATACTGGGACGGTATGATTGTGCTTTCAATATAAAAGAACTGACCTTTCCAGTTTCTTATGTTCGAAAAGGGTTTCGTCACAAGGATGGGAACATCATGTTCACTTCTTTTGGCAATAGTCACCCAATCCCCGCCGGGATACAAATTTATAAAACCCCTAAGCACATTTAACGAGGGATCATACCCATAAGCTTTACACATCACGATATAAGTAGTCAGTTTGGCTAGCCCAAATGGGTTAAACCTGGAAATGTGCACCTTATAGTATTGCAAAAACTCTAAAATCAAAGGATGAAGTGGAATCCTAAGGTTTGATTGGGTAAACGCATGAATGTATAAGCCTACGTACCCTTCTGGGGCATCAAAAACACTTTGTCTTTTACTGGGACGGATGATTTTGAGTCCAGAGGGTAGGGGGTAGTCACGCAGAAAATCAGTCAACGTTTCTTTAGACAAGGTGCATGTTTGTTCCCTAATAATCCTTTTGGCAGCCATACTCATATCAATGGAATAAAGTAAGAAGTTCAAAGAAAATAGTATTTTACCTTTTTTGTTCCAATGGAAGCACAATCACACAGAGTTGTGTGTGTATATTTTGGGCGGAGGTAAAAATATTCTAGGGTTTTACTGTATCGAAGAATAATTACCCATCATATCTTTAATCATAACCGAACACGTGTCTAATTTGCTATCTATGCGGATTTGAAATAGATTTTAAATTCTGAAAGGACGCTTACTTATACCGAGATAGTAGCCGTGGCAGTCCAAGTGGAGTAATCATGATTAATCCGCATTAAATGCGTGGTTAGTTGAACATTTATTTTCCTTTTTGCATGGTTAGTGTTATACAAGGAGTATAAGGCATGTTCGATTTGTTGAGTCGAATGCAATATATACTCGTACATATATATCACTTTCGACTGGGGTGCTTGATGATGTACCCTCCGAACGGGTCGAAGGACTCCCCTTCGAGCCTGTAGAAAGCCCTCCCTTCGGAGGCCCAGGTTAACCTCCTAACACGTTTCATTGGCGTAAAACCATTCGCCTGCGAACTGGTTACCATGTGGGAATCCGCCAATCGAAGCCTTAAGCCCTTCGGGGTATTCCTCTCGAAGGAACTAGCACGGAGAGCTATCCTGACCTGGTCAAACCCACGTCTCCTCTTCCCCTTGGCTTTCCCGCCAAAACAGAGATCGTGGGCTACAAAGCCCTAGCGGTTACCACAAAATCATGGGACGCCCCCATGATCTCCGAACAATGTGCAACCGCCCACTATGTCCTATTTCTCCCCTATAAATAGCGTAGTCGGGCATGAACAAAGTAAGTTAACTTCACTCTCTCAATTTACGACCTATATTACTATTACACATACTTACTCGCACACCGGAGGTGGTTCGCAGGGTCCAACCCCTGCGCAATCACTTAATGTAGTGTCTTCGTATTTCTTATTTTCAGGTTAAGAACAAGCTTGGCGTAATCTCAACACCTCATTATTCCTTTGATCACCATCGAAGGGTTGATCGTGCAATTATTTGTTCAATCAGTTAGCATCTAGCAACACGCCAATGCCCCCAGTACAACTCAAGGGTGGTCTCCTGGAAAAACCTTTTGATGATTCATCATCATACTTATCCTTTTGTTACTAATACTACGTTAATAAAGATATGGATCTTAGTCATTCTTTAATTAACTATTCTGTTTCTCGTTGTTTATGATTGAGCAAGATTACCAAATCGTCTGAATGTATTGAAGATAGATCTTGTGCATGGCCACGCAAATATCTTTTCAACCCTACGAGGGACCCAGTAGTATTAAACTTCAAAACAAATTTGAATGAAAAAATTCTTTCTTGACTACAAGCAAAACCCATGAACTTTGCAACACTTCTGAAAACAATCATTATGGCTACCAGTAACGTATAGCGGTAAATTGCTTTACAGAAATGCACTACATCTATGACAGTTATCTGGTATCTCAAGTATGAAGATAACTATATTCATGATTTACTTGATGACAAGATCCATAAAGTAAAATCATGTAGTTGGGATAAGTCCTATATTCAATTCATTGAATATCATGTGAAATTGGCATGTCAACGCATCAATATACTTTCAAGTATATTCTACCAATACTCATATTTGTCTTAATTTAATGATATTCCCATATCATTAATTGACAATGGACAATTTAGAATAATTAAATTATTCATGGATTAAACATGCAAATACAAGATATATTATTAAGAAAATGATAATCAAAAATAACAAATAGTTTATTTCATTAAAATAATAATTGTTCATAACATCCTTTTATCCAAACACTAATCACAGATGGGCATGAAACTACTAGCTAAACGAAGTCCTATGCCTTTAGCATGTTGATAAAGCTTTCCACCAGGTAAAGCCTTCGTTAAGGGATCTGCTAGATTATTATCTGTGTGAACTTTGAGTAACTCGATTTCACCTATCTCGACTTGTTCTCGAACATAGTGATATTTAATCAAAAAATGTCTGGTGCCTTTCATGATTCCAGGTTCATTGGTAAATGTAATTGCAGCTGAATTGTCACAATACATCTTTATAGGGTTTTCAATTGCGGGCATAACTCTAAGCCCTGAAACGAACTTCCTAATCCAGACGGCTTCCATTGCAGCTTCTGAAGCAGCTATGTACTCACTTTCTGTTGCAGAAATCGCTATGGTACTCTGCTTCTTGCTCTTCCAATCCACAGCTCCTCCATTAATGACAAAGACATAACCCGTCTGAGACTTCGTATCATCTTTATCACATTTCCAGGACGCATCGCAGTAACCTGTAACACCAAGTTCTGCTTCTAGATTTCCCCCATATACCAAAAACATATCTCTTGTAGCCCTTAGGTACTTGAGAATATGTTTAACAGCAGTCCAGTAGAGTTCCCCTGGATTCTGTTGATATCGACTGGTTATATTTTGAGCAAACGCCACATCAGGCCTTGTGCATCTCACCGCATACATAATAGATCCCACAGCCGAAGCATAAGGGACTTTCTTCATGCGTGTCACCTTTGCAGGTGTTGAAGCACATGCTCTGCTACTTAAGCCATGATTCTCTTGCATTGGCAAATATCCCTTCTTGGAATTTTGCATATTGAATCTCTTCAATATTTTATCAATGTAAGTACTTTGGCTTAATCCAATCAATCGCTTTGATCTATCTCTATATATATTGATTCCCAGAATGTATGTTGCTTCTCCTAAATCCTTCATGGAAAAACATTTCCCAAGATAGGCTTTAACCTCTTTCAATCTTGGAATATTTTTACCCACGATTAATATGTCATCAACATATAGGACAAGGAAAATAACATCACTCCCACTAGCTTTGTGATATACACATGGCTCATCAAGATTCTGAGTAAACCCAAACTTTTTGATTTCTTCATCAAATCTCTTATTCCATTGCAGTGATGCTTGCTTCAATCCATAAATGGATCTTTGAAGTTTGCATACACGGTTTGGAAATTCTGGATTCACAAACCCCTCAAGCTGCGCCATATAGATGTCTTCATCTAGGCGACCATTTAAGAAGGCAGTTTTGACATCCATTTGCCAAATCTCATAGTCATAGTATGCATCTATAGCTATGAGAATCCTAATGGCCCTTATGTCAGCTACAGGAGAAAAGGTCTCCTTGTAGTCAACACCATAAGTTTGAGTAAAGCCTTTAGCTACCAAACGAGCCTTATAGGTGTGTACATTGCCATCCATGCCAGTTATCTTCTTGAAGAGCCACTTAGTTCCAACTACCTTGGCATTGGGAGGAAGGTCTACTTCAATCCAGACTTCATTATCTCTCATGGATTGCATTTCCCCATTCATAGCAACTTGCTAAATTTCTTTTTCAGGATCATTCATGGCAGCTCTATAATTAGCAGGTTCTCCCAGATCCCCTAATATAGTTTCCTAAACTTCCACATTAAGACATGGACGTTTAGGTGCTTTCACAGTCCTTACAGATCTGCGAATGGGAACAACTTCAGGTGGAGGACCCAGACTTTCAGGTTCCACAGGATGTTCGCTAGTGTTTTCAGAAGGTAATGTATCTTCTTGATCGTCTTCCAGATCATAAATCCTCCCACTTAATTCTTGAGATATGAGATCCTTTTCAAGAAAATCTCCATACCTAGCAATAATTACTTTGTTTTCAGGCGGGTAGTAAAAGTAGTAACCCATTGTTTCCTTTGGGTATCCTACAAAGATACACTTTACATATCTCTGTTGGAGTTTATCTGCTGAGTCACGTTTAACAAACGCCTCGCAACCCTAGACCTTTAAATAAGACAAGTTAGGAGTTTTTCCATTCCATAACTCATAAGATGTCTTATCAACCTTCTTGGTTGGAACCATATTTAAAATGCGAATAGCAGATTCTAAGGCATATTCCCAAAAGGATAAAGGAAGAGTTGTAAGATTAAACATTTATCGCACCATGTCCAACAATGTGCGATTTCTTCTCTCAAATACACCATTTTGTTGTGGAGTATATGGAGATGTGAGATGCTGGACAATTGTAACACCTCAAAAATCGGGTCTAGCAGAAGCATACATGTCACTGGGGTGCTTCACAACTGGTATCACAACACAAGTTACCAAGAACGGTTTTACCTAAACCGTTTAGAAGAAAATTCATTATCAAAAGTATTAAATTTACATCATTCGAAAATAGTGTGGAAGTAAGGCCCTTAAATAAATAAATCGGTCCCAAATATAAATATCAGAGTCGTCTATGACCATGCCCCTTGCCAAGCGCCTCCAGAACTAGCTATCACCTTAAACCTGAAAATACATGCTAAAAGGGTCAGCTTACGCTGGTGAGTTCATAGGTTTTAGTTTAAAAAAGTTTGGTTGAACCAAAAGGTTTTCGAGTTCAAATCATCGCTCACAAACAAGTCAAATCCAAAGTAGGCTCACACTGCCTAAATCATCGTTCCAAAACCAAATTCGCAATAATAACATTTATAATAACAGTTGACCAAAATCAGTAATAAGTATGCTATGCGTTACTAGGTCGCAACCAACCAAACCAGACCCACTCTTGGGTGTATCCAAATACAATAACTGTTTCCTATAGGTGCACACTACGGATGTCTATAGGCACAGGAGCCCTCGGTAATAGGCACAAAGAGCCATCGTTAATGATTAGGCACAAAGAGCCCTTGTATATAACAACCATAGTCAACTAGCATAGCAACATATCGAAAACATAAAATAATAGTTGGTCAATTCAAAACGGTTTTGCAAGTTTCCTCCCCAAAGTTTAGTAAAGCATTAACAAGAGTAAAAATTGGGGCTATGAAAACTCACATTCATATCAGTTAATCACATAACGCCTTCAAATAACCAATTCAAATCTTTCAGTTAAACAGTCAAATATTGAGTAAACAGTTCGCGTATTTCAAATAAATAGTTATTGAGTTTAGTTAAAACGAGCATGTATTCTCCCCCAAAATAGTTTAAAAACCAGTAAAAGTAGGGGCCATGAACTCACCTTAGCCACAGCAATACAAAGATCACAACTGACACGACTGGCATTTAGAGCATATCACAACGGTCTCAAAACATACGGTACAACGGTACACGGAGGTACAAGCACAGTGGTACACAACGGTCTAGGATCGGCACAACCTAATACGTATACGGTTATCTCAAAATAAGTCTCGCAAAATGATAAAGTCTATAAAAGACAACGTGTCGTAGTTTTCGTGGATTACTCGATTTCAAAACTTATCAAAAAGCTTAGTATCAACGTTTCGTGTGGTGTGGTAAGAAAACATAGACTCGACATACAACTCACGCCAAAGAGAAATAGACGTCGACATAGTCGAGAGAATACTAATGAGAACTTAAACTAAGAAGAAAAATCTAGAAGTTAATGACAAAGAATCACTTCAAATAAAATAAATTGGTTTGTACGTTTCGGTATTTACCCCGATATCCCAACCCATAAACATCATATAAATGGAAATAAGTTTAACTAATAAAATCAGTTTTTCTCAAGTCGTCGTGACTTAAATAAATCAATTTCCTCAAAACAGTTTATTAGAATTTAATAAAAGTATCTGTTGGTTATTAGACATTATTTCCTTATTGTGTGTCCGTTACGAATCAAATATATTAAAGTCGTCGTGAGTCTAATATATTGTGTTCGTCTCCAGTCCAATAAGTCCATAATGTTCAAATTGTCCAAATAATAGTCAAAATCCGTATTCAAATCCAAATCACGATTCCAAATATAATCCTTCCAAATATAATCCAAAACGTACCAATTCTCACTATATCAAACCACTAACTATAGTTTTGCAACTCAGTAACCATAATATATTAGTTTCCACTTTTATCACAAACATCAAATAAACTTAACCAAACATACTCTTTAATATTTCTTGGCTCAACTCATACTTTAAACTAACACACCTTATAGTGGGCCGTTGGACCCAATTAAAATCTAACCCGTAACAAAATTATTCGGACCAACACTTACCATGCCGAGCTCATACGGTTTCGGCTTAAATCTACACGTTGTCTCAACCTAACATACCCCCCCATGGTTTCCGTTCCAAAATAAACAAATCCAACTCCAAATATAATCAAATTGAGCCACAAATACTATATACCATTCGGACCAATATTGCTCACCTCGCCAAGACCACGAGGTTTCTGCTTCGAACCTTGACGTGAACCAAACAACTAAACACAACAATAGCCACAAGCCTAAACTATGAACTCAACATATTAACAGCAATGAACAACCATTCGGCAACGGGGGAACCAAATCGAGCCACGACCCAACAAAGACAACAAATTCAAATCTGAGACCCAAACGGGTTTCAACTCGAGAGTAACACCAAACACGTGGTGTCGGGTTGACCTGACCCGTTTCACAGTAAACCAAACACCATTATCAGTTAAATCTTACCACAAACAAAGGCTTTATACCACACGAAAATAAGTTTTCCAAAACTCTATTTATCCTGTTTAAGTCCGCAAATCTTGATACATGTTTTATCCTTGTTATAAATCCACGAAAACAATGACAAACTAATTAAAACTGGTTAATAAAATAAGAACACGAGTGGTTTTACCATACCACATGGACAAACGAGGGGGGAAAGAGAGGCGGCGGTGGAGACTCTGGTGATGGTGGTTGTGGTGACTGTGGTGTCTGTGGTATCCTCGAACCAAAAACAAACATAAAACTTGATCTACACTCGTATAGTTGCAAGATGGTTTCGCCGGAAATTTCGCCGACATTAACGAGAAAGAGAAAAAGGAAGGAGATGGGGTGTAATGATGAGGGCTGATGGTGTTAATAATAGCGGTGGTGGGGTTGGAGGTGGTGGAGTGGCCGGAAAATGGTCGCCGAATGTTGGCCGAAACCAGGGGGCTGCCGGATATGAATGGGAATGATAACCCTAGATATGAGTTTAATAAGCTTATATAGACTAGGGTTAGGGTTTAGAAAAACCCTAGGGACCAAAGTGGCCAACAACCAAAGTCTAGGGTTGGCGGGGAACCTTTACTGCAGGGACTATTATTGTAATTTTGGCTATTTTTTTTGAAATGAGGCTCAGGGCTCGTTTCGACTAGCAAACGATCGATTCAAGACATGGGAATTTCACCATTGCGCTCAGAATAATTTATACAATAAAATAGACTATTCATACGTCTCGTTTCTCATGAATAATAAAATAATCAAATCAATTCGTCGATTGTGCCAGTACGCGTTGTGTACAAATTTCACGTTTTACTAGATAACTTCACATTTTTAAACCAAATAAGTTCAGAAAGATTCGTATATGAAGAACATATATAATCTCGTATAAAAATACGTCTGGAAATATTACGGGTGGTTACAGTCTCACCTCCTTAAACGGAATCGCGTCCTCGCGATTCAATTCATGTTACTCATTACGGTCGAAGAGAAATGAGTGTATACACACGAGGATTCATCGTCACGTTCCCACGTGAATTCAGGATCTTTCCGCGACCTTCGACGGACTTTATTGATGAGGATGCAACTTTACTGAAGTCGTTTGAATTCACGGTTCATGATTTCGATAGGTTTCTCAACAAAGTTTAAACATTCATCAATCTGGATCTCTCCCGGAGGAATAGCGGTTGCCTCATCGGCAGATCATTTCTTCACAATGCACATAAAAACGTTGCGAACACTGCTGAGTCATGACGGTAGCTCGAGTCTGTGCGCTACCGGTCCAACTCCAGCAAGGATTTTAAAATATCAATACCGCGAGGATTAAGCTTTCCATATTTACTAAACGTATCACACCTCCTCATGGTGAATGTTTGAGCATAATCTAGGCTTTAATTGGGAATTCAAGAGATTTACGTCATTTGTCAGCATAACTGTTCTGACGATTTGCGAGCAACTTGCATCTCGGTTCTGATCTGAACAATCTTCTTGGTAGTCTCGTGAATAAGTTCAGGGTCAGCAAGTTAAGGATCCCCAACTTCTACCCATCAAGTCGGCGATCGGCACTTGCGACCATAAGGTGTCTAGTACGGTGCCGTTGAAATACTGAAGTCGTAGGTATCGTTATAAGAGGATGTGGCCAACGGGAGATGTCTATCCCAACCATTGCCACACTCGATTACTCAAGTGGAGGTGCAGAATTCGCTCCGAAGGTCTAGCTTCTGATATAGCAGCAGGAACAACAAATCGACTTACAAAATGATTTGTGAAATGTTTTGTGAAACAGCTTATAGGGTAATGGGAAAACAATTCATCGTTTTAAAAAAAAATTGTAGCAAAGTCAAAATTTTGATTTTTAGTTTGATTCATAACATCGTAACAAAGCAGCAAAACGTTTTATGAAATCATTTTGCTAAATGATTTGTAGAAAGTTTACGGGGTAACAGGAAAGCAGTTCGCCATTTATGAAATGGTAGTAAGATCAAAATTTTGATTTTTGTGAAATAGCAGTAAAACATTTTGTAGGATGACCGCAAATGGTCGGTAGAAAAATCAAAGGCAGTTTGTAAATTAATGGCCAAGCAGTTTATTATCCTATAAGAGGTTAGCAAAGATATCTGTATTCCCGAGGGACGAGAGGAGAATTAGGTGATTGTCCCAAGGAACACGGTTCAGGTTACTCCTTAAGGTCTTAAAATTTCTTTTGGGCGTGGAATCTCTGACAAATGGAGAGTTTAGCGAGTTCAGAGTACAACTCTAAGGGAGGATGTTGATTGCTACCGGCAATCAGTCAGTTGAATCAGTAATTTACATAGTACTTAAAACGGAAGGTACCACGTTGATTGAACAGTATCGATTGAGCACAAGGCTTAGGGTAGAGGCTACTATAACAAGGCCACAACAAAAACAAGGTCTAATAACAAATCCAAATCCAAGATGACGTCCAAAATCACAAAACCAAACAATCCAAATTCAACCAGAATCAAATCCAATCCAAACATAGCCAATATCAAATCCAAACGTGGCCAAAATCGATTCCAAACGTAGCCAAAATCAAATCTAAACGTAGCTAAAATCAAACCCAAACATAGCCAAAACCGATTCCAAACGTTTCAGTAAGCTCGGACGGCTTATAACGCTCTTAAGGGGTTACAAATAAGTAACTCGGATTCAAACGGTGCCAATCGGGTCTAACCCGACCCGATGCAAATTACGGCCAGACGGCGACAAACAGGAATTCCATATAATGGAAAAGTATAGCGGTGCCAGGAGCATTACGGTTCATGCGGTGTTGTGATGCCAGTGTGTTGTGTGTATGGAAGTAAGATTCCATGTCCGTGTACACACGCAAAACTGTACCATTTCCAAAATCAAAATCAACCCGAACATAATTCCATTATAACTACTCCCAGTATTGCAAAATTCACCTTTGAGTCGGACATAGGTGATCAGGCTATGTCCCACTGTCCCTGGTTGAATATAGGTGATCAGTCTATATTCACCCGAGGTTCAATGAATTTTGGAATACTCAGCCTAGTTATACTAGTAGTATGTCCGTTATATCCAAAATCATTCCCAAAACCACGACAAGTGTACAAACTCGACATTCAATAGTGAGATTACGCAAGGAAATAGTGTAACTCTATGACAGGTATGGTGTGCGCATAAGCATATGAAAATGCTTATAGTGAACAGCTAGAACAGGCGGATATAAAATATCCACTAGTTAGGCACACATCTCAACAAATATAAAATCAAGCATCTCATCAAACAACTCATCAAATATATCATGAACATCTCACCTAATATGTCATTAATTATCTCGTCTCATCAATTATATCCTCAAACAAAATCATACGCGAGGCATCAGCTTGGCAGGTAGGCACGTGGCGGTCATAGGGTTAAGTTTTCATAAAAGTGGTTATAGTCCAGGTTTTAGAAAATAAACCCAGTTCTCTATAACCTGGGCTCTGATACCAATCTGTAACACCCTGAAAATCGGGTCTAGCGGAAGCATACATGTCACTGGGGTGCTACTCAATTGGTATCACAACACAAGTTACCAAGAACGGTTTTACCTAAACCGTTTAGAAGAAAATTCATAATCAAAAGTATTAAATTTACATCATTCGAAAATAGTGCAGAAGTAAGGCCCATAAATAAATAAAGTGGTCCCAAATATAAATATCAGAGTCGTCTATGACCATGCCCCTTTCCAAGCGCCTCCAGAACTAGCTATCACCTTAAACCTGAAAATACATGCTAAAAGGGTCAGCTTACGTTGGTGAGTTCACAGGTTTTAGTTTAAAACAATTTGGTTGAACCAAAAGGTTTTCGAGTTCAAATCATCGCTCACAAACAAGTCAAATCCAAAGTAGGCTAACACTGCCTAAATCATCGTTCCAAAACCAAATTCGCAATAATAACATTTATAATAACAGTGGACCAAAATCAGTAATAAGTATGCTATGCGTTACTAGGTCGCAACCAACCAAACCAGACCCACTCTTGGGTGTATCCAAATACAATAACAGTTTCCTATAGGTGCACACTACGATGTCTCTAGGCACAGGAGCCCTCGGTAATAGGCACAAAGAGCCATCGTTAATGATTAGGCACAAAGAGCCCTTGTATATAATAACCATAGTCAACTAGCATAGCAACATATCGAAAACATAAAATAATAGTTGGTCCATTCAAAACGGTTTTGCAAGTTTCCTCCTCCAAGTTTAGTAAAGCATTAACAAGTGTAAAAATTGGGGCTATGAAAACTCACATTCATATCAGTTAATCACATAACGCCTTCAAATAACCAATTCAAATCTTTCAGTCAAACAGTCAAATATTGAGTAAACAGTTCGCGTATTTCAAATAAACAGTTATTGAGTTTAGTTAAAACGAGCATGTATTCTCCCCCAAAATAGTTTAAAAACCAGTAAAAAAAGGGGCCATGAACTCACCTTAGCCACAGCAATACAAAGATCACAACTGACACGACTGGCATCTAGAGCATATCACAACGGTCTCAAAACATATGGCACGACGGTACACGGAGGTACAAGCACAGTGGTACACAACGGTCTAGGATCGGCACAACCTAATACATATACGGTTATCTCAAAATACGTATCGCAAAATAATAATGTCTATAAAATACAACGTGTCGTAGTTTTCGTGGATTACTCGATTTCAAAACTTATCAAAAAGCTTAGTATCAACATTTCGTGTGGTGTGGTAAGAAAACATAGACTCGACATACAACTCACGCCAAAGAGAAATAGATGTCGACATAGTCGAGAGAATACTAACGAGAACTCAAACCAAAAAGACAAATCTAGAAGTTAACGACAAATAATCACTTCAAATAAAATAAATCGGTTTACATGTTTCGGTATTTACCCCGATATCCCAACCCATAAACGTCTTATAAATGGAAATAAGTTTAACTAATAAAATCAGATTTTCTCAAGTCGTCGTGACTTAAATAAATCAATTTCCTCAAAACAGTTTATTAGAATTTAATAAAAGTATTCGTTGGTTATTAGACATTATTTCTTTATTGTGTGTCCGTTACGAATCAAATATATTAAAGTCGTCGTGAGTCTAATATATTGTATTCGTCTCCAGTCCAATAAGTCCATAATGTTCAAATTGTCCAAATAATAGTCAAAATCCGTATTCAAATCCAAATCACGATTCCAAATATAATCCAAAACGTACCAATTCTCACAATATCAAACCACTAACTATAGTTTTGCAACTCAGTAACCATAATATATTAGTTTCCACTTTTATCACAAACATCAAATAAACTTAACCAAACATACTCTTTAATATTTCTTGGCTCAACTCATATTTTAAACTAACACACCTTATAGTGGGCCGTTGGACCAATTAAAATCTAACCCGTAACAAAACTATTCGGACCAACACTTACCATGCCGAGCTCATACGGTTTCGGCTTAAATCCACACGTTGTCTCAACCTAACATACCCACCCATGGTTTCCGTTCCAAAATAAACAAATCCAACCTCAAATATAATCAAATTGAGCCACAAATACTATATACCATTCGGACCAATATTACTCACCTCGCCGAGACCACGAGGTTTCGGCTTCGAACCTTGACGTGAACCGAACAACTAAACACAACAATAGCCACAAGCCTAAACTATGAACTCAACATATTAACAGCAATGAACAACCATTCGGCAACGGGGGAACCAAATCGAACCACGACCCAAAAAAGACAACAAATCTAAATCTGAGACCCAAACGGGTTTCGAATCGAGAGTAACACCAAACACGTGGTGTTGGGTTGACCTGACCCGTTTCACAGTAAACCAAACACACCCTACGGGTTTAACTCATAACCACATCCGATTTATCACACTCACTGAGTCAACTCGACCGAGTTGACTTGACTTAGCACAATAATCAAAAAACACCATTATCAGTTAAATCTTACCAAAAACAAAGGCTTTATACCACACGAAAATAAGTTTTCCAAAACTCTATTTATCCTGTTTAAGTCCGCAAATCTTGATACATGTTTTATCCTTGTTATAAATCCACGAAAACAATGACAAACTAATTAAAACCGGTTAATAAAATAAGAACACGAGTGGTTTTACCATACCACATGGACGAACGAGGGGCGGGGGGGAAGAGAGGCGGCGATGGAGACTCTGGTGATGGTGGCTGTGGTAACTGTGGTGTCTGTGGTATCCTCAAACCAAAAACAAACATAAAACTCGATCTACACTCGTATAGTTGCAAGATGGTGTCGCCGGAAATTTCACCGAAATTAACGAGATTGAGAAAAAGGAAGGAGATGGGGTGTAATGATGAGGGATGATGGTGTTAATAATAGCGGTGGTGGGGTTGGAGGTGGTGGAGTGGCCGAAAAATGGTCGCCGGATGTTGGCCGGAACCAGGGGGCTGCCGGATATGAATGGGAATGATAACCCTAGATATGAGTTTAATAAGCTTATATAGAGTAGGGTTAGGGTTTAGAAAAACCCTAGGGACCAAAGTGGCCAACAACCAAAGTCTAGGGTTGGCGGGGATCTTTTACTGCAGGGACTATTATTGTAATTTTGGCTATTTTTCTTGAAATGAGGCTCGGGGCTCGTTTCGACTAGCAAACGATCGATTCAAGACACGAGAATTTCACCATTGCGCTCAGAATAATTTTTCCAATAAAATTGACTATTCATACGTCTCGTTTCTCACGAATAATAAAATAATCAAATTAATTCGTCGGTTGTGCCAGTACGCGTTGTGTACAAATTTCACGTTTCATGAGATAACTTCACGTTT
Source organism: Artemisia tridentata subsp. tridentata (assembly GCA_021014915.2). Classification (NCBI taxonomy): domain Eukaryota; kingdom Viridiplantae; phylum Streptophyta; class Magnoliopsida; order Asterales; family Asteraceae; genus Artemisia; species Artemisia tridentata. Next base: position 3,496,803 of record CP139501.1, read on the forward strand.
TTAAACCAAATAATTTCAGAAAGATTCGTATATGAAGAACATATATAATCTCATATAAAAATACGTCTGGAAATATTATGGGTTGTTACAACAATTCCTTTCTCAGCTAAATAATCTTTAAACTCTTGACTCAGGTATTCACCACCTCTATCGAATCGAAGAGCTTTAATCGTCTTTCTAAGTTGCAATTCTACTTCTGCTTTGAAAACCTTAAATGTTTCAAACACCTCATGTTTATGTTTAAGTAAATAAACATATTCAAACTTTCTTACCCTTGTCAACCTTTCCCTTACCCTTCTTATTCGCCTGTGGTTTTGGCTTTTGTATCCTACCCCCTTGTATAGCTAATACCTGAGGAGTAGGTGCCTTCTTTGGTAAACCTTTCTCATAGTCCATAAGCATTGCAAGCAACTTTGTGACTGTCTTCCCCGCGCAATGCATGTTATAGTTTCAAACAAAACCAGAGAATTTGATAACGCTCAAAATGAACATGTTTTTAGTCACGTTATCGTTGGATTTGTGCATCATATTTGGTTATATTTGTGTATATTTGTTACTAAATCATGAAAAAGTGTATATGCAAGTAAATATAGCCAAGTACAGGAAAAGATGATGAAAAGATGAAGAAATGAAGAAATTATGCACATTTGAAGAATCACGAGAAAGAAACGAGAAAAGAACCACACAAGAATTCAAGGATTTGATAAAGTCAATATTTCTATGTCTATGTATCAAGAAAAGATCAGGTTCTATGGAAAGAAATAGTGGCACAACAAAGGATTAAGCACGTAACGAGAAAAGGAAAAAAATAAAAGTATGCATGGCAGAATGGCCCATCCGATCGGATGGTGCCCGCATCCGATTCGGATGGGAGAAAAGTAATTTACCGAGAGATCCAACCGATCGGTTGGACCTCAATACCGATCGGTTGGAGGAGACTGAAGTTACAAAAACGCATTTAATGACGAATTTAAGCCCCATAATCATGGTGGCTTATCATTTCTTGGTTATTTACTGATTGAGGGACGTTTTTGCTTGAGGAGTAAGTGTTCTTACACTTATTTAAAGAGACCCTTGGCTAGTTTACAAGTGTGACAACCCAAAAACCTAGTAAGACTTACACTAAGTCTTGCTAAACTTATTATCATTGCCCGAAAGCTTGTAGTTGCTGTGAGAACATCCAGGGAATCTTGAGTTCAAGTCTCAAGAGTTGTGTCCAAGTGTGGAGTTGTTTACGTGTGATCATAGGCGATTGGAGGAGAGTGGTTGCTATAGTTCCACAATTCTAGTTCTTGTAATTTCACAACTAGGTATTTCTTGTTTGATTTATTATGAACTACTTTTACTTTAAGATAAATGAAAGTATGGTTGATTACTTGTGTTTGATTATGATTATTATGGAGTGATTTTGGTTATGCTTGTGTGTATGATGTGATAATGGTTGGAGTATTCTTATTTCATAGTGACGCATGAAATCATATCTTGTTTTATGAGTTTGTTGAAATACAATCTAATCTTGCTTAATTGGTTGGTAAAAACAGTTTTAAAGATTAACAAAGGCCGAAAGGATTTTTTTAATGTTTTTATTCCAAAAAGTTAGTGCACGAATTAGTATGGACTATGGTGTGTGACAAGCACCATATTAACTCATTAAAATGGATTTGGAAACAATTTCATCACGAGAATAGGCCGAAAGGATTCGTAGGAATTCCTAAGATAAGAAATACTTTTCAAACAATAAAGAGATTAATAGAATTATCGCACTAGTTAACAAAGGCCGAAAGGAATTAACTAGGAGATTGAATTCTTAGAAATGATTTCTCATGATAAAAACCATTGATTGTGAATCATTCATTTTAAGTTGTGCATCATTACAAGTCACACCAAACTTGTTAGATTACTCTATACAATTATCATGGAACTACACACAAGTATATTTGTTTTTGATTGATTTATTTTTGCTTACTTTAGAATTTACACCAAAAAGGATTGACAATCTTTTTTTGTCAAAACTTATTTTGCAAACCTAAACCCCAATTCCTTTGGGACGATCTCAACTTACCCACATTTACTACTACGGACGAGTATACTTGCTCGTATGTGTTGATTAGAGAATTGGATAAATTGATTTTATAAATTTTTAAAACTTGCACTACACACGACACATCAAGTTTTTGGCGCCGCTGCCGGGGAATTGTCTAAATTACTTGGTAGTTTGGTTTGCTAGTTTATAAGTTTAGTAGTAAAAAAAAAGTTAGAAAAAAAAAAAGTTTGGTTCGGAGTCAACCGAATCGGATGGATTTCTATCCGATTGGTTGGAGCCCTCGGTAAATTTTTTAGTTTTTAGGATTAAGTATTAATTTTTAGTTATTATGTTTATTTAATGTTATGTTTAATGTATTTAAGTGTTATAATTAATTAAGTTAATTAAATAGGGTAATAAGAATAGTTTTTTTTTACATGCCTTTAATGTTTTTAATGCTTTTAATTAATAGAGTTTATTTTAGTTTAATAATTGGTAGTTTAAGAGTTTTTTTTTTCTTCTTAATCTTACTATCTTATAATGGAGGAAGCCTTCTATAAATAATAATACTTAAAAATTCAGCCTTCTATAAATAGTAATACTTAAAAATTCTACTACATAACTTACAAGTCTTAAAGCTTAATGTACAAAATACAAAGCACTATTAATGTGGTCAAGATATTTAATGTAGTCAATTAATTAACTGGTCAATAAATGCAATTAATGCAGTTATTAAAACACCCCTTATATAAGAAATACAAATTATCAAGCATATTGCACAACCAACTTAAACACAATTCAAGCCCAAACGGGCAACGGGCCAAATGGGCTCGAGCCCGAACGGGCACGGGCCAAACGGGCTCAAGCCTGAACGGGCACGGGCTAAACGGGCTCGAGCCCGAATGGGCACGGGCTAAACGAAATTCTTGATATCCATAAATGTATTGTCAAAAAGAACATAATAAACTAAAATACATGATTCACCGGAAAATTTTATTTCAGGGTACCCGCCGCCGCAACGCGCGGGTACCCTGCTAGTTATGATAGTTAATGAGTTTAATGTTTAATCAAGTTAATAAAGTAATTAATTAGTTTAAAGATCATTAAGTTGTTAATTATGTGTTTTTAATTTTTAATGAATTAGTTTATTTCTAATTATTAGAAATTAAAAAAAAAAAAAAAAAAAAATTTTTTTTTTTTTTTTTGGAAAAAAAAAAAAAAAGAAGTCTTAATTTAGTTTTTAATTTTTTTTTTTTTTTTTTTTTTTTGAAAAAATCGATCTAACCGATCGGATGCTGCCCGCATCCGATTCGGTTGGGCAAATCTGAGTTTTAACGATTCAACTATCCGATCGGAGGGATTCTAATACCGAACGGATGGATGCCTCGGTAAAATTTTGTGAAATTTGAATTTTTAGTTGTTATGAAGTTTTAATAGTTAGAAGTTGTTTGTTTGTTTGCTTTGATTTTATTTATAAGTTATCTCGATTATAACTAACCCTCACGCTAATAGTTTGGATTTCTTTTGTTTTTTGTGGTTATGTTATAGTTAGTGTTTAAGTAGAATGGAGAGTTTAAGCGAAGTTTCGGAATACTTGAGAAATTTGGAAGAGATGCTGAAAGAGTCGGGTGATTCATTGGAAAGTTTGGGAAATATTTTGGAAGAAGCTAAGGTTGATTTGGAAAGACAAGAAGAAGTTGGAGAAAGTCATGTTATTTCACCTAAGGAGAAGAGAGTTGTTGTGTTTACACAAGCACCACCTAAAGAGTTTGATGTACCATTCATGAGGTATTCTACACCTTGTGGAGTGGAAGGTATTAAAGCTTGGGATGCTCAGCTTAACATGGAATATGGTGACAACTATATTACGGAAGATATGCTTGGTAAGCTTGGTTTTGTTAGGCTTGACTATGAGGATTATGGAAGAAAGATAGTGAGAGATGTGAATGTTAATATTCATGGTCATGTGTTCAAAGTTGATTTTGTTGTTTTGGAATATGGAAATGCGGATGAACCAGAAGTTGTGTTTGGTAGAGATTTTATGGTTAAGACTAAATGTAGGATTGATTTTGCATTGGGAGAGATGAGGATAGATGTTGATGATATGGTAGAAGAAAAGGTAGGAAAGGGAGAGATTGTTAAAATGGGCAAAGCAAATAGAAAGAAAACACCACTTAACAAACTTACCCAACCCTCCACCCCTAAGAATGAGAGTTCTTCATCTAGTTCACCACCAAAAACACCACAAATAGTTAAACCATTAACCCAACAGCAAAAAGAAGCAATTCTGGAAAATTTGGAAACAAAGTTTAAGGAGCTTATGGAGGAGAAGCCGGTAATAGAAGTGTTGAATAATTACATGACTTATCGTAAGAAGTTGGATGCAGTTATGATGGCAAGGGCTAGGTTAGAGGATAAGAATTTTGATGAGATTGCAAGAGAAAGGATAGTTGAGAATGGGTTGCCTAAAAAGGAGAGTGATCCAGGAAATTTTGTGTTACCTATTAAAGTTAATGGAACCGATGTGATGTATACGTTGGCTGACACAGGAGCAAGTGTAAATGTAATGCCGTATCCATTGTATAAGAGATTAGGACTTGGTAATCCTCAACCAAATCAATATAATCTTACTATGGCTGATAATTCACGAGCAAAAGCGATGGGAGAAGTAAAGAATGTTAGAGTCCAAATAGGATATCAAGCTTTCTTGGGCGATTTTCTTGTGCTTAATATTCCGGTGGATAAGGAGTTACCATTGTTGTTAGGAAGAACATTTTTGAGAACTTGTGGAGCTATTATAGATATGGGTAGAGGTACTATGACTATAAGTGATGGAATCTTGAAGCATACCTATTATCCAAAGCCTAGAGGAAAGATTGTTAAAGAAGTTCATGAAGAAGAAGAAGAAGAAGAAAACCACTTGGGTTGCTTTGAAGTAGGTAGAGATGAAAAAGGGAGGCCTAAATATGGGCCGGTTGTCCCAAGTTACTTTGATATTGAAGATGAGATGGAAAGAGCTCTAGCGATGGAGGCTTTCTATAACCCGTTTAAGAATGTTTTTGTGTTTAACAAGTTGACAGATTTTCTTGGATCTTTACCAGTCCAATTAAAGAATTTGGAATGGGGACCCGAAGGAGCAAGTGTTTACAAGAAGGAAAAAGAAGACGAAGAATGGCATGTGAAGTTTGATATAGTTTGTCCGGATGGAAGGAACTTTACAAGGAAGTTTAAAACGCAAATGACTAACCGAAAGTTGTCCGGGAAGTTCCAAAATGAAGATATCTTGAGGCACGAATATTTTGAAGGATGAAAGACAAGAGTTTGAAGAATAAAAGCACAAAGCTTGTGCTAGTGTTTTGTTTGTTTTCTTTTTAATTTCTATGCATTTTAGTAGTTTCATGTTTGCATTTAAGTTTAAGTTTAAGTTTAGACCTTTTTAATTGTCTTGGTTTATTAAGTTATTAAGTTTATGAAGTTATGTTTTGAGTTTAAGAGTTAAGTTATGTTTTAGTTGTAGAGATAGAATTGAAAAACAAGTTGGGAGATTAAGCGTGTTGAAGTATTTTTTATATTTAAAAGAAATATTTTTGAAGAGTAAAACACTTCTCATTTGTTCTTACAAGTGTGAGACAAGTGTTGACAAAAGAAAAGTGAAGTTTTTGCAAAAATTCAATCCGAATCGGTTGGATCAAATACTGATCGGATGGATTGAAATATATATACTCAAGATTTCAAAAATCATAAAAAACACACACACACTCAATCCACCAAACTTGGGATTCAAAAATTCGACCATTAGAAGTCTATTAAGTGTTGCAGGAGTGTTGAAGAATCATCTATGGCACCTAAACAAGTAAGTAACATCATCAATTTGTACTAATTATGTTTTAATTCGAATTTCTTTAATTAGGTCAAAATTTGGGTATTTTTGGTATAGTTCGAATTAAGATGTAATTTTTTGTGGAATAGATGGGTAAATGATTGAGGAATTCATTGCAAAAAGAATTAGATAGATTGATTAAGTTTTGAGGAAGAATTGATTGATTGAATTTTTGGATTAAAATGAGTCAAAACTTTAAATTGATTTGGATTGCAATTGATGGTTTCCAGGTGTTATTTAGTTGTTGAGTAGTGATTCTAGGAAGATGCATTGTTGATTAGCACATCAATGGAAGAGATTTGATTTGGTAGTGTTCATATGTTCTAGGAAGGTTGAGAAATCATGCGAATTTGTTATGAACGTGTTTGGAGACGAGTGGGATATGTAGAAACCATTATGATCGATCAAATGCAGGATAGGATAGAGCTGGATTGTTGGAATTGATTAGAAATCGGGAAAGGAAAATTATTTTTGAGTCAGAAAGCCTCAACCAATTCGGTTGCGGGTAGATACCGATCGGTTGGGCTGGGACAATTACTCCATCCGATCGGATGGTGAGTAATACCGATCGGATGGAGCTCTCGGTAAATAAAAATGAAATTTTTTCCAAGCGAGTTTTGTGACTTCTAAATCATGCCATCTTGGTTTTTATGCTCTTATACTATCATATATTTGTGTTTTCTACAGAGTTATCTTGCAGATGGCTCGAGTTCATCACGTGGTAGAGTGAATCCGATTGTAACGAAGTATGTGCAAAGGAATGCCAAGAGTAAGGTTCAATATACTTTTAATTCTGAAAGTAATGAAAACTTGAAGTTCAGCAAGGTTAAGAGGAAGGAGGAAAAGCACGCTTTTCGGGAGCGTCTTTCAAAACTACAAGGAAGAGAAATTGCTAAACCAATGAGGTTCTTCGTCAGGTGTTGGAAAGAAAAGGCCCAAGTTTACAGTTTTTGATGATGAAGAGAACTATGAGGATGATGACGAGAGTGAAGAAGAGCGGGTTTATGGCAATGAACACATGGATGCCGATGATTGATGATCATTGAAGATATGGTTGAGCAATGGTTATGTTTCAAAAACAATGTTGGTTGAATAATTTCTATTTCCACTACTTTTAACTTAACTTTACTAGAGTTTGATTATTTATGGTTTGTTTTGAATTATTTTTGTTTATTTTAGTTTTTTTAGTTTTTTTTGTGTTTAGTTTGTTTCGCATATAGTTTTTGCAGTTTTTGTTTGCAGGGGAAGAATTCACGAAAGCTTAGTGTTGATCAATATTCGGAGTTAGGAGAACTCATGTGCTTACGTAAAGATCAAATAAATCTATGCGAATTTTTCCCGGGTAGTATTTTATTCTATTTTATTTTATTCTCTAAATTTTTCCCATTTCCTTTACTTTTAAGTTCATTTTATTACATTGAGGACAATGCAAAACTTAAGTGTAAGGGAGGGAAGAAAATAGGAAAAATTGGTATGATTTTTAAATTTTTAGTTTTAGTAGAATTTTGGGATTCGAGTGACTAGAGTTGTGTTCGCCCTTGATGTTCTAGTTATTTATATATTTTGATTCAATGGTAAGAATGAGGCTATTTGAAGAAAAAAATGGAATTTAATCAAGGAAGGAGAGTTATTGATAACTATTGCTAGCACATGTTATAACCCACCTTAAATTGTGAGGATTTAAGCCTTTTTGTATAAAGCATTTCTTATGCTCTATATTTTGTTATGAGTGTGCCGGTGATCATGTTGATTCTAGAACTTGTACGTGTTATGCATTACGGTTAAAATTACTTTCGAGTAATAAAATATATTCAAATGATAAGAGGCAAATTAGGATTTACACCAAATGGCCTTCCGTTTACAAAAATATTTTTTGCTGACCACATTGGTTAGTTATCCTTAGTATTTGGAACCCATTTGTTAGCGTTAATCTTTTACGCTAGATACCCTTAGTTACACCTTCTGAGCCTTATCTTTTCTTTTGATTAAACCCAGAAAAATACAAAAAGATTTTACACCTTACACCTTAGCCTTACCCGAATCAAGTTCAATTGAAGTTCGAAACTAGTTATTTTTTGATGATTACATGTTGACCACACTTTGTATGTGTATATGTTGTTTCATTGAAGAAGGAGGTCGCTACTCTTATTTGTATTTTTTGTAGCGTGTGCTCATCCAAAAAGTGTGGTGGGGATGTTTAATAAAAAAAAAAAAAAAAAAAAAAAAGGTGATAACCAATGTGTTAGATTATTATGAAGATGAAGGAAAATGAAGTATTTTTTAGATATCAAATAATTCCCATGTCTTATCCTTACCTTTACCAATTACTTGATTCGTTGTTAGCTTTCGAGCATCCGGATTTAGTGATGGCTTTGTCTAGATATGTAGTGCATGGATGTTCTAGTGACCATCCGGGTTTTTGAATAGTTGAAAAACGTTGCTAGCGAGCTAGTGCGTGTTTTGGTGACCATCCGTTATGCAAATAACGTCGTTAGCGAACCAAAGGTACAATCTAGTGACCATCCGTTGCTTGACTAGTCAAGAATTCGTTGTTAGCGAGCTATTACATTCTTGTATGAAATATTTGCACAATAGCCAGGTAACCGTAACCTTTAACCTCAAACCCGAATAAAAGACCTCTTTGATGTTTTATTTTGTTGTTTTGATACTCGTACAAGCTTATGGTAAGAAACGTGATTCATGTCTAAGCAATTAAGTGATATGCCATTAAATTTACCCTTGAGTGTTGAGTGAATTTAAAAATCCTATGAGAGGAGCTTAGTTATGTTATCAAGCTCAAATTAACTTGTTTATGTTTCAAGAATTTTTCACACCTAAAAGTTAAAAATGACAATTGTTCCATTGGGATAGTTGTTGGATTTTTAAATCATAATGAAGTGGCCATTGAGTTTAGTTTTCTTAAAGCTAGACTTGCTCGAGGGCGAGCAAAACTCAAGTGTCGGGGATTTGATAACGCTCAAAATGAACATGTTTTTAGTCACGTTATCGTTGGATTTGTGCATCATATTTGGTTATATTTGTGTATATTTGTTACTAAATCATGAAAAAGTGTATATGCAAATAAATATAGCCAAGTACAGGAAAAGATGATGAAAAGATGAAGAAATGAAGAAATTATGCACATTTGAAGAATCACGAGAAAGAAACGAGAAAAGAACCACACAAGAATTCAAGGATTTGATAAAGTTAAGATTTCTATGTCTATGTATCAAGAAAAGATCAGGTTCTATGGAAAGAAATAGTGGCACAACAAAGGATTAAGCACGTAACGAGAAAAGGAAAAAAAATAAAAGTATGCATGGCAGAATGGCCCATCCAATCGGATGGTGCCCGCATCCGATTCGGATGGGAGAAAAGTAATTTACCGAGAGTTCCAACCGATCGGTTGGACCTCAATACTGATCGGTTGGAGGAGACTGAAGTTACAAAAACGTATTTAATGACGAATTTAAGCCCCATAATCATGGTGGCTTATCATTTCTTGATTATTTACTGATTGAGGGACGTTTTTGCTTGAGGAGTAAGTGTTCTTACACTAATTTAAAAAGACCCTTGGCTAGTTTACAAGTGTGACAACCCAAAAACCTAGTAAGGCTTACACTAAGTCTTGCTAAACTTATTATCATTGCCCGAAAGCTTGTAGTTGCTGTGAGAACGTCCAGGGAATCTTGAGTTCAAGTCTCAAGAGTTGTGTCCAAGTGTGGAGTTGTTTACGTGTGATCATAGGCGATTGGAGGAGAGTGGTTGCTATAGTTCCACAATTCTAGTTCTTGTAATTTCACAACTAGGTATTTCTTGTTTGAGTTATTATGAACTACTTTTACTTTAAGATGAATGAAAGTACGGTTGATTACTTGTGTTTGATTATGATTATTATGGAGTGATTTTGGTTATGCTTGTGTGTATGATGTGATAATGGTTGGAGTATTCTTATTTCATAGTGATTCATGAAATCATATCTTGTTTTATGAGTTTGTTGAAATACAATCTAATCTTGCTTAATTGGTTGGTAAAAACAGTTTTAAAGATTAACAAAGGCCGAAAGGATTTTCTTTATGTTTTTATTCCAAAAAGTTAGTGCACGAATTAGTATGGACTATGGTGTGTGACAAGCACCATATTAACTCATTAAAAAATGGATTTGGAAACGATTTCATCACGAGAATAGGCCGAAAGGATTCGTAGGAATTCCTAAGATAAGAAATGCTTTTCAAACAACAAAGAGATTAATAGAATTATCGCACTAGTTAACAAAGGCCGAAAGGAATTAACTAGGAGATTGAATTCTTAGAAATGATTTCTCATGATAAAAACCATTGATTGTGAATCATTCATTTTAAGTTGTGCATCATTACAAGTCACACCAAACTTGTTAGATTACCCTATACAATTATCATGAAACTACACACAAGTATATTTGTTTTTGATTGATTGATTTTTGCTTACTTTAGAATTTACACCAAAAAGGATTGACAATCTTTTTTTGTCAAAACTTATTTTGCAAACCTAAACCCCAATTCCCTTGGGACGATCTCAACTTACCCACCTTTACTACTACGTATGTGTTGATTAGAGAATTGGATAAATTGATTTTATAAAATTTTAAAACTTGCACTACACACGACACATCAGAATTCCTTGTTCAAGGATCTGTTGATTAAGTTCACACATACATTTTCCGGGTAGATGTAGTTGATCTGAGGTAGTTGGTCCATGTAGCTCTTCATTTCCAACACATGATTACTAACAGGTTTACCTTCACCCTGCTTGCAGCTATGTAATGCATCGATCAAATCATACAATTCAACTACAGGTGGTTTCTCATAAGTCTTTTGGAGTTCTTGAATCATATCATAAGGAAAATGGTACTCAAACTGCTTTTGCAATTTGGGACCAATACTTCCAAGCATCAAGCACACAACCTCATTGTGCTTTTTATACTCCTGTTTTCAGGCAGCTCTGACATCCTTGGATTCAGTAACATATGGTTCAGCAGGGCAAGGCTTATTCAAGTATTCCAGCTTATCGAACACTCTCAAGACTATCCTGAGTGACCTATGCCAGTCATTGAAATTCAGGCCAGTCAATTTTTCCCGTTCAAAATGATTTTTGAACGCAGAACTTAGTACAACATTATTGGGTTGAGCCATTTCTATAGAAAAAGTTCAATTATTAGTATTTTTGATAATACAACTTTTCAAGAAAATAAAATACCCACGAAAATATTCATATAACCATTTAATTTTCTTGAAAAACTAGGATCCAAATTTACATAATTTCACTACATTAGTTGATCTGCTAGTAATGAAAGTATAAATTATGGTAATCTGTCGAACAATAATTGGCAAACAATTTCCAATTCCTAGATCATTATGGGATTTACTTTATTTTCGCTTCGATAAGGTTGTTTTCTCTTTTTACTACTAACTGTTTGTTGTTCTTGAAATTGTTTTTGAGGTTGTTGTTGTTGAGGTTTTTGTTCTTTTTGAGGTTGTTGGGGTTTGGGATTGTCGGGTGATTTTGTATTTTTGTTGTCGAAAGAGAAGAAGTGGTTGATTTTGGGTTGATTTTGGATTGTTGAGAATCCATTCAGTGGCATCAAAAAGTGAATTTCCACCGGTGGCTGAGAGGGCTTGGTGTTGTTCACGTTACACAACTAGAATTAACTACAAAGTTAACCAAATCATGTTCCATGACTGATCAATGTATTGATTAATTTAAACAAATAAGTAAAACGTAAAAGATAAAAACACAAGTTTTTCAACGTTTAAATTCTTATTAGAAATTAATCAAAAGAATCTATACCCAAGTGTTTGCGGAATAAACACTTGGGATTGAAACGACAAGGTATGGTATGTTCTCCTCACTAAAATCATGCTATGCTTGAGTGACAACTATGAATGAACCACTAAGCTCTCTCAGGGACTAGGTTGCTCTTTGGGGGGGAAAAGTGGTTTTGTGAATGTCTAAGCATTAAGTGCACAAAACTTGTCCACTTTTCTCCCTTATGATCCTATTTATACACAAGTATAAAAGAGCACCTGTGACTATAAAGACAAAAAGAATGACCTAACTAATCAGGACAAAATACAACTGTATTTTGTCACTGTTACAAGAATCTATTTTGGGAAGAGGTTAATACAGCTTTCTGAGTGACAGTGATGACACCGCTCTTGTTCTCAAGCCTTTCAGGAAAAGTTTGACTTTGGCCTGATAAGGGCTTCTCCTTATCTTTTCAAACTCTTCCCGCCTTGTCCCGCCTTTCTTTCAGACTTCAGATTCTTTAGTCTTAGTCTTCAGTCTTCAATCATTATAGTTGTTGAGGAGACTGGGGTTCAGTGAGTTATTGTCATCACTCACTGAACCCATTATCTTCTTCTTTTGCTTAAGTAACACTCAGGGAGTTCCGCCTCACTGAATGGTGAATCTTTCTTCTTAGATTCGTCCTAGGCATCCTGTAGATAACTCACTGAGTGACTGTTCACTTAGTGACCTGAGAGCGTTCACGGTTGTTTAACACTTGGGCTAATGATGAGGCGAAAAGTGTACCGCTTTTAAGGGGTCATTTAAGCCCGAAATCGTATTTATTTGATCAAATATTGCCCTAAATCGTTCCTTTTGTCATTTTAGGTACTTTTGAGGAGAAATCTGGAAAAGGAGGCATTTTGGACGTTTTTGGAGCATAAAAGTGAAGAAAACGGCAAAGTCTCAAAATTGTGCTGAAAGTCACCTTTGACGGCGTCAACATTAACTCCAGACGGCGTCATGCCTTGGCAAGAAAAGTTGGATGTGAAATTTACTCATGACGGGCCAGTGAGTTTGCATGAGAATTCTGACGGCGTCACGCTTTAACTAAATCAAGGGCGTCACGGCTTAAATCAAAGAGGGACGGCGTCACGTTATAGGTCCGACGGCGTCAAGCCTTGATAAGCCAGAATGGATTTTTGAAGAGCTAAAGAGGGACGGCGTCAAGAAGGTCACCCGGGAACCCTAAAAGCGGCGAGGTGACGGCGTCACAATGCATAAGGTGACGCCGTCAGATGTCAAAGTCTATATATAGTTTTCTAATTTTTTGTCATTAGAGGAGAGCTTAGTGTGTGGAATTTTGGGATAAAACCCTAAGACGATTTTAGCTACTTTTTCAGGGCTTCTTGCCTTGAGATCTTCCATGTTTCATTGAAAGATAAGTTATCAATTAATCATTCAATATGTCTATGTGTTGTTTGATTCTATCTTATGCTTGTCTTTTGTTTAACATGTTAGGCTAATTTTATCTTGTGTTTGCTTAGATCTAATGAAACCTAGCTATTGATTATTGGTTGTTAGTGTGTTGTTAGTTGTATTGGATGATTGTTAATCTATGTTAGGCTTAAGAAAACTGGCTAACTTCCTATTCGGTAACTTGCTTAAACGTCTTAAGAAACATGAACCAAACGCGTACTAAAGGTTTTTATGGTTGTATTTAATGCACAAGCGAATTCTAGTGATCCCATGTTAGGAGCTTCCTAGCCGGCTCGACATAGGAGTGAAGTAGGAGCTTGTAGAGTTTGGGGAAGTAAGTACGCCACCCCACGAATGGTATTAAGGAATACACCCGTCATCCACGCGACTAATACACACTAATTAACCGGTAAAAGATAGTTAGGGAGTAAGGAAATCTAAGTAAACACATTTCTCCACACATAAGTTTCTCACCACTTTTCATTTTTGTTATTTTATTTTATTTGCATTTGTAGTAATTTGGGTTAGTTGACTAGCAACTAATTCCGCCCACTCCTTCAAAACCCGAGATTTTACTTGCTTTCATAAAAATATAAAAACATAAAAAGAATCTTCCTCAACCCTTAGACCTAATTAGAGTAGCCTTTCACACCTAACGAACACTATTCCCTGTGGAGAACGATCAATCCCCCGTACTTACCACTACACTATACTAAATCGGTCAGGTACACTGCCTGGTGGGGTTGTAAGCCTCTTGAGATCCCTCGAGAGGTAAAACCTGTTGTAAGGTTGCAAAACCCACGCATCAAGTTTTTGGCGCCGCTGCCGGGGAATAGTTATTGTTTAGGTTGAATTTTTATTTCTATTAGGTCTACTCACTAGATTCCTTTCTAGTGAGATTTTTATTTTATTTTTCTAGGTTTTCTTTAGTCTATCTTATTTCTTTGTGTGTTTGTTCGTAATTTCCATTGACTCTTCCGTTCACCATTATGGAGAACGCGAATCCACCATACTACCAACCACGTAATTCACCCACTCCATATGACATCTTGATGTTTAAACAACATAAAGATGAACCTCTCTATGATGCATGGACTCGTTTTAAATATTTACTCCAAAAAGTCCCTCATCATAACTTCGATTTTTGGTCCCTAACTCAATTCTTTTACAATCATGTCGACCGACAAGCCCAAAGGTACATTTACCATATTGCCGGCAGGGATATTAGGGAATTAAGTGCTGAGAAAGCATGGGAAGCTATTGAAGAGTGTGCCCAATATTATTATATAGTAGACAACCCAACAAACGTTAGTACAAGTCAATTGACCACAAAATTCGAGGATCATGAAACAAGTTTGTTTGGGGATGAATATGTTAGTGTTGAGATACCTAAGTGGTTGTCATGTAATGCCATAGTACAAAACAAACACATAGGTGACCTTGATGTGATGGAGGATTTAGCCGAACATGATCACATTGATCAAAAAGACCTAGGTTTTATGATCGATGATGATGAATCTCAAGAAACACATGATGAATCTTTTGGGCAATTTGAATATAGCAGTCATAATATTGAGGATGATCCTTATGATTCGGATATAGAAGTTAAGATGCCTAGAGAAGCACTTGAGATACTTGGGAAAATGTTAGGGTTAGATCCTACTAAAATACATGATGAGGATATAGGTGATCTTGACATAAGGAATGATGAGGTAAGTAACATAAGCCCACCAAGTACCCCACAAGTCCTACCATCATTTGAGGCACACACCCCACCCGTGACTTACCCGGAAGAAGTTGAGGAGACTATAGGAACCCCAATAGAGGTAGAGCCCTTGGACCAAACACAACTAGAAGAAATAGGTTTGAATGCTTTTAGTGATCACAACCTTTCTTTTAGTTCTATGGAAGTTCCTAGTTTTGATGAACCGGAGCCTAAACCAAAACCGTTACCTAATCTTCCATCCTTAGATGTGAACTTAGGAATTGAATTAGGTCCCGACCCACCCATCAAACCATATAGTCCGGGTAGTTTTATGTTGAAGGTAGTAGACTCTAAGCCTTGTAGAGAGGAAGCTGACATAGGAGTGAACCATAACCTTACATACTTACATCACCCATTCATGATTGATCGTAAGAAACATTATGGGTTTAAACCGGGTTTATTAGGTCAAGATGGATTCCCAATTAGGAGTCTCTCAAAGTTGATAGAAGATGATCCCTTTTTAGGAGGAAACTTTAATTCACCCATTGACCAAAGTAAACTAGGCAAGGTTATGATGAAAGGAGCACACCCCTTTGAGCATATAATTCATCCACCACTCTTTCCTCACGTGGCATACTCCTACCGAGCTGGTGTGTATCGCTACTATCACCCGCACTTAATCCTAAGTGTAGGGAAAACCTCTCCTTTATCCATTAAATAAGGGTAGAGTCAGGCTCGTGACTCGAACAAAAACAAGCGCTCTTGGGAGGCAACCCAAGCTTTATTTGCTTTATTTGTTTTATTTGCTTTGTGTGTTTATTTATTTGTTTGTTTGATTTTATTTGCTTCCGTATGTATGTTTAATTTTTATTATTATTGATTCATGTTCAAAACTAAATTGTGAAAATGCTTTATGTTGTTTTTAACTTCGTCTTAACTACATATAAAGGTATTTTGCAAAAGATAAATGTAAGGGAAATCTAAATCGGTTTATTAGAACACAAATTAACATGAATCGTAATAATAATAAATTAGCATACATATTAGTATTTGTTTGAGTCAAATGCTTGTATCGAGTCATAATGATGTTTTGCAGGATTTCCAGGAAGTAAGGTAAAGGTTTTTCCAGAAATTTTCCGGGAACTTAAAACGAAAATTTTTGTCAGGTCATTTCTGACGGCGTCAGGGGTTATAACCTGACGGCGTCAGAATTAATTTCCAGAAATTTTTGAAAGTTTTGTTTTCATAAAAAGTTTTTATTAAATCTCCAACTTATAATCTCCAGGAATCTGCAAAATTATCAGTCCACAAGCATTATATCCTTATATATAGATTTTTCCCGCCGATGTTATGCAGGTTTTCGTGTTTGTTTTATCAGGTTTAACAGGTTATTTTGGACAAGGAGATGTTTATGGAATCAAGCTTATGGCGATGCATTAGTCATGGAGCTTCAACATTCTCTTTGGAGGAAGATTTAACCGTGTAATTTCATTATCCACCGAGCGAATCAGGGGAGTATTTGATTTCATTCTTTTACTTTTTGCTTTTACATCTTATTATTTGAACATTGGGGACAATGTTCATCTTAAGTGTAAGGGGAGGGTAAAAGTACGATTTTAGAGAATGCCATTGCGCTTGATTTTTGTTTGTTTAATAGTAGATGTGTAATAAAACTGAGAGAAATACTTGATTAAGGTAATTTTAGTGCCAAATTTAAAATTTTTTACAACATATAGGAGTGAAACTTTGATCTTAATGAGCGTCTCATGGATAGGAGTTATATGACTAGCACAAAAACCGTACCACAAAAAAATTTTCCACCCCCAAATATGTGAGGTTCGCCCCTAGAATTGGTAGGAAAAGCATTTATGCTATGATGTGTGTACCGGTAGCACTTAGATTCTAGAACTTGCGTTAGGACCATTCCGAGGCCACAAGTGAGACTACATTCGTGTAGTTAGATTTACTACATGATAAGAGGCATTAGGATTAACCCATTGTTTTACACCTGTGTTTTTTGTTATAATTACATTGGCTACATTGGTCAAGTAATTCTCCCACACCCTTTGCGTTGTACTCATTTTTAGTACACGATACCCCTAGTACACCCCTCAGAGCCTATCTTTTCGTTTCGACCTTTAAGCATTTTACTTAAAGGAAGAATTTGTTACACCCCACTTAAATGTACACCCAAATCGCCTTAGCCTACCTTGTATGCACTCATCTTTAGTGCATTATTGTGACAACATTTGTTTAAACCCAAGTTAATTATCTAGTTGATTACATGGTTGCTAAGTCGAGTCATATCCTTGTACATATTGTTTTGGGACGATTGGGACTCATGGGTAAAGTACTAGTGTAATGGAGTAATGGGGATGAACATCATTTATTACCCCCATATGTGCTAAATATTTTAAAAGTACTCCAAGTTTTTCAATTATCTTAATTCGAGTCATTAGAATAGTCATTTGTAAAGTTATATAAAAGTTCAAGTGTAAGGGGATGCAATGCCCCTATGATGTATTATTTTGGATGGTAGGGTAAAAGTGTATGCAAAAAAAAAAAAAAAAAAAAAAAAAAAAAAAAAAAAATCAAGAAAAATACAAAAAAAAATGAGAAAAAGAAAAATAGAAAAAACATACGGACTACCATCCCGTTTTATTTTATGTTTATTTTATGTTTATGTTATTTTGTTTCTAGCTTAAGATCGAGTCTAGTCTTGGCTTAGCAACATTGTATAGTACATGTAATTGATCAAGATCTTTAACTCGCCACCAGTAAAATATCCTTTATCCAACAAAACCGTGTTTTCCTTTTCCCTACACCTAACGTTATAACCCATTTAAAAGCCCTCTTTGATAGTTTATCTTAGGTGCTTACGCCTAGTGGAGGAGGTTTTCGATCCTTTCCCAAGCCTATGGTAATCTATTTGCTATGACAGGTAGTGAGAGATATTATCCGTTTTCATTTATGAGATTTATTTTGATGACACTTGAGAGATGTGAGTATCTAAACACTACTTGTGAGGTGCTAGTATGTAATCTCCGTGCTTATTATGATTGAAGTGGAACGATTATTTGTTGTAATTACTTTTATGTTTGCATTAAATGACCCCTAACTTGTATTTTGATTAGAATAAAAGCGCATTTGCTTGAGGACAAGCAAATCTCAAGTGTAAGGGTATTTGATGAGGCGAAAAGTGTACCGCTTTTAAGGGGTCATTTAAGCCCGAAATCGTATTTATTTGATCAAATATTGCCCTAAATCGTTCCTTTTGTCATTTTAGGTACTTTTGAGGAGAAATCTGGAAAAGGAGGCATTTTGGACGTTTTTGGAGCATAAAAGTGAAGAAAACGGCAAAGTCTCAAAATTGTGCTGAAAGTCACCTTTGACGGCGTCAACATTAACTCCAGACGGCGTCATGCCTTGGCAAGAAAAGTTGGATGTGAAATTTACTCATGACGGGCCAGTGAGTTTGCATGAGAATTCTGACGGCGTCACGCTTTAACTAAATCAAGGGCGTCACGGCTTAAATCAAAGAGGGACGGCGTCACGTTATAGGTCCGACGGCGTCAAGCCTTGATAAGCCAGAATGGATTTTTGAAGAGCTAAAGAGGGACGGCGTCAAGAAGGTCACCCGGGAACCCTAAAAGCGGCGAGGTGACGGCGTCACAATGCATAAGGTGACGCCGTCAGATGTCAAAGTCTATATATAGTTTTCTAATTTTTTGTCATTAGAGGAGAGCTTAGTGTGTGGAATTTTGGGATAAAACCCTAAGACGATTTTAGCTACTTTTTCAGGGCTTCTTGCCTTGAGATCTTCCATGTTTCATTGAAAGATAAGTTATCAATTAATCATTCAATATGTCTATGTGTTGTTTGATTCTATCTTATGCTTGTCTTTTGTTTAACATGTTAGGCTAATTTTATCTTGTGTTTGCTTAGATCTAATGAAACCTAGCTATTGATTATTGGTTGTTAGTGTGTTGTTAGTTGTATTGGATGATTGTTAATCTATGTTAGGCTTAAGAAAACTGGCTAACTTCCTATTCGGTAACTTGCTTGAACGTCTTAAGAAACATGAACCAAACGCGTACTAAAGGTTTTTATGGTTGTATTTAATGCACAAGCGAATTCTAGTGATCCCATGTTAGGAGCTTCCTAGCCGGCTCGACATAGGAGTGAAGTAGGAGCTTGTAGAGTTTGGGGAAGTAAGTACGCCACCCCACGAATGGTATTAAGGAATACACCCGTCATCCACGCGACTAATACACACTAATTAACCGGTAAAAGATAGTTAGGGAGTAAGGAAATCTAAGTAAACACATTTCTCCACACATAAGTTTCTCACCACTTTTCATTTTTGTTATTTTATTTTATTTGCATTTGTAGTAATTTGGGTTAGTTGACTAGCAACTAATTCCGCCCACTCCTTCAAAACCCGAGATTTTACTTGCTTTCATAAAAATATAAAAACATAAAAAGAATCTTCCTCAACCCTTAGACCTAATTAGAGTAGCCTTTCACACCTAACGAACACTATTCCCTGTGGAGAACGATCAATCCCCCGTACTTACCACTACACTATACTACATCGGTCAGGTACACTGCCTGGTGGGGTTGTAAGCCTCTTGAGATCCCTCGAGAGGTAAAACCTGTTGTAAGGTTGCAAAACCCACGCATCAGCTAATTTGTATTCAAATCCTTGTTGTCAGGACGCTTGGGTACTGAATGGACCCAACAATCTCCCCCTATTTGGATATAAATTATGCCTAAGTGTTTCATCAATGTAAGTGAGCAAATGGGCTTATTCTTACACTGAATATATTAGAAAGCTATTAAAGGACACTGATATAACAAAACATGGGCCATCATTTTATTCATATCATTACAAAAGTCCTATAATCTAAACATAATACTCAGGGATCTGTACTCAGGCTTCCAAGATTCCCATGAGTTCCAACTTAGCCTTCTTAGACACCAACTTCTCCTTGTCGGGTCTTTCATTCATCATTTTGTCCATCAGCCTTATAAACTCTTTATTTTCAGGGCTCTTCACGTGAAGTGCCATTAGCTTGTATGCAAGAAGAGTTGTTATTTCCACCAAGTTTATGTCACTGACTCTTTGAAAGGCCTGTTGGCCAAACTCATCGACGAAGAAGATACCATACTCAGGAAGCTTGATTACTTGATTGGGAACGAACTTGACCCCTTGAGGAGGAATCCTGTTGCAGTGAAGGGCAGCTATGAATTGTTCAGCTTCTTGGCCTATAGCTTTCCTCTTCTTCCCAGTCTTCTGAGTTGGTTCAGGGATTGCCAGTCCCTGAGAAGCAAGTGCCTTCTCATGATCTATTCCCAAACTCTTGGCCACTCTTTCAAGTTCTTCATATTTGTTGTTAAGGGTAGCCATAAGGTTAGGAACGATCCTGTTTTTCTTCTTCCTCAGGATGGGCCCCATCATGTCCCATTCTTTTATCCCATAATCAGAGAACTTGAAAGGTGTGTTCTTTTCAGACTTCCTTGGTCCTCTATGAATAGTAATGCTTATGGGCTTGGTGTTGGCATGAATGGTCATGTCAGTTATGAGACCTTCACCCTTCGTCTTTGTCATGTACCACAAATACTTCTCATATGTTCTCTTCTTCCTTTCAGTGTTGAGCTTGACCTTAAGATTATGTTCTTTGATCCGGTCAGCCTGAAGTTTGAGGAATTCTTCCCCCCTGATAACCTGCTCAGTTTCCCTAATGACCTCCTTGGCCACTTCAGCAATTACTGGCCTACTGAGTCTTTCAGCCCTGGCTTTATCCTATTCATCTAACACTGCGGCCACTTCCTCACTAGTTCCCGTGATTCTTCTCCCATCATCTAAGATGATTTCAAAGGGTGCATCTGGATCAGGACGCCTTTCCCTTGGTGCCTTTATCAGTTTTAGAGGAGAATCTTTAGTTTCCATGATACCCTTCCCTTTGTCAATGGGAGGAGGTGTACTGAAGGAGGATTCAGGGACCTTTGTAGTTGTTGTTGCTTCAGTCTGAATGGGAATGGTAGCAACAACAAGTGCAGAAGAAGTTGAGGTTTCTGGTATGTAGCTCTGAAGAGGAACAGCTTCAGTTGCAGGTTCAGGAATGGGTTCATCAGGTTTCTCCCCCTCAACAGATGCTGGAGCTTCAGGGTAAGCATCTGTTGACTGAGGAGGCGGGGGAACTGGAGAAGTCTGAAGAATTGTCAGTATGGTGGAGACTATGTTCTTTATGTCAGTGGTCTCATTCTTCAGGACGGATATGTCATCTGCCATGGTAACTTGAGCTTCGGTGAGTTCAGTGACCTTGGTGGTGTAGTGACTGATCAGCTCATTATGTTTAGTGGAGAGCTGATCAAAGGCTGATGAAATTTTAGTCAGACACTCCTGGGTATCAGAGACTGACTTTTGAATGGCATCTTGCTGAGACCTGAGCGGTTTAAGATCCACCTCTTTGAGGAGCTTGAGAAGCTCAGTAATTTTGGTGGAGGTGGTCTTCCGAGTATCCATGAACTCAGTCAGCTTGGTAAGTAGAGCTGGATCATCTTTGAACTCTTCTTGAATGGCATTAAGAGCCTGCAACACATTGTAGAACTGCGTGTCTTGTGCAGAACCTAGGTGGTCAAGAGATGTCCTCAGGTCACTGATTTGTTTATCAGTGAAGGCAGCGACCTGTAACACCCCGACCCGACAAGGGTAAAGATATCACAACAATGGATTCATATCAGATCAAAACAGAGCATACATCTACAGTAATACAAAAATCTCAATGGTTTACAAAAGAAATACTGAATCTACAAGGTTACAACGAAAACTTTCAAAACTAATTTTAAAACATAATATCTTTCATCCAATTCTAATCCAGAATAGCTACCAAGCCTTCTAAGTCCAGAGGTACACTCTCACCCATTCCCAGCTTCCTACTAAAACCTGCCGCAGGAAAAGAAATGCGGCTGAGCTACGAGAGCTCAGTGAACAGATATATAGATGACAGAAACAATAATAGATAACAATACAGAAACAAATCCGAAATACAGATTATACAGATACTGAATTAAGGTGAAAGAATAGGAAAGGAATAAGGGTAAAAGAAAAGAAATGAGAAGGGGATAATGTACAAACCAGGTTTAGAAAAAATACAGAAATCCATCACGAGCCCAGAGATAACAGATAATACAATAACAGAGTAATCATATAATAATCCAGAGGGGATACCTCTCAAGTAACAGATAATATGAGGGGTGACCTCATGTATCAAATCGGAGTGATCAGCTCCCAGATATATGTGAAAGACGTGTATCGCACACACCATCAGTCACCAGATATAATAACAAACATATAACATAAACAGATAACAGATAACAGATAACAGAGTCAGAACTAGGATGCATCCATGCGCCCTAGTAGGCCAGAATCTCCTCCTACATAACAGATAAAATCAGGGACGGGACAGGTCATCACTCTCCTGCCCTAGAGTCATGCCATCGGTGCATCAATGACATGGACATGAAACCCTCATGCCTAGTGATTGTCTCGGATATCAGACTGTGGTCAAGGTCAGATGTCATATAATAAACAGAGTCATATCTAAGGGTTCATGGCAGAAGGGTCATGTCAACAATTCAGAATAAGATAATAAGGTTTAAATCAGAGTTTATCATATTAAGTTTAATATCAAAGCTTAAGTTCAGATTAAAAGGTTTATTTCCAATAGTCCAAAAGAGTATATCAAAGGTTAATAATTACAAGTTTATAGCAATAATCCATTTCAGAAGTTCTTGTCAAAAGTTCATTTAAATCAATCCTTTAATAATGGTTTTCATTTAAATGATCTTACAAAATAGTTTTCATAAAAATGGTCTTCCAAAACGTTTAGTAACTTCCATTTCAAGTGGTATCGCTTCTTTTTAAAATAGCTTTTCTTAAACAATTTCATATGTAGTTTAATAAAGGTTCAAAATCAATTAGGTTCAGATAAGGATTTAACAGGTTAAGGTTTATACCAAAAATCAAATCAAAGTTTACAACAAATATATCAGGTTAAGGTTCAGAACAAGGTTCACAGATCAGATTCAATCAAGATTCACAAATTCAGGGTTCAGAACAAGAGATCAATCAGAGTTCAGGAAAAAGGTTCAGAATACAAGAATCATAGCAGAGGTTCAAACAAAGATTCAAGATAAACAGATCACAACAGAGATTCACAAACAGAGGGGAACATAGCAATGGTATAGGGAATCCTAATAAGGAAAATGAAATACTGAGAGAAAAGGGAAAGAAAAACCCTTACTGAAAAAGGGCAGAATATCTGTACCTTATTAGCACAGCAGACAAACAAACAAACACAGAAATCAGATCAGGACTTCTCCTTCTTCACACCTAAGGAAGAGGAAGACAGAATTACTAAAGTTTCTTATTCAGATTATTCCTTTTAGTTTACCTTTACATTTTAAGTACTTTCTATTTTTAGTAACTTTCCAGATTTAGTAAGTTCCCATAATTAGCAGGTTTCCAGAATTAACAGATATTATCATTTCAGATTAGGTTTAACCCTTATTCAGAGATTATTATGGGATAACAGTATATTTTATCAAGTTACAGAAGTTTAAGGTTTTAAATGTAACTTCATTAATTTCCAAGGTCATTTGTGAAAATACTTCAAGTTACAGAATTATATGCTCATTTTATTCAGAATTACATTTTATTTCCTTAAGTTTCACAATTTACAGATTACACCCCTTTAGTTACATAATTTACAAAACCAACCTTATAATTACATATTTTACAAATTAAACCCTACAATATCCATAATTACCAACCAAGCATATTATATTTCATAATTACAGAATATACCATCAGAATTTAGTACATTACAGATTAGACCCCTCAGAATTCAGAATTTACATATTTAGTCCTTTAAGTTTACAAAACATCTATATTAAGTCATAATTCATAACAATTACATAATTATCCCATAAATCCTCAAAATTACACAACAACCTTTTTATATCAGTATTAACTCAAAACAACTTCAGAATTTCAGATTTACACTTTTGGTCCCTCACTTTTATTTAATTTCCAATCGAAACCCTAATATGCCATTAATTCATTATATTGCAATATTTACACTTAGGACCCCAAAGTTATATTTTTCCCACATTCTTATAGATGTATATGATCTTACAAAAATATCCCAGAAGTTTCAAAATTGGCAAAACAGGTCCTTATACTTTTTTTCTTTAAATCGGCTAGACTTTTTAGAAACAATTACAAACCCTACTATTCACCAATCATTGAACCACCATTAATTCATCCTTAAAACACATTTAATGATCATAAATTCATCCAAGAACCCTAACCCTAGAAGCCCCGATTTCCATTTTATTTTATTTCTTTGTTTTCACAAAATCCGGTTATAACAATAATTCACCACGTTAAATATAGGATTTCAAAAATCAAAATCATATTTTTCCCAGATCATATGACTTATAAGGAACCCACAAAAAATAATTAGCATGCCCAGAAAAATCGTTTAACATATATTTGATATTTACGTACGTTTTAGACATCAAAATTAACACGACATGATTTAGGCTACTATAATTCGATCTATCATTTTTCCCAGGTCTACTACATCATATGAGGTCTAAATAAAATAGCTATCATGTCCAAAAATTCGGATTACATATTTTTGTGATTTACGTGTTCTTTGACCATTATATTTTCATACGCATAAATTAGCATGCATGCTTCGATTCATATAATTTATTTGAGTTATATAACATGTAAAGATCACAGGAAAATTGCCATATTAATTTTAAAACATGTGATTTAGTCGTATGAATTATTACCTTGCGTTTGAACAATTCGACAAGAAAAATGGAACAAGAACGAACCAAAGAAAACACGCACCAACCCTTATTTTTCCTAGCTTCCTTGGACCTCCAAGAACCCCATAAAAATACTTGTACACGTCCAGAACTTGTGTGATTAATTAGGTCAATTTATTTGTTGTCGCTAGGGTTTATGGTTGATTTTGCGATTTGGTTTTTGAAGAGAAAATAAAAAGGATTTGCTTAAATGTTGTAAAACCGACTTAGGGGGGGGGGGCAAGGATCTGAATATTCGGCATTTAGAATCACAAGATAATTGGGCTTGATTTTATATAATCTTTCCTTAATTTGTTTTTACATTTTATTTAATTTAAAAGATTAAACATTATATTTAGTTAACTTATGTATATTTCGGAATTTAAATAAATAATGTGTATGATAATTTTTTTGAACATTTAATATGATGTAACATTGTCCCAGAAATTAGTTTGTTTCAGATATAGTTCGATTTCAGAAGTTTTGGAATTATTTCAGAATTTTATAAGTTATTTAATTAGGTTTTATGTTATCAGGGGTAATTTGGTCATTTTACGCGTTATCTGAATTTCAGGTATTACAACTTCTTCCCCACTAACAAAAAAATTTCGTCCTCGAAATTTGCAGAAAGCAGAACGAAAAGAGAGTAGAAAACAAAACAAAGACATAACAGACTAAGACGAGAATTGAGGTGAAATGAAACAGAAACACAACTGACGGTGAACAAACATAAGAAAGATTTGTTTCTCATGACTCGAACTTGTAGATTCCAAAATTGTTTCAGATCCTCAGAACAGACATAACATACTGAATCCAGATCAGAAGAATAACATACCAAACGTAGTAGATGAGAATCAGATTCTCTCGGAAGAGACAAAGAAATACATAGGATTTTGACGAATATGCCGTTCACAGAAATTGATTAGACAAATCAGATTAGAACGTACAGGAAATAGGTTATCGATGACATCAATGGCAGAAAGTTCTATAACAGAATCTAAGATTATTATGAGATGTACAGGGGTCAGCAAAATGCGTGACGAGAATCCAGACGTATCAATTCGCACATCGGTGAAAGCAGATTACGCGTATAGGTAGAATGAACTTAAAGTCTCACTAACACAGACGATCTCAAACAGTTATCAGAATTTCTAAAGCTTCTAAGGCACTTCTCGAAATATCCTATGCCCACAACAAGTGCACGTTATATGATGTAAGTATTATCACGTTGGCCAGACGTCATAATACTGGCATCATATAAATATGCCCTCATGATGGTCATACTTTATCTCAAGTCGTGAACAGAACAGACTTATCTTAATCCGCCTAGCTTTCCTACGGTCTCAGAGGTCATCAGAATCCAATACCCTAACTAAGAGGAAAATGAATCACTCGAAAAGTTAACGGAAGTCCCAGAATTTCTATCAGAATTTGGTACATCAGATCATCCATCATTCGTCAATTTTCAGATAACAAAACCATCATCCGACATACGCAGAATGAACACAGAGCGGAATTACTGATAAAGAACTTAAATCATTCAAAGGATTTATCATCAGGTAACAGATTTTTAAATAGGTCGAGCGGAAGTAAATCACATCATCCATAGCTTCACCCGTCACAGAATTTTTTTCGCTTCAGAATTTTCTTCTATTCAAGTTCATGATCTCAGTTTCCATTCTCAAGTCTGCTTCTACTCTCAATTCATCTTAGTACAACTAAAATGAATAGAGAAGCAAGACTGCGAGTCTTGGACAAGTCTACTAGCACAGTTCGGAATTCGCCAACTCAGATTGCTGTCGTCATCGGATGCTTGGTAGTGGTGTCTGCTACAATCTCTGAACGCCAATAACATCTACTCTTCCAGAACAAAGGTCATTCCATTTAATACGAAGACATGATTCTTATTAGCCAATACTATTGGCATTATTTAAGACTCATAATGGTCACAATGAGTACGAAGACAGTTTTCATGAATCTTTTCAGGGATAACCTCATATCTAATTCACATCACTAATC
This sequence comes from Artemisia tridentata subsp. tridentata, assembly GCA_021014915.2. Classification (NCBI taxonomy): domain Eukaryota; kingdom Viridiplantae; phylum Streptophyta; class Magnoliopsida; order Asterales; family Asteraceae; genus Artemisia; species Artemisia tridentata. The sequence continues at coordinate 3,523,560 of CP139501.1, forward strand.
TTTACGAATAAACTGAAATACTTTACGGAAGCTTCTCACAGGTAGTCATCTCCCATCTTAGGAGTTCTTGAGGTTGCTTCTTCAGTCCTTCAAACATTAACTGAGGTTGTCTGATACAGAGTTCACAAGGATAGAATAATTTAATCATTTATACTCGGAAATGAAAAGTGATTACGGTTGAGATTACGGTTAGGTATTTAAAGGGAACACTGAGGTGAAACAAAATCATATCTCATCAGTTTCTTCAATCTCTCAACTTCTATAGCATCATGGGTCGTCAACCGAGATCGGTTCAGAATCAATTCTACTTCTCCAACGGGAGGAAAACCCAAGAGTTTCATCAGAAAATGCCAGAAAATTTGTACAACAAGACTTTCAATGCCAACACTTTCTAGGGGTGGATACTAATAGGGTGTCAGGAGAATTTAACAATCAAATGAGATCAGGGTACATATTTCCATAGCAGGGTTAAGCTTAGTTATTATATCAAAAGTAGGGTGGAATAGATTGTTACATTTCAGATGCGGTAGTTTATGATAGCTGAAGAACCAGTCAATCAATAATCACAAGATCTCCGAAATCAAGTATATCAATAGTAAACAGATCCGCAGAACGTATATGGTCACTTAACCAGACAGATAGTTCATATGTCAGAGTCAAGTACATGGTTCAGTATAGTGTTGGGGATAGATAAGTGAACAGTTCAAGGTGTTGGAGTTTTGGTTTAGCTTTTTAGCATAAGTAACAGGTAGGGTGTATCTCATTGGTAATACGAACATCGTATAGTTGTCAGAAGTGAGGCTTATGGAACATCGGTTATCAGTATCATCATGGTCAATTAACAATTCCATACAGAGATAGTATTTGCATCAACTCCTTCCAAAGAAAACTGATTGGCAAATAAGATTCATCATTCAAGGGAGCAAATAAGATTCATCATTCAGGACAAAATAGTTTCAGTGGATACATTTATATCCAGCATGGGTCATGAATTTATAGGATGTGTCAAACACATTAAGGTTAAATGGTCTTCGGGATGGTCGGAGAGATATCAGACGGTTTATCCACAGATCAGAAATGAAGGTCAAAATCAGGTAGTGGCAGCAAAAGTTTAACAATCGGTAATCATGTCAGGGGTTCCAAAATTGTTTCAAACGCCAAAGGTGAGACATAGGAGGATAGTCGTCAATATTTTAAATGATCATTCAATTAAGAATAAAATCAAGGTTACTACCAAAGAAAGACGGAACAACAAAGCAGATTTTACCGTTCAGAATGAGAGGGAAAACATCCGTGTACTCGTGGTTAAAACACCACAAGGCTTCTCATGGGAACAGAGATGGTTAAGACGGAATCAAAAGATTCATAGGTGATTATCAGAAGCAAGAAACAAATAACAGAATGTATCAAGTGTATCATCATCATGGGGATTCTCAGATTGCCCAAAGAGGCATCAGAATGATTAACAGAAGGTTCAGAGGTCGGAGTGGAAATCGGAAGGCAAGGATCAAATAATGTCAGATAATTACTACGCAATTTCCAATGCTTCAGATTTTATTTAGGTTTCACTTCTTAGGTGGTGCAAGGCATAAGCTCTAAATTTCCAAATGCGATTTTAACCAAAAGCAAGACACGAATCAGAGTGGTGCGGAAGCAAGATACTTAAGCAAATGACTTATAGTCTACCCATTCCTCACTGGTCAGAATTTAAGTTCCTATAGGGGAAATCCTAAAGCAAATTCTCAAAGGTTGTCCTACGAGCGCCTACAGTGGAAACTTAGTGACCCAGACTTCACAGGTCAAGGGTAAATGTATTACGAGTCGCAGCCTGTGAGCTCTGATACCATAAATTGTAACACCCCGACCCGACAAGGGTAAAGATATCACAACAATGGATTCATATCAGATCAAAACAGAGCATACATCTACAGTAATACAAAAATCTCAATGGTTTACAAAAGAAATACTGAATCTACAAGGTTACAACGAAAACTTTCAAAACTAATTTTAAAACATAATATCTTCCATCCAATTCTAATCCAGAATAGCTACCAAGCCTTCTAAGTCCAGAGGTACACTCTCACCCATTCCCAGCTTCCTACTAAAACCTGCCGCAGGAAAAGAAATGCGGCTGAGCTATGAGAGCTCAGTGAACAGATATATAGATGACAGAAACAATAATAGATAACAATACAGAAACAAATCAGAAATACAGATTATACAGATACAGAATTAAAGTGAAAGAATAGGAAAGGAATAAGGGTAAAAGAAAAGAAATGAGAAAGGGATAATGTACAAACCAGGTTTAGAGAAAATACAGAAATCCATCACGAGCCCAGAGATAACAGATAATACAATAACAGAGTAATCATATAATAATCCAGAGGGGATACCTCTCAAGTAACAGATAATATGAGGGGTGACCTCATGTATCAAATCGGAGTGATCAGCTCCCAGATATATGTGAAAGACGTGTATCGCACACACCATCAGTCACCAGATATAATAACAAACATATAACATAAACAGATAACAGATAACAGAGTCAGAACTAGGATGCATCCATGCGCCCCAGTAGGCCAGAATCTCCTCCTACATAACAGATAAAATCAGGGACGGGACAGGTCATCACTCTCCTGCCCTAGAGTCATGCCATCGGTGCATCAATGACATGGACATGAAACCCTCATGCCTAGTGATTGGCTCGGATATCAGACTGTGGTCAAGGTCAGATGTCATATAATAAACAGAGTCATATCTAAGGGTTCATGGCAGAAGGGTCATGTCAACAATTCAGAATAAGATAATAAGGTTTAAATCAGAGTTTATCAGATTAAGTTTAATATCAAAGCTTAAGTTCAGATTAAAAGGTTTATTTTCAATAGTCCAAAAGAGTATATCAAAGGTTAATAATTACAAGTTTATAGCAATAATCCATTTCAGAAGTTCCTGTCAAAAGTTCATTTAAATCAATCCTTTAATAATGGTTTTCATTTAAATGATCTTACAAAATAGTTTTCATAAAAATAGTCTTCCAAAATGTTTAGTAACTTCCATTTCAAGTGGTATCGCTTCTTTTTAAAATAGCTTTTCTTAAACAATTTCATATGTAGTTTAATAAAGGTTCAAAATCAATTAGGTTCAGATAAGGATTTAACAGGTTAAGGTTTATACCAAAAATCAAATCAAAGTTTACAACAGATATATCAGGTTAAGGTTCAGAACAAGGTTCACAGATCAGATTCAATCAAGATTCACAAATTCAGGGTTCAGAACAAGAGATCAATCAGAGTTCAGGAAAAAGGTTCAGAATACAAGAATCATAGCAGAGGTTCAAACAAAGATTCAAGATAAACAGATCACAACAGAGATTCACAAACAGAGGGGAACATAGCAATGGTATAGGGAATCCTAATAAGGAAAATGAAATACTGAGAGAAAAGGGAAAGAAAAACCCTTACTGAAAAAGGGCAGAATATCTGTACCTTATTAGCACAGCAGACAAACAAACAAACACATAAATCAGATCAGGACTTCTCCTTCTTCACACCTAAGGAAGAGGAAGACAGAATTACTAAAGTTTCTTATTCAGATTATTCCTTTTAGTTTACCTTTACATTTTAAGTACTTTCTATTTTTAGTAACTTTCCAGATTTAGTAAGTTCCCATAATTAGCAGGTTTCCAGAATTAACAGATATTATCATTTCAGATTAGGTTTAACCCTTATTCAGAGATTATTATGGGATAACAGTATATTTTATCAAGTTACAGAAGTTTAAGGTTTTAAATGTAACTTCATTAATTTCCAAGGTCATTTGTGAAAATACTTCAAGTTACAGAATTATACACTCATTTTATTCAGAATTACATTTTATTTCCTTAAGTTTCACAATTTACAGATTACACCCCTTTAGTTACATAATTTACAAAACCAACCTTATAATTACATATTTTACAAATTAAACCCTACAATATCCATATTTACCAACCAAGCATATTATATTCATAATTACAGAATATACCATCAGAATTTAGTACATTACAGATTAGACCCCTCAGAATTCAGAATTTACATATTTAGTCCTTTAAGTTTACAAAACATCTATATTAAGTCATAATTCATAACAATTGCATAATTAGCCCATAAATCCTCAAAATTACACAACAACCTTTTTATATCAGTATTAACTCAAAACAACTTCAGAATTTCAGATTTACACTTTTGGTCCCTCACTTTTATTAAATTTCCAATCGAAACCCTAATATGCCATTAATTCATTATATTGCAATATTTACACTTAGGACCCCAAAGTTATATTTTTCCCACATTCTTACAGATGTATATGATCATACAAAAATATTCCAGAAGTTTCAAAATTGGCAAAACAGGTCCTTATACTTTTTTTCTTTAAATCGGCTAGACTTTTTAGAAACAATTACAAACCCTACTATTCACCAATCATTGAACCACCATTAATTCATCCTTAAAACACATTTAATGATCAGAAATTCATCCAAGAACCCTAACCCTAGAAGCCCCGATTTCCATTTTATTTTATTTCTTTGTTTTCACAAAATCCGGTTATAACAATAATTTACCACATTAAATCTAGGATTCCAAAAATCAAAATCATATTTTTCCCAGATCATATGACTTATAAGGAACCCACGAAAAATAATTAGCATGCCCAGAAAAATCGTTTAACATATATTTGATATTTACGTACGTTTTAGACATCAAAATTAACACGACATGATTTAGGCTACTATAATTCGATCTATCATTTTTCCCAGGTCTACTACATCATATGAGGTCTAAATAAAATAGCTATCATGTCTAGAAATTCGGATTACATATTTTTGTGATTTACGTGTTCTTTGACCATTATATTTTCATACGCATAAATTAGCATGCATGCTTCGATTCATATAATTTATTTGAGTTATATAACATGTAAAGATCACAGGAAAATTGCCATATTAATTTTAAAACGTGTGATTTAGTCGTATGAATTATTACCTTGCGTTTGAACAATTCGACAAGAAAAATGGAACAAGAACGAACCAAAGAAAACACGCACCAACCCTTATTTTTCCTAGCTTCCTTGGACCTCCAAGAACCCCAGAAAAATACTTGTACACGTCCAGAACTTGTGTGATTAATTGGGTCGATTTATTTGTTGTCGCTAGGGTTTATGGTTGATTTTTCGATTTGGTTTTTGAAGAGAAAATAAAAAGGATTTGCTTAAATGTTGTAAAACCGACTTGGGGGGGGCAAGGATCTGAATATTCGGCATTTAGAATCACAAGATAATTGGGCTTGATTTTATATAATCTTTCCTTAATTTGTTTTTACATTTTATTTAATTTAAAAGATTAAACATTATATTTAGTTAACTTATGTATATTTCGGAATTTAAATAAATAATGTGTATGATAATTTTTTTGAACATTTAATATGATGTAACATTGTCCCAGAAATTAGTTTGTTTCAGTTATAGTTCGATTTCAGAAGTTTTGGAATTATTTCAGAATTTTATAAGTTATTTAATTAGGTTTTATGTTATCAGGGTAATTTGGTCATTTTACGCGTTATCTGAATTCCAGGTATTACAGTGAAGGCAGCGACCTGATGAAGCTTACCTTGAGAGCCTTCAACAGCAGCCCTGAAGTCGGCATAGGAGGCGGCTGCTTCAGTATGCTGATCCCATTGTTCTTTGGTTATCTCAGTGAAGAGGGCAGTGTTTGACTTGCGGAGGAACTTTACCAGATGCATTTCAGTGAGAGGAAGAACGTTGTCATACTTCTGCATATTGAGGAATAGCAGGAGCAGAGTTTGTGGAGTTTCCTGATGATGATGATGATGTTGTATGGTCAGGTTGGGGTTCTTGTTCCTCAGGAGGAGGAGATGATGATGGTTGTTCAGTGTGCTGAGGAGAGTTGTAAGTTTCAGTCTCCAAATCATCCCCAGCAGCAAAAACTTTGTCATCTCCAAAATCAACCATCTCCTCTTCTGACTCTTCATTTAGCAGCATCTCTAGATCCGCAAGAGTTGGAACTAGGTGTGAATCCGGCTCCCCCTCAAAAGAGGGCTCGCCTTTGTTTTGGCCAGGTCCTGACCCCACCAGGTGAATAGAGTGGGTTTTCTCTGCCTGGTCCACAAGGTCAATTCGCAAGAGACTGGATTCGCCATGGGGAGGGGGGGTAGGTTCCATATCAACGGGTGGTTGCATGCCCTCTGAGTCTTTGTCCCCTTGGGTGCCTTCAGGGACTGGTGGGTGTTCTCTAGTACCATCACTAGGCAGTGATTTATTGAGGTCCCCCTTTCCATCAGGGTTGTACTGCCCTGACGAAGATATAGGGCCCGTTTCTCCCTGAGACCCTGAGTGTGATTGCTCAGATCCGTAAACGGGAAGTTGTATGTTTAGGCCCCCCTTTTCACCAAGGTTGTGCTGCCTTGATGAAGATTTAGGGGCCAGTCCTCCCTGAGACTCTGACTATGATTTGTCAAAGCCGTGAACGGGATGTGAGAGGGTGTGGGTCCCCTTCTCAGCAGAGTGGTGCAGCTCTACTGAGAATATATGACCCTGTTCTTCCTCAGGCAAAGGTGGTGATTGACGAATGCCTTCATCGGGATGTGAGGGTTGGATGGTTCCTGAACCCACTGACTTGTATATGTCAGCAGAGTCATGAGGAGCAGGTTTGCCCGAGGACACTAAAGATGATTTCTCAGTACCCTCCGTTGGCGGTTGTTCTTTGGCCAAATTGGTCTCAACTAGGGGTGTCCCAGTAGGCTTGGCCGATTTTTGCATGCTTTTCTCAGGCTTGGAGGCAGAGGTCTCAGTGGCGAGTGGTTTGGGTTGAAGCACCTTCCTGGACCTTGGCTTCTTTTTCTTCTTCTCATTCTTGGAAGAAGAAGGCACTGGTGAAATCACGTCTGCGCCCTGAATGACCATTAGCATATATGTGGTCAGGGCAACGGGTGTAACCTCAGTGAGGTCTCTTGAGTAGTTTGACTTGTGTAAGATATCAGGTTCAGATCCCTGGACGTTGGGTCTAACATACTCGGAGCCTAATAAGTCCTGAAGCACACAGGAAATGAACCTAGGGTAAGACATGTGTCTTTGTCTAGATTTCCCTGATAGCTTGGCTATGAGGTCTCTGAAGATTATCACTTCAATATCTATTTTTCTACCCTCTAGGAGGCTGAACACTATCATTTGTTGAGCAGTGTTCAATTGCTCCGTGGATGATTTGTTTCCACCAATGACCTGAATGACAAAGGTTATCGGGATCCTCCAGACTGCAGGAAACCAGGTTTTGATGATTGGCGCCTTGGCCAAAAGAGTCCCTGGGGCCACATCAGGGTGTTTGTCATCATGTGGCCCAAGCAAAAGCAATTCGGCCTTTACTTCAGCTTCAATGGGCTGAGGGTCAAAGTTCACAGTGAAATCAAGGCCTGTAGCTTTGATGAAGGTTTGGTAGTTTAGGGAGAGGGTCTTTCTCCCATTGTTCACTAAGAACGTGATAATGGTGTCCTTGATGACATCAGGGCTGGTGGCCACTGCTCTACAACAGAACTCCCTCAAATAGTCATGGTATATGACTGGGGGTGTTTTGGTGAATGTCGTAGAGAGGAAGCAGTTTTGCAAATATTTTACCACATCCTTATAGGCCGAAATTTTTTTCGGGTAGGCAAAATTCCCTGCGACAATGTTTTTGGTCAAGTCTACGCCCTCTAGTTGGAATTCCACATTAGGGGCGCATGTAATAGCTTTAGAAGCAACCATTTTAAGAAGATGGTCTTGGTTTGGTAAGAAAATGTCTGGGTTTAAAGGTCAAGAACACACACACTAGTTTTTGAAAAAAAAGCAAGAGTTTGATTAAAACTTCTAAAAAGTGTGTGTGTTATTTTGGTTGAGGGTATTTATAGGGAAGTGGAGAGGAGGGGTGGTTTTGGCATTATAGCGTATTTTTCTTAAAAATTTGAAAACTGTTTTGTATAAACGTTTGATATCCGCATTAAATGCCACCTTTCCACTTTCCCGGGTTTTACGCAACTGTCAAGGTGAACAGTTGTGCCATCTGCAAAAAGTGTATTTTGCAGAGTGACATCACCACAAATAATATCAAAAGATAGTGAGTGTGAGAGGAGGCATTAAATGTCAAGTGGGATATGTGGTGATGAAGTGGGGGCCCAAGATGTGGATGCCAGAAGGTAAAAGAACATATATTCCTATATTAAATAGGTAGTCAGTTACCAACCTTGGACATTTACTAACTAAATACTTAGAGCATTAAGTATAACATTGAATGTCATTTTGAGGCCCCTGAATGACTTTTCATTCAGTGTGAGGGATTCAGGGAAGGTTATTCAGTGATCTTATTCGCTAAGAGACACATTGAGTCAGGGACCTGAGGTTTTTAGAATTTACACTTAGTTGGATAGATTCAATCAGTGGACTGATTCTCAATATCCAACATTCCCAATTCAGCTTTCAGTCTTATGAAAGTTGGTTCATCCAATGGTTTGGTGAATATATCAGCTAGCTGATATTCAGTGGGAATGAAGTGTAATTCAATGTCACCATTCATGAAATGGTCCCTGATGAAGTGATATCTGATACCAATGTGTTTGGTTCTCTGATGAAGAACAGGGTTGTTTGAGATAGCAATTGCACTTGTGTTATCACAAAAGATGGGAACCATCTTATAATGGATGTCATAGTCACTGAGTTGACTTTTCATCCATAGTATATTTGCACAACAACTGGCTGCTGCAACATATTCAGCTTCTGCTGAGGACATGGCAACTGATTGTTGCTTCTTAGTACTCCAACAGACTAATTTTCCACCAAGGAATTGGCAGGAGCCTAAGGTAATTTTTCTATCCATGTTGCAGCCAGCATAGTCAGAGTCTGAGTACCCTTTGAAATCAAAGCCTGAACATTTGGGATAGTACAATCCAAGACTTGGAGTACCCTTCAGGTACCTGAGAATCCTTTTCACAGCTGTGAGATGTGATTCTTTTGGGTCAGATTGATATCTGGCACACAAACATACTGAGAATTGGATATCAGGCCTTGATGCAAGTAGGTACATCAGTGACCCAATCATTCCTCTAAAAAGAGTTTGATTGACTGGTTTACCAGCAAGGTCAGGACCTAGGTTGTTTGGAGTAACCATGGGAGTTTTTACTGAGGCACAGTCACTGAGCTCATACTTTTTCAGTAGGATTCTAGTGTACTTCTCTTGACTGATAGAGGTTCCCTTATCAGTCTGCTTGATTTGCAGTCCAAGGAAGTAAGTGAGTTCTCCCATCATGCTCATTTCAAATTTCTTTGCCATCAGTTTTTCAAACTATTTGCAAAGTTTATAACTTGTTGAGCCAAATATGATGTCATCCACATACACTTGTACAAGAATGACATCTCCATTTGTCCTATAGATAAACAATGTGTTGTCTATCTTGCCTCTAACAAATTTGTTTTGGATGAGGAAAGCTGAGAGAGTTTCATACCATGCCCTAGGAGCTTGTTTTAGCCCATAAAGGGCTTTGTCAAGCTTGCAGACATAGTCAGGAAACTCACTGCTTTCAAATCCAGGAGGTTGTTGAACATAAACTTCTTCTTTCAGTGATCCATTTAGGAATGCACTTTTTACATCCATTTGGTATACTTTGAAGTTCATGTAGGTTGCAAATGCAAGGAAGATCCTGATGGCTTCCATCCTTGCTACTGGTGCAAATGTCTCTTCATAGTCAATGCCCTCTTGCTGATTGTAGCTTTTGGCAACAAGTCTGGCCTTGTTTTTAATGACTATGCCATTTTCATCAGTTTTGGTTTTGAACACCCATTTCATGCCAATGATTGAAGCATCCTGAGGACATTTGACCAAGGTCATTACCTTGTTTCTGTCAAATTGTTCCAGTTCATCATGCATAGCCTGAACCCAACTAGGATGTGTTAGTGCTTCTTTGACACTTTTAGGTTCAATAATGGAAATAAAGTCCACAAACAGGCATTCATTGGCTGAGGCTGCCTTCAGTTTAACACCCATGCTTCTTGTATGCATGCCTTCAGTAGGCTCTCCAATTATGTTGACAAGTTCTATATCTTTAGACCTAGTCCAACTGTCCTGAGGTCTTGGATATTTATTAGAACTTGTGGAGGCCTGATTGGGTGGAGGTGTAGGTTCTGGTGCAGACACTTGATGATCTTCAGGATCTTGAGTGTCTAACTGACTTGGCTGATCACTGAGATTGATTGGTTCCTGGGCACTTTGTTCAGACTGATTGATTGCATCAGTACTTATTTGTGCTTCAACAAACTCAGTGATGGTTGGGACAATGTAGTAGGAAATATCAACACTGATGAGTGCCTATTTACTCATCATTTTATACCCATATGAGACACAAAAATGACCAAAAACACCCAAATAGACCAAATATTGTTGCATATATTCTTGGTTTGTGTTTTTATGTATTTCAGGTACAAAAGGATTGAAAACAGGGCAAAAACGAACAAAACCGAGCTTGGATGGGAAAAAGAGCAAAAATGGACATTGCCGGATTGACTCGACACCATTTGAGCATTTAATGAAGAAAAGAAAAGTCAAAGTCAATCCCGGGATAGGGCATTGGAATGAGCATGGAAAAACGAACCCGACACCAAAAATCACATTTCACCATTTACCCTCACCTAATTACCGTAAACCTTTTTTACCCTAAACCTAATATATACGATCCTTAAATAAACTAAACCAAACTTTTTTATCCTAAAACTAAAACCCAAGCCCAATCCCACAAAAACCCAACCCGTACCCCATTTTAGTTAAATCCCAGGGTCAAATCAATAAGTCAACCCTTCCCACCTTTCTTTTTTCCCGCTATTCACCGTTACCCTGCTCCAATGCCCAGACAACCTTGTCTCCTCTACTCCAGCCACCTATTTCCCACCCCCTCCAATAGCTTTAGTACTCTTCACGTGATGCCATTGCCAAGCTGGCAATCCACCAGTACAAGTTTGGGCGCCAAAACTCAACCAATGGCTGTGATGATTCCAAGACATATCCAATGGTTCAGAATAAAGCACAGAAGCACAAGAAGAGTTAGAAGAACCCTAGTTTTAAGTTCGAGTATAAATAGGCAATTTGTAAGCCCTTGTGGAGTTAGTTAGTTTTTAGTTCGAATTAGGAGTAGTGTAATGTAGTTATTAAATTAAATTTAGATAAGCTTTTAGATATTTAGCTTACATTCAGTTCATTGTAACTTTATTTTCAGTATTAATTCACTTTTCAAAGCTTGTACTGTTCAATTTTAATATAAGTCGAATTTGATCTTAATTCAGTTTTAAGTTAATGTAAGTTGGTTGAAAAGCTTCCTTTTCTGTTTCTATAAGCTCATTCAAGTTAAGCATACCCTTTGTAAGTTAATTGATGTTAATTCTGTTTTAAATTCAATAGGAGTCAAAAAGTCAACGCATTAGTCAAACTGCTTAATTAGTGCTTATTACTTTCCTTTTTTCTGCTTATTGATAGTTGTAATTGCTTTTTATAATTCCTTGTAGCTTACACATAGTTAGGAGATAAGTGGTCTAGCTTTTGCCTTAAAACCTTAAAAAAAGCCAAAATATAGCTTATATAGGATTAGCTTAGTTCACTGCTTATTTTCAGTTAAATCTCATTCATTTAGGCTAAATATAGTTAGATTGATATTTTTCCTTCAAGAGTTCAACTTAATTTAAGCCCTTTGCTAGTATAAATGTAAGAACAGTCCCTAAAGGGGTGTTTGGAACAGGTACTAAAATGGGTCAAACTGAGGATGTACTGTTCACATGCCATTGGAGAAACTTTAATCAGCCCTAATTTAGCTTATTTAAGGTGTTTGTAGGAGTAGTTGACTTTATTTGGCTAGTTTGATAGTTTTCTAGGAAGATTGTAGGTTAAAGGATGTTTACTGATCTGGTTAGCTTGTTATAGCTATAAGCTATAACTGAGCTAGCTTTTGATATTTTAGTGTCCATTTAGTCCTTCAATCTAGTACTCAGAGGTTTGCTAGGTTTCAAATAGCATTTGAATTAGAAATTGCAAATGACAAGGCTGCTCAGGTAAGCAGTCTGCATAATCACTATTTGTCTCAATCAGCCATAGTTTTTAATTTATCATTTGTTCTTCATTAGCCCTCTTGATCCAATCTTTTGTGCTTTTACTGTTCTATTGCTGGTGTACTTAGTCCCTATTTTTCTGATTTTTTTTAGTAGCTTATGACAACTTTTTAACTGCTTAATTTACCCCATTTTTGGACTGAGGTGCCCTGCACCACAGATCCTTGTTGCTTTTGAAGATCTTTTGTGCTTATCTATTTGAGGTTATAGCTTATTCTGTGGCTTATTCAGTTTCTTGTGTTTCAATTTTAGTTTGTTCCTAGTCAGTTAGCTTATTGTAGTCTTGGTTTAGCTCAAAAATAGCTTAAACAAGCCATGTCCCTTATTGCCTTAGCTTCATAGCCCACTGTTCTGTTTCTAATTGCTTTTTCTGAGCTTTTTAAGTAGTTTTAGAAATAAGTGCTTTTTAAGAAATGTTTATTTACTTGTATTTAATCAGTGTTTAAAAAGAAAAATTAAAAAAAAAAAAAAAAAAAAAAAAAAAATTGCAAAAAGCTAAGGCCAGGATTCGAACCCTGGACCTCAGCCTACCCAAGCCTCAACACAACACACAAACACCAACTCGCCCTTGGGCTTTTTCTGTTCTTCTTCCTTTCTTTAATAGTTTTAACCATTATTTCACTTTTAAGCTTATTTCTATTTTTTGCTTAATAACTGCTTATCTGAATAAGCAGTGAACTTAAGTTTATTTTTCCTAGGATTAGAATAATAATTAGGACTTTCCTATAATTTTTCATAATTTTCTATTTTCATTTAGTATTTTTAATTTATTTTTCATTTAAATTCAGTTTTTAATTCATAATAAATAAAATAAAAGTCAAAAAAATATAATTCTTTTTTCTAAAATTTTCTTTTATCATTTAGGACGTAGGAAAAATAAATTTGCTCCCGTAGAGTTAATATTTCTTAGATTTGATGTTTTAGGCTCAGGATTTCCCGGTTTAAACGCGTTTTTAGATTTCCTTTACGTTTTTAGTTACGTATGCCTTAGATTATCGTTTCCCTAGCTTATTATTTTGTTTTTAGTTTATGTTTGCTTATTTTAGTTTAAAAAATCCAAAATCCCATCTTTTCCACTATTCATCACACGTAATCACGAACCAAATCACAAATTCCATTCAATCCTTCGTTGGAGATAATGACCCGGGTTACACATACTTCACTTGTGTTTTCTTGGAAATATTTATGCATTGATTTTCGCGAATCAAGCATCTGCTTGATATTGAGTGGAAGGATTATTGTCAAGATGATATTCATCAGGAGGATATTTTGATGAATCATCAATTCCTATCTCTTCCACTGAGGTGTTTGAGAATCTGATTGCTTCAGAACTCTCATCAAAGGTGACATGGAATGTTTCCTCAGTCTGATGTCACCTTGTATTGAACACCCTGAAGGCTTTTGAGACTAGAGAATATCCTAGGAAGTATCCATCATCAGCCTTAGCATCAAATTTCCCTAAGTGGTCCTTATGATTATGAATAAACACACGACACCCAAAGATATGAAAGTAGCTAATGTCAGGGATTCTTCCTTTGAATAACTCATAAGGAGTTTTGCTATGTCTCTTGACAATGATGGATCTGTTTTGTGTACAATAGGCAGTTTTGACTGCTTCAGTCCAAAAGTGTTTGGATAGGACTGATCCATTTAGCATTGTCCTAGCAGCTTCAATGAGGGTTCTATTTTCCCTTTCAGCAACACCATTTTGTTCAGGTGTGTAAGGAGAGGAGAAGTTCTGAGAGATTCCTTTCTCATCACAGAAACATTCAAGTTCATGGTTTTTGAACTCAGTCCCATTGTCAGTCCTGATTTGTTTGACTTTTATGTCATTTTGGTTTTCAATGTTCCTGACAAAGGACATGATTGTTTCAGCTGCCTGACTCTTTTTGGTCATGAAGTAAACCCAAGTATATCTTGAGTATTCATCCACAATGACCAGAGTATACTTCTCATGGTTAATGGACCTAGGACTGATTGGCCCAAGGAGATCCATGTGGAGAAGATGAAGGCAGCTTTTGATGGAAAAGTTTTGCTTGGTTTTAAAGGATGCTCTATGATGTTTACCTTTTTCACAGGCATAGCAGGGTTTATCCTTTGAAAACACAAGTGATGGTAAGCCAAGGACCTTGTTTTGTTTGGCAAGATAGTTTATGTTTTTGAAGTTCAGATGTGAGAGTCTCTTATGCCAAAGCCAGTTGAGAGTTTCAGTGGCTTTAGCAAATAGACAAGTTCCATTCTGAGTTAGAGTAGACATATCTAACACATAAACATCTTGTCTTCTTGGTGCAATAAGGACTACTTCCTTATTTGCATTGAAGATGGTACCTTGCTTATCAACAAACTGAACTATGTATTTTGCATCACATAGTTGACTGACACTTATTAAATTGTACTTAAGACAATTGACATAAGCTATCCTAGTAAAGACTATACCATTACAGTTTACTGAACCATAACCTTCGGTGAGACAAGATGAATTGTCAGCAAATACCACCTTGGATCCTGGTTCCTCTACATATTTTTGCAGATACTCTTTCACACCAGTCATGCTCATTGAACATCCACTATCTAGATGCCAAATTGGCTCCCTGGCATGTCTTTGCACAAATGGTAAACTGAGTTAGTTCTTTCTAGGACCCCTTTTTTTGGAGGGATTAGCTTTAATGGCCTTTTTAAAAGTAACAATTGATGCATGGTCAGTGGTTGAATGGACTGAGCTTCCACATATTTTGCATTTGATTGCAGAAGTGGACTCAGTAGACCGAGAGGATGACTTGGTGATTCCTCTTCTGGTCTGAATGACCTACTCATGTCCTGAGGTGTCATGAGTGGGATCTCCACATATGTCACAACTAGTGTCCATTAGAAAATCCTCAGGAAGATGGTCATTGAAGCCACAATGTGGGCAAGGTGAAAAAGGCTTAGCCTTTTGTTTCTGCTTTTGCTTAGAATCAGAGGGATACTTAAAAGCTTGTGCTTTAAAGTTTGCAGCTTTGGATGTGGTTGTGTATGACAAGTGATTAGAAGTTCTGTGATCTTCCTTTTTGCATACCATGCAAAAGAGGATTCTATTGCAATCATCAGTGGAATGATTTGTATAGTTACACAACTCACATCTTTGCTGAGTTTTTGAGGGTTTTGTTTTGGTGGTGCTTGAGGAAGCTGATTTGAGTTCCTTCATCTTAAGTTGAGAAGGTTTCTCAGAAGATTCAATCTTCTCACTCAGCTTACTGATAAGCTCAACCAACTGATCATACTTTGAGTCAGGGCTTTCAATTTTTACTTCAGAAGGGACTGAAGTTGTTGAGTCATCAGTAGGAACTGAGACTTCAGGTGTGTGCCTTTTCAGGATGGTTTTTCCCATTCCTGACTTCTCCTTTGGAGAATGCTGAGAGTAGACTAATGGTGTAAGGTCCGAACAAGGTGTAGCTCCCTGAAGGACTTTCATAGGTGGGAGTGGTGCTTGTGATTCTGACTCAGACTCATTAACAGACTCAGCACTACTGGGTTTGTCAGTGAGTCCAAGCATATCTTTTATAGCATGACTTTCAGGTTCCAAGATTTTACCAGTCTCAAAGTTAGGCAACTTACTGACTGGGTTATTTCAGACAATCCAGTCACTAGACTTGGGTATCATCTCTTTCTCAAAAGAAATGCCAGCTGGAATAAAGGCCTTTTCACTGTGACTCTCACTAGGGGATTCAGTGAGTTGATCTTCTCCTATGACTTTCTTGTTAGCACTAGGAACAAGAGACACAGTTTCATAGACTTTAGGATTCTTCTTAGTCCAGCTTTCTACGACAACCTTTTCTTTGTTAAGTTCATTTTGAAGAGCTTGATTTTGTTTCAAAATCTCAGTATTTTGAATTTGAAGTGTAACAGCTTCTAGCTTGGCTTGTTTTAAGACAAGCAATTCATCTTGATGCGTGGTTTTGCAACCTTACAACAGGTTTTACCTCTCGAGGGATCTCAAGAGGCTTACAACCCCACCAGGCAGTGTACCTGACCGATGTAGTATAGTGTAGTGGTAAGTACGGGGGATTGATCATTCTCCACAGGGAATAGTGTTCGTTAGGTATGAAAAACTACTTTAGTAGGTCTAAGGGTGAGGGAAGATTCTTTTTGTATTTTTATATTTTTTTTATGAAAGCAAGTAAAATCTCGGGTTTTAAGGAGTGGGCGGAATTAGTTGCTAGTCAACTAACCCAAATAACTACGATTGCAGATAAAATAAAATAACTAAAAATGAAAAGAGTTGTGAAACTTATGTGGAGAGAAATGTGTTTACTTAGATTTCCTTACTCCCTAACTATCTTTTACCGGTTGATTAGTGTGTATTAATTGCGTGGATGACGGGTGTATTCCTTAATACCAATCGTGGGGTGGCGTACGTACTTCCCCAACTCTACAAGCTCCTACTTCACTCCTATGTCGAGCCGGCTAGGAAGCTCCTAACATGGGATCACTAGAATTCGCTCATGCATTAAATACAACCATAAAAACCTTAGTACGCATTGGTTCATGTTTCTTAAGACGTTCAAGCAAGTTACCGAATAGGAAGTTAGCCAGTTTTCTTAAGCCTAACATCGATAAACAATCATCCAATACAACTAATAACACACTAATAACCAATAATCAATAGTTAGGTTTCATTAGATCTAAGCAAACACAAGATAAATCTAGCCTAGCATGTTAATTAAAAGACAAGAACAATATATAATCAAACAACACATAGACATATTGATTGATTAAACAATTACTTATCTTCAATTAAACATGGGAGATCCAAGGGTATGAAACCCTTAAAAATGGCAGAAATTCGTCTTTAGGGTTTCTCCTCACAAAGTTGCACACTAATGACAAAAAATTGCAAAACTATATATAGAGTTTAAGGGCTGACGGCGTCACGTTATAGGACTTGACGCCGTCACCTCGCCGTGTCTAGGGTTCCCGGATGGCCTTCTTGACGCCGTCCCTCTTTAGACCTCCAAAATCCGCTCTGGCTTATCAAAGCTTGACGCCGTCAGAATATGGCTTGACGCCGTCCCTCTTTAAGTTAAACCGTGATGGCCTTGATCACTTCAAAGGTTGACGCCGTCAGAAATCCATTGCAAAATTCTCTGGCTTATCATGAGTAATTTTCATATCCACCTTTTTTGCCAAGCCATGACGCCATCAAGGGCAATCCCTGACGCCGTCAAAGGTACTCTCCAGCATAATTTTGAGACTTTGTCGTTTTCTTCACTTTTATGCTCCAAAAACGTCCAAAATGCTTCCTTTTCCAGATTTCTTCTCCAAAGTACCTAAAATGACAAAAGGAACGATTTAGGGCAATATTTGATCAAATAAATACGATTTAGGGCTTAAATGACCCCCTAAAAGCGGTACACTTTTCGCTTCATCAAATACCCTTACACTTGAGATTTGCTTGTCCTCAAGCAAATGTGCTTTTATTCTAATCAAAATACAAGTTAGGGGTCATTTAATGCTAATATAAAAGTAATTACAACAAACAGTCATTCCACTTTAATCATAATAAGCACGGAGATTACATACTAGCACCTCACAAGTAGTGTTTAGATACTCACATCTCTCAGGTGTCATCAAAATAAATCTCATAAATGAAAACGGATAATATCTCTCACTACCTGTCATAGCAAATAGATTACCATAGGCTTGGGAAAGGATCGAAAACCTCTTCCACTAGGTGTAAGCACCTAAGATAAACTATCAAAGAGGGCTTTTAAATGGGTTATAACGTTAGGTGTAGGGATATGATAAACACGGTTTTGTTGGATAAAGGATATTTTACTGGTGGCGAGTTAAAGATCTTGATTAATTACATGTACAATATGGCGTTGCTAAGCCAAGACTAGACTCGACTTAAGCTAAAAACAAAATAACAAAAACATAAAACAAACATAAAATGAAACGGGATGGTAGTCCGTATGTTTTTTCTATTTTTCTTTTTCTCATTTTTTTTTTCTTGATTTTTTTTTTTTTCTTCATACACTCTTGCCCTACCATCCAAAATAATACATCATAGGGGCGTTGCATTCCCCTTACACTTGAACTTTTACATAACTTTACAAATAACTATTCTAATGACTCGAATTAAGATAATCGAAACACTTGGAGTACTTTTAAAATATTAATGTACATATGGGGGTAATAAATGATGTTCTTCCCCATTACTCCATTACACTAGTACTTTACCCATGAGTCCCAATCGTCCCAAAACAATATGTACAAGGATATGACTCGACTTAGCAACCATGTAATCAATTAGATAATTAACTTGGGTTAAAACAAATGTTGTCACAATAATGCACTAAAAATGAGTGCATACAAGGTAGGCTAAGGCGATTTGGGTGTACATTTAAGTGGGGTGTAAACAAATTCTTCCTTTAAGTAAAATGCTTAAAGGTCGAAACGAAAAGATAGGCTCTGAGGGGTGTACTAGGGGTATCGTGTACTAAAAATGAGTACAACGCAAAGGGTGTGGGAGAATTACTTGACCAATGTAGCCAAAGTAATCATAACAAAAAACACAGGTGTAAAACAATGGGTTAATCCTAATGCCTCTTATCATGTAGTAAATCTAACTACACGAATGTAGTCTCACTTGTGGCCTCGGAATGGTCCTAACGCAAGTTCTAGAATCTAAGTGCTACCGGTACACACATCATAGCATAAATGCTTTTTCTACCAATTCTAGGGGCGAACCTCACATATTTGGGGGTGGAAAATTTTTTAGTGGTACGGTTTTTGTGCTAGTCATATAACTCCTATCCATGAGACGCTCATTAAGATCAAAGTTTCACTCCTATATGTTGTAAAAAAATTTAAATTTGGCACTAAAATTGCCCTAACAGGTATTTATCTCAGTTTTATTACACATCTACCATTAAACAAACAAAAATCAAGCGCACTTGTATTCTCTAAAGTATCGTATTTTACCCCCCCCTTATACTTAAGATGAACATTGTCACCAATGTTCAAATAACAAGAATGTAAAAGTGAAAAGGTAAAAGAATGAAATCAAATACTCCCCTGATTCGCTCGGTGGATAATGTGGTAACATGGTTAGATCTTCTTCCAAGAGAATGTAGAAGCTCCAAAACTAAAGCATCGCCAAAAGCTTGATTCCACATACATTTCCTTGTCCAAAATAACCTGTTAAACCTGAGAAAACAAACACGAAAACCTGCATAACATCGGCGGGATAAATTCTATATATAAGGATATAATGCTTGTGGAATGATAATTTTGCAGATTCCTGGAGATTATAAGTTAGAGATTTAATAAAAACTTTTTATGAAAACAAAACTTTCAAAAATTTCAGAAAATTAAAACCTGACGCCGTCAGGTTGTAAAGCCTGACGCCGTCAGAAATGATCTGACAGAATTCTCATGTTAAGTTTCCGGAAAATTTCTGGAAAAACCTTTACCTTACTTCCTGGAAATCCTGCAAAATATCATTATGACTCGATACAAGCATTTGACTCAAACAAATACTAATATGTATGTTAATTTATTATTATTACGATTCATGTTCATTTGTTCTAATAAACCGATTTGGATTTCCCTTACACTTATCTTTTTGCAAAATACCTTTATATGTAGTTAAGACGAAGTTAAAAACAAGATAAAGCATTTTCACAATTTAGTTTTGACCATGAATCAATAAAAAAAAATAAAAATTAAACACACATACGGAAACAAATAAAATCAAACAAACAAATAAATAAACACACAAAGCAAATAAAGCTTGGGTTGCCTCCCAAGAAGCGCTTGTTTTTGTTCGAGTCACGAGCCTGACTCTACCCTTATTTAACGGATAAAGGAGAGGTTTTTCCTACACTTAGGATTAAGTGCGGGTGATAGTAGCGATACACACCACCTTGGTGGAAGTATGCCGCGTGAGGAAAGAGTGACGGGTGAATTATATGCTCAAAGGTGCGGGATCCTATCATCATAACCTTACCTAATTCAATTGGGTTAGTGGGCGGATTAAGATTTTCTCCTAGAAAGGGATCATCTTCTATCAACTTCGAGAGACTCCAAGTTAAGAATCCACTTTGACCTAATAAACCTGGTTTAAACCCATAATGTTTCTTGTGATCAATCATAAATGGGTGATGTAAGTATGTAAGGTCATGGTTCACTCCTATGTTAGCTTCCTCTCTACAAGGCTTAGAGTCTACTACCTTTATTGTAAAACTACCCGGACTATATGGTTTGATGGGTAGATCGGGACCTATTTTAATTCCTAACTTTTCATCCAAGGATGGAAAATTGGGTAAGGGTCTCGGTTGAGGCTCCGGTTCATCAAAACTAGGAACTTCCATAGAACAAAAAGAAAGGTTGTGACTACAAGTATTCAAACCTATTTCTTCTAGTTGTGTTTGGTCCAAGGGCTCTACCTCTATTGGGGTTCCTATAGTCTCTTCTACTTTTTCCGGGTAAGTTACGGGCGGTGTGTTAACCTCAAATGATGGTAAGATTTGTGGGGTATTTAGTGGTCTTGCATTTCTAACCTCATTCTCCATAGTATCTAAATCACCTATATGTTCATCATGTGTTTTGGTAGGATCTAACCCAAACACATTCCTAAGTATCTCAAATCCTTCTCTAGCCATTTGAAATTCTAAGTCCGATTCATAGTAATATTCAACTTGATTACTATGTTCCAATTGCCTAAAGGATTCCTCATGCGTGTCATATGTTTTGGAGAAATCTATCCCACTCATGCAACTAGGTAGTTCAACACTAACCATCTCACAATCTTGGTCCAATTCAAGGTCTATGTTCTTAAAAACTAGGTCTTCTTGCTCATGGTACCTATAGTTGGATAAATCCTCTTCATTTGTTTCCTCAAGTTGTGATGTACATAAACCCATCAATTCATTCAACTTATGGTTCACGGTTATGAAGCTTTCCTCAAATTTTTTCCAAAGGGTTTCACTAAAAGGAGTTGATCCTAACAATAATTGTTTAATAGAAGCCGCACATGCACATAATTCATCAAACCTATCAAACTTTACACCCATCTCCTCTTGTATATATCTAAGATCACTTAAAAATTCATTGGAACAACAGGAAGCAAATCTATCCGTGTAAAGTAATTGTTCCTCTATTGTTAATGATCTAAATGGAATTTCATCCGCCATGGTGACAAATGAAAATGGTTTTACAAACAAAGGGCACAAAGAAAAAGATAGACTAAAGAAATCTAATAAAAAGAAAATAAATATCTCACTCGATAGGAATCAAGTGAGTAGACCTAATAAAATAAAAATTTAACCTAAACAATAACTATTCCCCGGCAACGGCGCCAAAAACTTGATGCGTGGTTTTGCAACCTTACAACAGGTTTTACCTCTCGAGGGATCTCAAGAGGCTTACAACCCCACCAGGCAGTGTACCTGACCGATGTAGTATAGTGTAGTGGTAAGTACAGGGGATTGATCGTTCTCCACAGGGAATAGTGTTCGTTAGGTATGAAAAACTACTTTAGTAGGTCTAAGGGTGAGGGAAGATTCTTTTTGTATTTTTATATTTTTTTTATGAAAGCAAGTAAAATCTCGGGTTTTAAGGAGTGGGCGGAATTAGTTGCTAGTCAACTAACCCAAATAACTACGATTGCAAATAAAATAAAATAACTGAAAATGAAAAGAGTTGTGAAACTTATGTGGAGAGAAATGTGTTTACTTAGATTTCCTTACTCCCTAACTATCTTTTACCGGTTGATTAGTGTGTATTAATTGCGTGGATGACGGGTGTATTCCTTAATACCAATCGTGGGGTGGCGTACGTACTTCCCCAACTCTACAAGCTCCTACTTCACTCCTATGTCGAGCCGGCTAGGAAGCTCCTAACATTGGATCACTAGAATTCGCTCATGCATTAAATACAACCATAAAAACCTTAGTACGCATTGGTTCATGTTTCTTAAGACGTTCAAGCAAGTTACCGAATAGGAAGTTAGCCAGTTTTCTTAAGCCTAACATCGATAAACAATCATCCAATACAACTAATAACACACTAATAACCAATAATCAATAGTTAGGTTTCATTAGATCTAAGCAAACACAAGATAAATCTAGCCTAGCATGTTAATTAAAAGACAAGAACAATATATAATCAAACAACACATAGACATATTGATTGATTAAACAATTACTTATCTTCAATTAAACATGGGAGATCCAAGGGTATGAAAACCCTTAAAAATGGCAGAAATTCGTCTTTAGGGTTTCTCCTCACAAAGTTGCACACTAATGACAAAAAATTGCAAAACTATATATAGAGTTTAAGGGCTGACGGCGTCACGTTATAGGACTTGACGCCGTCACCTCGCCATGTCTAGGGTTCCCGGATGGCCTTCTTGACGCCGTCCCTCTTTAGACCTCCAAAATCCGCTCTGGCTTATCAAAGCTTGACGCCGTCAGAATATGGCTTGACGCCGTCCCTCTTTAAGTTAAACCGTGATGGCCTTGATCACTTCAAAAGTTGACGCCGTCAGAAATCCATTGCAAAATTCTCTGGCTTATCATGAGTAATTTTCATATCCACCTTTTTTGCCAAGCCATGACGCCGTCAAGGGCAATCCCTAACGCCGTCAAAGGTACTCTCCAGCATAATTTTGAGACTTTGTCGTTTTCTTCACTTTTATGCTCCAAAAATGTCCAAAATGCTTCCTTTTCCAGATTTCTTCTCCAAAGTACCTAAAATGACAAAAGGAACGATTTAGGGCAATATTTGATCAAATAAATACGATTTAGGGCTTAAATGACCCCCTAAAAGCGGTACACTTTTCGCTTCATCACATCTCTACACTTATTCAATTCTACAACAAGATTGTTATATTTTGAAAGCAAATTAAGCCTTTGTTCTTCAACAAACTTAAGATCTACGTTAATGTAATTCATGTAAGATTACCAATCAGAATCATCATCCATAGAAAGCAAAATATTTACCTTTTTCATGGTGATGTTGACCCACTCTCCATTTCTTGCATTGGTTTTTTCAACAACCAGCTGATCATTGTCTGAAAGTGCCATCAGTGCACTAACTCTAACTTCTTCATCATCTGAGGAGACCTCTTCTTCATCCCAGTCATAGGCTTCAGCTACAAGAACCTTGTTCTTTGTCTGAACATGTTTAGAAGTTGGAGCAGCCTGAGACATTGAGGGATTGGCCTCAAGGAGAGCAAGTTTAGCCTTAGCTTTTCTATATTTAGCTTCAAAGTCTTTTGACCATTTTGAACAGTATTGTTTTGAAAATGTTGAGAAGACTGAAGCATTGTAGGTTGAAACTTGCTAGTTCCTGAAGAAGAACTATTTCCAAAAAAATTATATGAGGGTTCTGAGATTGTTTTTGAAAAATAGTCTTTAGCAAAATGACCATTTTTACCACATTTGAAACATTCAGTGGTTTTATTCGCTTTAGCTTTCAAAAAGTTTGACTGATTTCTTTTGATAAAACGTTTTGAATTAGCAAGGAGTGCCCTTTCTTGAAATTCTAAATGTAAATCATTTAGGTACTCCTCACTAGTTCTTTTATCAACCTCATCATCAGAATCCTCTTGGAAATCCTGCACAATACCATTAGAATAAAAGGCAGTTGATATGGGTATGGTTGTCATGGCCTTTTTGGTCTCAAGAGCTTTCTTTGATTCAGGGTATCTCCTAGAGATTAAGTTGTCCTCATAGACAAACTTCCTATAGATCTCAGGGAGCTCAAGGGTCTGAATATGGTTAGCATTCCTGAGGCCCTGAGAGAAGTTTAACCACTTCTCAGGGAGACTGTTGACAAGGCCAACATTGATTTCATGCTTAGACAAAACTACACTATCATTTGATAATTCATTTATCAGGGTTTTGTATCTGGTATAGGTCTGAGAGAGAATTTCAGAGTCTTTGGCCCTGAAAGTGTTATACTCAAGTTTCAGGTCCATGATCCTGTTTTTCTTGGTATCTGAGGGACCTTCAAAGCTATGAACCAAGTCAAGCCAAGTTTGTTTGGCTGTTGTACAGTTAATGACTGATTCCATTGTATCGTCAGGAAGACATGATATAATGATGTTTTTCAGGCGTTGGTCTTGGATGACCAACCTTCTCTAATCAATGGTCCACTGAGCTTCAGGTTTAGGTAACCCTTCAACAGTCTTAATGATGTGATTTTTTGTTTTATTTATTTTTATTTTTCCAAAGAAATATTCGTGAAAATATTTCCCCGGGTCGTTCTCCCAACGAAGGTTTGACGGCGTTTAAGTCGATTCGGTGTCGTGAAAATGTGAAGTGAATAAGTGAAAGTGATTATTTTGGTGTTTGATTATACTAAATTATGGAAAATTAAAAGCAATCTACGTTATCAAATAAAAGCACACTAAAAGAAATCAAATAACGCAAATCCCGGGCTATTCCCGAGACTTATAAAACTAATAGTGAAATATCAAACTAAAATGCGAAAGTAAAAACCTAAGGGACTGAAAATGTAATTCAAAGAAACTGATTTTATAAAAGAAAATTAAAGAAAACAAAACTTTATAAAAGTTAAGGGACTACTAATGTAAAAACTGAAATTAAAAATTTTCCTAACAAAGACAGGGACTAATATGTACTTTTAACAAACTTTTTATAACTAAAAAGAACCCTGGTACGATTTTAACTAAAACAGAAATTATAGGGACCAAAGTGACAAAAACAGAAACTTATTTTATTTTCTTTATATCCGAAATCATCCACACAAGCCCTTTTCAAGAGCTTATAAAAAGCTCAAATCAAAACCAATTTTAAAATGAAAAGCTGTTTTAGAAAGCTTATTAAGCAAAGATTATAAATATCCCAAAAGCCCTATCACAAACACTTGTTTGCTAGCTTAAATTCGCCCTAGATCAGCTGCTAAAACTCTAGTCTGCTGCAACCTTTTTAAATGCAAATCAGGACAGGAATTGGGCTGATTTTGTAGTCCTAATTAATAAGCTGAAAAAGTCAAAACTAGATGTTGTACTACAAGCTCACTATACTAACTATCTTCAAACCAAAAATTAGGGCTTGAACTTAACTAGATAAGCTAGGAAAACCCAAAGTTCAGCAGCTCTAGAACCTAAACTAATCTGCTATGACAGCAGAAACAAAATGGCGCAAAATAGTGTAAGACTAAACTAGCTCTAGCAATCCTTCCTCTACTCCTAAAAGCAACTAAAAAAAACGACAAAATGAATCTCAAATAAGCTCAGCTTATGCTGAGCTTATTAAGGCAGTTCAAGCTTCTAAAATCAAACTGCTGATACAGATTTGTTAACTAACCTCGAACTTTTCTATCTTCTAATGAAAATGGCTAAATCAAACTTAACTGATGTTAAACATATGGCAAAGGAACAGTAACAGCCAGCTTATTCACCAACCATAAGCATCAATCCAAACACCTCTTTATAACCTGATTTTGCAAAATTTAAATACACCAGAACCTTTTAAGCTGTAAAAACAGATTTCAAACAAAAACCTAGACTAGTTTAGATTAGAAAATAAATTTCCAAAAGCAAATAAGCTAAAAAAAAAAACAGAATAAGCTGATGTAGACTTATCAGTTGACTTAAAACAATTTTTAGGAGAAATTAAAACAGATAATCATAAACCAACCTTATTGACATCAAAACTAAATCTAAAAGACAAGAAAGTGAAATTAAGCACTCATAAGTAAAATAAGCTGACAAACAGTAAACTTTTGACCAAACTTGATTTTCATTAACAAATTAAACTGAGTACAACTTGACTGGAAATGTAAAATACAACTTGAAATTGAAACTTACACTACGAAAACAGTAAATGACACAGAAATTAAAATGGTTACAATCTTCTAAGACACGAAAATTGGACAACTCTCCTTGTGAAGAGGAGGGGCTCTATTTATAAGCCTTGAGGGAACCTTCTGGGTCTTCCACTCTGGCAATCCGTGTGCACATGAGCTCATAACCACCCTTAGATCTTCCCTTCATCACCAAGCCT
The DNA here is from genome assembly GCA_021014915.2 of Artemisia tridentata subsp. tridentata. NCBI lineage: Eukaryota > Viridiplantae > Streptophyta > Magnoliopsida > Asterales > Asteraceae > Artemisia > Artemisia tridentata. The sequence goes on from CP139501.1 coordinate 3,549,743, forward strand.
TCATTTTCCTCCGTACGATCAAAGATGCTGCGTGTTCGGACCAATCACATGCTGCCACGCGTCATTCTTATCGTCAGGTCCTTCTAGATGAGCCAATGATTGCCAAAAGTACCCTTAATTACCGTAATTTTTTGTACGGTAATTCTAGGGTTGCGTGAATAGTGAAAATGGGGAAAGGGGGAAATTGGGGAGCGGGATTCTTTTTTTAGTGTGAGAGGGAGAGGGGTGATTATTTATTTTTATTTGACTAGGATTAAATGTTTTGACCGGGGTTTAATTTTGGATCGGGTCAGAATCAAAGTTGGATTGGGCTGGATTGTTTAGTGTATGGGCCGGGTGAGGTTTTTGGGTAGTATGGATTATGGTTTTGGATTGAAAAGGGTTTAAGGGTTATTGGGTTAAAGGTGGATTGGTGGTGAAACCAAGTTTTAAGATTTTAACTTTTAGAGGACCAATTGTGTTATTTTCGGATTCTTCAAGGACTGATTTTGCCGATATTCAAATGTCGATCTAAGGGTGATTCTTGACTGATTGACCAAGCATGACTTTCCCGGTTCAGCTCTGAGTCTTTTCCGTATCTCGTGCTCGTTTTTTCTGATTTTCTTGTGTGATTTTGCCCCTTTTTCACGATATCCGTGCCTGCACACAAACAAACACAAAAACACAAAAACACTATATCTTTTGGCATTATGGTCGGGTTTTTGGTCTATTTGGGTTCGGTTTTGGTCAAATAAAGGTATGTGTTTAAGCACATACCAAAATTCCCCCAGACTAAGCTATTGCAATGTCCTCATGCAATGTTATATGAACACGTTTTTCCTTTTTATTCTATTTTTTTATTTTCTTATTATTCACGTGACGGTTTTGTTGACAATCATTATCTTTCGATAATTTTTAGGGTCTTCGAGTAGGAAACACGACTCATAAAGAAGTGACCATACGGATAAAATTCGTCGTCCCTGATTTTTCACGAGTCCCCAAACTAAGCTTAAAAACGAAATCATTGTCATTTACAAGTTAGATTGCCGACACTACTCATAAAAGCTAATTGTGGACTCCTTGTTCCCAAATTCCTATTTTCCTCTATTTATTTTATTTTTGGTGAGAAATGAATTTCTTCAAATTCTCGTTTCGATAATTTTTAAGCCGATAAAGATACCTTAGTTTAGACGCTAAGTAGTTTCCAAATCTTCCCTCAAAAACCGTTGCATACAAAAATGAGGTCCACATCAAGGTCTCTGATTTAACACGATTTTGAGAATATCCCTTTTATTTGCGACCGAAACAACTCATCTACGAGTCCAGAGACGGAAGCCTTTATTAGGACACCTCGGAGTCGAAATTTGGCATTTTAACAATATTAAGCACATATTATTATTGATCCTTGGCCCTTTATAACAATCACAACATCGGCTGCGAACCGGCAAGATGTGATAGTCTATTATGACCTTGGAATTTTTCCTCTACCTTTATTAGAAGTCTACAACATCGGCTGCGAACCGGCAAGATGCAGAAAACTTTTTATGGCTTTGGATTATTATTATTATTTATTATTCATTATATTTTGCCAAATCCCGAGTCCTACGGCTTTTATAACAATCCCAACATCGGTTGCGAGCCGGCAAGATGGAATAGTCTATTACACCGTAACACTGGCAGTACCTTGATGTGTACCCAACTTTCATAAGCAAGGATTCTCTAAGGAAGAAATAAAAACTAATTATCGCCAAAACTAAAATAGCTTTAATTATTCCTATTTATCTATTTTTGAGTGAAACAAGCTGATGGGAACAAAAAGCCACAAGTAACTTCGATGAGCTCTAAAGAGAACCAACTACTCCACGTTTAGCAATCTAACTTATAAACAACTCTATCATTTCTCGTTCTTCGCAAATTTAAAATCTTAAATAATAAGATCCGCGAATGCTTAGCCTTATAATCAAGCCATGCATATATAAAGTCAAATACGGGAACTTGCAAACTCTTAAAAAGAATTCGCGTTTTCTAGCTCCTTGTGTAAAAGACTAGCACGAGCTTAAAGATTATAAATGGTTAAGGAGACAAGCTAGGGCTCAACACGCCCGATCAAGTCAGAATTTTATTCCTACTCTCTCCAGCGGAAAATCAACAAAAATGTCAAAATTTATTATATTTTTGCAAAAATTTTTAAAATTTTTCTCATTTTTTTGGATTTTTCAATTTTTGGAGGAAAAACGGGGTTGCATGAGAAAACGGCAACAATGCAAGGCAAAAATCAAATCGCAAGATTACCCCCCCCAGACTAAAACGAGACATTGTCCTCAATGTCTTAAAGGTAAGGGTTCTCCTACATAAATCTAAGGCCGTTTATGAATTATGCCAAAAGATAGATGTAAAACGATAAGATTTAGGATATCGGATAAGCAGCGGATGATGAAACTCGAGTAGCGTGAAGGAAACTACGAGCACGAGAGTCTTCATCATCGGGCATTCCTGGACACATCATAAGAAAAACCACGAAACACAAGATATGGAGAAGGGGATCCCTCCTCATGTTTTATTAGAAAATAAATAAGAAGATAGAAGGATAAGCATGGGGTGCCTCCCACGAAGCGCTTATTTATTTATCGAGTCGTATAGCTTAGACTCGCCCCGAATTTACTTAATCTTGGGGGAGCAAGTAACGGACACCCGGTACGAAGAACGGAGATGCCGGGGTCGAAGACGGTATCCTCACTCCCGGAGGAGTGGAAAGATGGAGAAATGAGGGGATAAGAAAAGAAAGGGTGAAACACTCGGATGGTGAAAGCATAAACATCATTGGAATCACGGGTGGTTTGGGTGGGTAAAATATCAAGCACGGGATCATCAATATCATAAGTCACGTCCACCACTCCATCAATTACTTCATTCACACCGGATCCAAGATCTACATCCGGTGGTTTCGCGGGTGGACGAGAAGATGGTAAATCAAAGATAAATGAATCAGCCTCAGAAAGTAAATCATCATCATTAATTTCTTCAATAAGACCATTCTCGTCATTCTCAATACCCAGTGGTATCGAGTCATCCGAAGCAAGAAATCGATCGACATCCTCTAAAAGAGAGTCACGAGACGGATTATCGGAGAGATTATTAAGTTCAGAGTCGATTTTAAAATCAAAACGCTCATAATCCGGAAGAGAGATATCATGAATAATGGGATTGCCACTACTCGTCTCTTCAAATCGAAAAATTTCAAGCTCGGGTAAGAAATCACGATCCATATCTGGGATAGGAGAAGAAGAAGTCGGAGGATCATGTAATGCCTCAATCTTAGAAATGAGAAGATAAATTGTAGATAATTTCTCACGAAGAACATCATCTTGGATTTCAGTATCATTATCTTCTTCATCCTCTTCTTCTAAGCTGACGAGCTCAGAAGGTACCTCATCAACATAATCGATGTCTCCACAAGATAACGAATCGTCATTGTCGGAATCGGAGTACATCTCATCATCGTTCTTCTCAACATGAATATCATCATACGGCTCATCATTCGTATCAACGAGATTATCAAAACGATCATTTTCAACAAAATCACAATCACCGTTAGAATTTTCCCCGGACTCACTTTGGATTGGGACGAGGTTCTCAACACTAGACTTTTGGAATTCGTCCGATTCCGTTGCCGGAATAGTGTTTAGATGCTCGTCCCCCATTATTAAAGAGTCCTCGGGTTCTACGGGAGGAAAGATAGGTGAAATTTGAGGGAAAACGTTGAATGACACAAGTATCTCCTCGTCAGCACATTGCTGTAAGGCCTTCCGAAAATTAGCCTCTTTTTCCTCGGCAAGTAATTCTTCTATAGACTTCTCATGAGGATCGGGAGTAGAAGTATAGTGTTTAACCACCAATTTCTTAACTTCTTGGAAGTCTTCCCAAATTCTTTCAATTTCGCGCATTCTATCTTGATTTGGACAATTGCCGGGATTTTGTGGGGGTTGGTTAAAACCATGAGAATCGTAACACGAATTTGGCTCAAAATAAGAATTATCAAATGATCCCCCACAATTTTCAAAATTTGATGAACTTTGAAATGAATCACCATTATAATACGGTACTTGCTCATATGAGTTTTGAAAAGGAAGATTGAAATCGTTTTGAGGATAATTATCAAAGCTCGTATCGTAAGCGTAAGAAGTTTCAACACTCGGGACATAGCACATACAATTCGTGTATCCACATTGATTACAAAAACATTGTCCGCACGGTGATCCTTCATCGGATGGGTTTCCACAACTAAAACAAGTGAACGAAGGTGGTGGTGGTGGTGTCGGATAATAATCGGGAACGTTTGAAAAATTGTTAAACGAATTGTGAACATATTCGGGAGAATTACAATTCAAACAAACGCCATCATGAATATCACTACCACATTGTTCACACGTACACCAAACACATGAACCTTCGAAGAACGGTTCTCCACAATTAAAACAAATAGGATCCATAAGAATTAAACATAAGAGGGTGTGAGAAGAAGAATCAAACTTTAGAGGGTAAGAAGATCAAGAATCAAACGGTATAGAGGGTAAAAGAAGAGAATCAAACATGAAGAGGATAACGGAGAATCTTTTTGGTTTTTCATAAAAATAAAAATCAAATTGAAAAAGAAAATATTTTTTTGGGTTTTTATATTCAACAAAAAATTAGATTTATTATCTTTTTGGTGATCGTTAATCAACCGTACTCGTTTCTTTCAAAACTACGCGCAGCGTGGCGGGAGAGAAGAATGGATCTCTCTTCGGTCTGCAATTTAATGTCAAGACCTCCTTAAACCCCGTAATTAGGTTGTAGTAAAGAAATAATCCAAGAAACGTTTAACTTCACGATCTCTTTTGTTGTTATTTCGGAATGGTTTACAACCGCCCTCCTTCAACGGAAGACCGAGGATGTTTATTAATGGTGAAAACACTTTAGGAAAAGTGTTTTTTTTTTTTTTTTTTGGTATTGTGAATACTTGGTGACAAGTATTCAAATGGTTTTTTATTTTTTATTATTATTATTATTATTATTATTATTTTTTTCAAAAACAATTTATTTACAAAACAAGACGATAACTTCCACGGGGAAGGTTCTTCAATACACAAAATACGATACGAATCAACGACAACGTTTCAAGCCTTCCCCGGCAGCGGCGCCATTTTATTGATGTTTGTTTTTATATTTTTATTTTTATTTTTCCAAAGAAATATTCGTGAAAATATTTCCCCGGGTCGTTCTCCCAACGAAGGTTTGACGGCGTTTAAGTCGATTCGGTGTCGTGAAAATGTGAAGTGAATAAGTGAAAGTGATTATTTTGGTGTTTGATTATACTAAATTATGGAAAATTAAAAGCAATCTACGTTATCAAATAAAAGCACACTAAAAGAAATCAAATAACGCAAATCCCGGGCTATTCCCGAGACTTATAAAACTAATAGTGAAATATCAAACTAAAATGCGAAAGTAAAAACCTAAGGGACTGAAAATGTAATTCAAAGAAACTGATTTTATAAAAGAAAATTAAAGAAAACAAAACTTTATAAAAGTTAAGGGACTACTAATGTAAAAACTGAAATTAAAAATTTTCCTAACAAAGACAGGGACTAATATGTACTTTCAACAAACTTTTTATAACTAAAAAGAACCCTGGTACGATTTTAACTAAAACAGAAATTATAGGGACCAAAGTGACAAAAACAGAAACTTATTTTATTTTCTTTATATCCGAAATCATCCACACAAGCCCTTTTCAAGAGCTTATAAAAAGCTTAAATCAAAACCAATTTTAAAATGAAAAGCTGTTTTAGAAAGCTTATTAAGCAAAGATTATAAATATCCCAAAAGCCCTATCACAAACACTTGTTTGCTAGCTTAAATTCGCCCTAGATCAGCTGCTAAAACTCTAGTCTGCTGCAACCTTTTTAAATGCAAATCAGGACAGGAATTGGGCTGATTTTGTAGTCCTAATTAATAAGCTGAAAAAGTCAAAACTAGATGTTGTACTACAAGCTCACTATACTAACTATCTTCAAACCAAAAATTAGGGCTTGAACTTAACTAGATAAGCTAGGAAAACCCAAAGTTCAGCAGCTCTAGAACCTAAACTAATCTGCTATGACAGCAGAAACAAAATGGCGCAAAATAGTGTAAGACTAAACTAGCTCTAGCAATCCTTCCTCTACTCCTAAAAGCAACTAAAAAAAACGACAAAATGAATCTCAAATAAGCTCAGCTTATGCTGAGCTTATTAAGGCAGTTCAAGCTTCTAAAATCAAACTGCTGATACAGATTTGTTAACTAACCTCGAACTTTTCTATCTTCTAATGAAAATGGCTAAATCAAACTTAACTGATGTTAAACATATGGCAAAGGAACAGTAACAGCCAGCTTATTCACCAACCATAAGCATCAATCCAAACACCTCTTTATAACCTGATTTTGCAAAATTTAAATACACCAGAACCTTTTAAGCTGTAAAAACAGATTTCAAACAAAAACCTAGACTAGTTTAGATTAGAAAATAAATTTCCAAAAGCAAATAAGCTAAAAAAAAAACAGAATAAGCTGATGTAGACTTATCAGTTGACTTAAAACAATTTTTAGGAGAAATTAAAACAGATAATCATAAACCAACCTTATTGACATCAAAACTAAATCTAAAAGACAAGAAAGTGAAATTAAGCACTCATAAGTAAAATAAGCTGACAAACAGTAAACTTTTGACCAAACTTGATTTTCATTAACAAATTAAACTGAGTACAACTTGACTGGAAATGTAAAATACAACTTGAAATTGAAACTTACACTACGAAAACAGTAAATGACACAGAAATTAAAATGGTTACAATCTTCTAAGACACGAAAATTGGACAACTCTCCTTGTGAAGAGGAGGGGCTCTATTTATAAGCCTTGAGGGAACCTTCTGGGTCTTCCACTCTGGCAATCCGTGTGCACATGAGCTCATAACCACCCTTAGATCTTCCCTTCATCACCAAGCCTTCATTTTCCTCCGTACGATCAAAGATGCTGCGTGTTCGGACCAATCACATGCTGCCACGCGTCATTCTTATCGTCAGGTCCTTCTAGATGAGCCAATGATTGCCAAAAGTACCCTTAATTACCGTAATTTTTTGTATGGTAATTCTAGGGTTGCGTGAATAGTGAAAATGGGGAAAGGGGGAAATTGGGGAGCGGGATTCTTTTTTTAGTGTGAGAGGGAGAGGGGTGATTATTTATTTTTATTTGACTAGGATTAAATGTTTTGACCGGGGTTTAATTTTGGATCGGGTCAGAATCAAAGTTGGATTGGGCTGGATTGTTTAGTGTATGGGCCGGGTGAGGTTTTTGGGTAGTATGGATTATGGTTTTGGATTGAAAAGGGTTTAAGGGTTATTGGGTTAAAGGTGGATTGGTGGTGAAACCAAGTTTTAAGATTTTAACTTTTAGAGGACCAATTGTGTTATTTTCGGATTCTTCAAGGACTGATTTTGCCGATATTCAAATGTCGATCTAAGGGTGATTCTTGACTGATTGACCAAGCATGACTTTCCCGGTTCAGCTCTGAGTCTTTTCCGTATCTCGTGCTCGTTTTTTCTGATTTTCTTGTGTGATTTTGCCCCTTTTTCACGATATCCGTGCCTGCACACAAACAAACACAAAAACACAAAAACACTATATCTTTTGGCATTATGGTCGGGTTTTTGGTCTATTTGGGTTCGGTTTTGGTCAAATAAAGGTATGTGTTTAAGCACATACCACCCTTCAACAGTCTTAAGGACATAAGGACCTTCATTGATACAAGTGATGTAGTATGGTTCCATACCAGTCAAGTAGCAAAGCATACGTTTTTTTCACTTGCTAAATTTTCCAGCTTCAAGTATGGGAGCAACAGCTGAATAGCTTCCTCCTTTTTTGTCGACGAGCTGGGGCACATTAATATCAGCCATAGTAAGATCTTGGTTTTAAAAACCTTTTAAGCACTCTTTAGTTTTTGAAAAGATTTTACAAACTAGAGGCTCTGATACCACTTGTTGTTCCCGTTACACAACTAGAATTAACTACAAAGTAAACCTAATCATGTTCCATGACTGATCAATGTATTGATTAGTTTAAACAAATAAGTAAAATGTAAAAGATAAAAACATAAGTTTTTCAACGTTTAAATTCTTATTAGAAATTAATCAAAAGAATCTATACCCAAGTGTTTGCGGAATAAACACTTGGGATTGAAACGACAAGGTATGGTATGTTCTCCTCACTAAACTCAAGCTATGCTTGAGTGGTAACTATGAATGAACCACTGAGCTATCTCATGGACTAGGTTGCTCTTTGGGGGAGAAAAGTGGTTTTGTGAATGTCTAAGCATTAAGTGCACAAAACTTGTCCACTTTTCTCCCTTATGATCCTATTTATACACAAGTATAAAAGAGCACCCGTGACTATAAAGACAAAAAGAATGACCTAACTAATCAGGACCTAATACAACAGTATTTTTTCACTGTTACAAGAAACTATTTTGGGAAGAGGTTAATACTGCTTTCTGAGTGACAGTGATGACACCGCTCTTGTTCTCAAGCCTTTTAGGGAAAGTTTGACTTTGGCCTGATAAGGACTTCTCCTTATCTTTTCAAACTCTTCCCGCCTTGTCCAGCCTTTCTTTCAGACTTCAGATTCTTCAGTCTTGGTCTTCAGTCTTCAGTCTTCAATCATTATAGTTGTTGAGGAGACTGGGGTTCAGTGAGTTATTGCCATCACTCACTGAACCCATTATCTTCTTCTTCGGCTTAAGTAACACTCAGGGAGTTCTGCCTCACTGAATGGTGAATCTTTCTTCTTAGACTCATCCGAGGCATCCTGAAGATAACTCACTGAGTGACTGTTCACTCAGTGACCTGAGAGCGTTCACGGTTGTTTAACACTTGGGCTAATTTGTATTCAAATCCTTATTGTCAGGATGCTTGGGTACTGAATGGACCCAACACTTGGGAGATTAATTCCTCGGAGAAACCCATCGCCAAAAGCTGCTCTTTTTCTTTGTCCATTTCCCGCTTTTCTTTCTTCTTCCTCACTTCCCTCTTTTTGTCTTCCTTTTATGGATGATGGATGGGTTTAAACTAATTTGGGGAAATTATTCCCCCCCCCCCCAGTTGGCTTAAGAAAATGTTGTTGGCCCATTAGAGCATAGGGTGTGGTAACGTTAAGGGTGCGTTAAACCTTAACTTTTGGTGCGTTAAGGTGCGTTAACCACACCAAATTGTTGCGTTAAAGGTGCGTTAACGCCCCTGCGTTAACCCTTTAACGCAATGTTAAGGTTTGGTTTATAAAAATCACTTTTACCCCCTCTATGTTTTTAGTGTTTGATAAAAAAAAATCAAAACACCCCCTTGGTTCTTAAGCGGGATAACCAAATTCAAATTCAAAATTCAACTATATACACAACTCACACACAGATTCTCAACAATGTCTCGCAAAGATTTATTCCAACAATTCCCAACTCACCGTGACTTCTCACAACAATTCCCAACTTACCGTGACTTCTCCCAACAATTCCCAAATGAACACGACTTTTCTCAGCAATTTCCAAATGAACCGGTGAACACTCCACTGGAAGATATCTTTCCGGTGTTCACACCAGAAAATGAACCGATCGTGGAACACTAACCAAATCCACCGGTTGTGGAACAACAACCAAATCCGTTTGGACTAACTGAGGACGAACTCCGACTTCTTGAGCAAGATGAGGAAGTCAGGAGAGAAACGGAACAACGAGAACTATAAGAAGAAGCTGCTCATATGGAGCAAGAAGCCAGGGATGCAGAGCATCTTTGGAAGAACTGGTTTGACGTTATGGAAGGAAAGTATTATGATGGCGAGTTTAGGTCCTCTTCGAGTGAGGAGGTTTATGTTTCAGATGATTCATTTTCTTAATTTGTAGTTTTAGTTTCTATTAATCGTACTATGTATTGTGTTTTAACTTTAATGTTTAATGTAATTTGTGTTTTGACTTTAATGATTAATGTAATTCGTGTTTTAAATGTTATGTTAGTTATTAAATGAAGTATCAATTATAGTTTAGGGGTTGATTTTGAAAATTGTTGAGGTAAAGGTGAGTTAAGGGTGAGTTATGATAAGGGGTGTTTTTTTATGAGTTAAAGGTGAAAAGGTTAAAACTGATGTGGCAGTGTGTTAAAGTTTAACATAAGGTTACCACACCCTATGCTCTTAGGTGTACTTGGTTTTATAAGGTATTATATCATGTTGTCTAGTTTATTGGGTTGGGCAGGTTTTGACATTTAGAAATTTGACCCCTAACCCGACCTTGTGGGCTCCTCTCGAAAAGCGTTGTATACAATTTAACATGGTCATTCATTGCATGCATCTCCCCTGATGTTCCTCTTGCAAAGTTTATGACTGGTTGGTGAACCTCGTTTTCTAGTATTTGTTGACCTTCCTTGGTGGTTATGGGTTATTTATGACATGGGAGTTTGTGGAGGTTGTTCACCAAATATTTTGTTGGGTTAAAAACTTTGTTAAAAAGGGGGAAAAACCTTGTTTTTTAGATGATAAAATGAGTGAAAATAGATGAAGTTTGTGACTATTTCCTATCATGTTTCCATGAACGGCGTCAAGTTTACGTACGATATGTAAAACATGATTATGAGTGGTCTGGATGAATATGTTGTTTGGTTTCCCCTCAAGAACAGTAAGGACCCTGAAATAAGAATGAGTATCTAAAGCCATGGTAACACTTAAACAAATCTAGTGTGTGTATCATTGTGCGTGAATAATCGTGTCAAATATGTGGAGGTATCTATGTTTTTGGGATGAACCCATGTGGTTGATCAACGACTGTGGACAGGCCACGCGTTGATCATCTAATAGGCAGACAAGGATGACAGGTGTCATTCCTTCCTTAGACTCGTACAATTCGTACATAACATGTCTGCTCCATATTCTGGTTGTGTGCCTCATGCTGTCACGTCTCAGGTACCGTATCTTAACCGTTGGTAATAGTTGTCTACACATGTGTGAACGCAGCCTGAGAGGCCTTCCCAGGTCATTGCGACATGGGAATGTATGTGTATTGGATTTGGGTTATCCGAGTGTTGATACTCGGCCTAATTTTGGCGTGTATTTAGAAGGCTTGAGCCACTAATATCCATACGCAATCAATATACATCAAGTGAGTTTGAATATCAATATTAACTTTATTTTTATAAATAAACTATATTGTTTTAGATGTTTAAATATTATTTTTAATATATGGTTGGAAAGCTAAAAACGTGTATTTTTCAGTTCGAAAAATGATGAATCTTCTAAAGTTCTATACAAATACTTATGCCTATTTTTTACAACATCATGTTTGTTCTCGAACTTATAGATTGGTGTTATATCACATGTGATATATCATGCAAATTTATGTACCGAAAAAAACCAAAGAAAAAGAAAACCAAAAAATTAAAGTTTGTCATAAGTATATAAAATGTAGAGTAAATTACACCGTTGGTCCTTGTGGTTTGCGTTGACTGGCGCCAGTGGTCCTTTGACCAAAAAAATTGTGCCAATGGTCCTTAAGTCAGAAACGTTATGCATCGTTAGTCCCTCCATCCAACTGGCCCCACAAACTTCAACTAACGCTCGTTAAGTATTGGATTTAAAGGGGCACTTTCGTCAATTCGTCACTTCACAGTTTAGTTCACATGTTATCCATATCTTTGAAAGATTTCCGTTTGTGAACTAGTTTACATCATAGATCTAGTACTATAAAACGATAAGAAGACATCTAGATTCAAAACCAACATCAACCAAATCCTAAGATTAATCTCAGATTAGCTAGACACAACCAATAACCCTCACCTTCACTCCATCAACTCTCGCCTAATCTTAAACCAAACAAGGCTACAAAAGAAAAGATTAATCTCAGATTTGTTCAAGAACACCATCAATTATTTTGGATCTATATAGATCTTGAGTGTTTAAACAATTTCATCACAGATTTTTTTGAAGTATACACTTCTTGTTTAATATTCGAACTTTTTCAGGAGTGATTTGAGTTTGTGATATTTTTAAGGGTAAAGTGAGTTATAAGTGAGTATTATATACCTGGTTTCGATTGAAAGTGGGTTTCGATTGAAGTGGGTTTCGATTGTAAAAGTGGGTTTCGATTGAAGAGATGATGACGGTGGCTGGGTGCTTGTGGTGGGTTTCGATTGAAGAAGAAGATGATGACGGTGGCTGGGTGGTTGTGGTTGTTTGTTGAAGTGCAAAACCTTTTTATAAAACAAAATCTTTTTAATTTGTTTTTTCTTCTGAAGAAAGGATCTGTGGAAGTAAGAACTCAATCTGACAATGGAGAGTATTAAGAATCCTAAAGTAGTACCTGAATCTCAGTAAGAAGGTAGATGATACAGTATTGATGGTGTTGAAGTCGTCAAATCTCGTAACAAGGTAGAGGATGTGATATCGATGGCGTTGAATCTGAGATTGAATTAAGCCACTGCTCTATCTCTTAAAACCACTGAGTCTAAAGTTTTGGAGATTCTAAAAAGATGAGTGACTGCTTTATCAAATGAAATTGGTGTTAGAGTTTAATGTATAAATATTAATATACGTATGTCCGGTTTCGAACCCGAGACTCGGGATTGCACACAATAACGTGAAAGTTCCAATGGTTGAATAATTAAATATATTTCATGTATTTATTTATTCATTTCACTAATTAACACTTAACGATAGTTAGTATTTAACGGTGTTAGAGATAACGACCGTTAAAGGACTAAATGTGAAAAGAAGGATCTAGAAACCCATCAAGTGGGTTGGATCGGCCGAATAGGCTTATGGGCTGAGATTTTCGGTTCAAGAGGAGTAGGGGACAAGTTAGGTATTGCCTATATAAACAATTCACTTTGTTTTGGTTTAAATCTAATCTTGAATCCCCTACAAGCCTTACTTCTCTTCTCTTCCCTCTCCTAAGCATAGAACCGGTCGACATTTTTTATATCCACTAGGATATTCGACCTAAGTAAAGCTTTGCAAGTGTTTGGCTTGATTGTGATTCTTGAACCTAGCTTTTCTCATTGGAACGCTAGATTACGTGTGTACAAGAACGAGTGACGAGCTTGTTTTAGCTTGTGTTTTTCCTTGTGTTTGGATCGACATACATAAACCTAATTAGGGTTTATACTTGTTCTTGGAGCTTGCATAAGGTACGTGTCTATTTAGATTAATTAATTACATGTTCTTGTAGATCTATCCGCTGCGTGTTCTTGATGATTATATGTGTTTATGGTTTTATATAGTTCACATATTCCAACAGTGGCATCATGAGCCTCGTTTAAGAACTTGTAATTAATTACTTAAACCTAAAAATTGGATCTTGTAAAGATAACATGCAATTATAATTTTTAGGGTTTGTTTATTTTTATAAACTCTAATATGGGTCGATACCCATAAATTAAAAATTAGGGTTTTAGTTTTTTTAATTAAAACTTGAGAAACCCTAGGATTGCATGAAAATTTTTAGGGATTAATTAGTGAATACCGTATGTGATGTCATTAATTAATTAGATACGTACATGGAATATTGACATGATAATATGGACTACATGATTATGTGATCAATATGGAAACCATGACGAAATCTTGCATATTTTGTCATGGTATGGTTTGTATGATTTTGTATTGAATTATTTGCTACATGATTTAAATAAATCTTAAATTGGGGAAGACCTCAATATATATTAATTAATAAGTTATGTGCAATGTGGTATCTAATTAACCAAAACTTACGCGGCCAAGTTATTTGGCGTATGTGGTCCATTGGGCACAATGAGCTCGAAAACCAATGGGAGTTTTGTTAATTACATACATTTAAAATTACACATAGAATTAATATTAGGATTTATTGAAAAAAGGTTTGCATGTGGCTATATGATATCGTGGATGATCATATATTTGTTATTATGTGTTTATTTATTTTTTGTAATTACTTGATCTTTTGTGTTTAATATTATGATGGATTGTAACAACAAAAGAGGGTAATTTTCATATAAAAATAAATAAGACTAATAACTATGAAACCTTTGTAGTAATTTTATTTATTGCCAAGTCTTATGTGCCGAAAGTGGTTCGCTTCGCACGGTAATTTGCTCCCAGGCGAGACTAGCAATTAATAAATTACTACATAAAATTGTTTTAGCAAGAAAATCATATTTTTTTAGTTGATTGATTGCAACTGTACAAAAGTGGTTGAAGCGGCGGACCTATTATTGATAAACTATAAAGTGGGTTTAAGGTTGGTTCACATTAAATTGTGACCTTAGAGGGGCACGGTTTTAACCAGCTTCGGCAGCTGTCGTCCCTCCGCTCGCCTGTGCGTCAATAATAGACTTACCAAGTACACCATGAAAAAGTACGAAGCATCTTAAGGCAATGTTGTAATTTGCTCAACGCCTCAATTAAAAAAATTTGATGATTTGAGCTACGAATGAGTAAACGGTTTTGTTTTTGCAAACATATATGATACAAAGATGAATGCATGACATCTTTGTACATATTTTTTTGATTTTACACATCAAAATTTATTACCCTTTAAATTTAAGTAATATGCCACCCAAACTACAAAAAGAAACACCTAAGGTTTCATCCTACATCACTAGCAGCCAAAGCTGAATGTTGATGTTCAAAGGGTTGTTGTCTAAGGGTAAATTGAGTACTTTATTGCTAGCAGCCAAAGCTGAATGCAATAAACCGACGTCAATTTACTGTTTCTTTAGTTGGTTAACTTAATTGGGCACTTTCATTACTAGCAGCCAAAGCTGATGTAATGGAACGGCGTCAAGGCATAAAGATTTGGGGATGAAACATGCTTACATTTTGCAACTGATGTTGGCAATATAATGTAAGTCCCAAGATTTCTAGGAATTGCAATTTGACATTGGCAATTGGGTGATCCCGTACCTTATTGAGCACTTTCATTGCTAGCAGCCAAAGCTGATGTAATGAAACGGCGTCAATTAGGATCCTAGTTTTCAGTGAAAATTAAATGGTTTTTTAAACCAATGGGTGTTTAATTTTCATGAAATGTTTATTATCGAAAGTACTAACTTTTGAAAGTCGTCAAACTTAACCTCTTGTTTCAAGATGATGCTTGAAAAAGAGAAATTGACTGGGACTAAGAATTTTAACGATTGGTATCGCAATCTAAGGCTTGTTCTTAGGATTGCCAAACGTTATGAATGTCTTACTGAGGACCTTCCGGTTGCTCCTCCTGCTAACTCGCCTAATGAAATACTTAGGGAGTTCAATGAAGCTTATGACAAGCACAATGATGCGGCTTGTCTCATGCTATCGGGAATGGACACTCAACTGGTAAAACAGTTTGAGAAATATGGCCCGAAAAACATGATTGAGGAACTGACACGCATGTTTCAGAAACCTCCCATGGCTGAATTGTATGATGTACTTGACAACTTAGGCAAGTGCAAGCAGGAAGCAACAACACCCGTAAGTACTCATGTGCTTGAAATGAAAGGTTATCTTGACCAATTAGATGCACTTGAATGCGGGTATATGGAAGACGTAAAAGTTGGCCTAATCAACAGATCGCTCAATGAGGAACTGTATGGTGACTTCGTGCGCAACTTTAACATGCATTGCAAGGGGAAGACTTTTTCTGAATTGCATGCAATGCTCATTGAACATGAGAAGGGACTCTCTAAGAAAGCTCCTACACCCGCTGTTATGGCAATTAGAGGTGGTAGAGTAGCTAAGCCCGGTAAACCGAAGCATGTGAACAAGAAAGGAAAGGGCAAAGCTGACAAGGGCAAGCAGATTGTGACTTATCAGCAAAAGCCAAAGAAGCAGAATCCTCCTCCCAAGAAGGATTTTCCTAAAAAGGATATGGCTGCTTGTCACCAGTGCAATACTCCTGGACATTGGAAGAGGGACTGTCCATTGCTACTTGAGGAGTGTTGCAAGAATAAAATGCCAAGGCTGGGCAGGGCGCCAGCACTTCAGGTATTTTTATGGTTGAATTGTTTTCTTTTCCTCGTAAGCAAAATGCCTGGATATATGATACAGGATGTGGTACTCACATTTGTAATACATCGCAGGGGCTTAGAGGAGCGAAGAAGTTGAACTATGGGGAATGCTACTTGTACGTGGGAAATGGAATACGTGCAGCAGTAGAAGCCATAGGGACTTTTGAGCTAGTTTTACCTTCTGGTTTAATTTTAGTGTTAAACAATTGTCATTACGCACCTTCTATTGTTAGAGGTGTCGTGTCAGTTTCTTTGTTATTGGATTTGGGTTTTAAGCATACTTTTATTGATAATGGAATTTCTGTTTCCTTAAATTCTGTTTTTTACTTTAATGTTATTCCATTAAATGGTGTGTTTAAAATTGACATGGAGAACCATGTATCCAATAGAAATAATTCTATGTATAGCATCGGAAATAAGAGAGTCAAGTCTAACTTGGACTCATCTTATTTATGGCACTGTCGTCTTGCTCACATAGGCAAGAATCGCATGGAAAAGCTGCAACACGATGGGCTTTTGAAAAATATCAATGATGATTCAGTTGATAAATGCGAATCTTGCATATCTGGGAAGATGACAAAGAAACCTTTCCATAGCAATATGGAGAAGGCTTCAGATCTACTTGGATTGATACACACGGATGTGTGTGGTCCACTTAGACACGTGTCAAAACGAGGTGCTACCTACTTTTTGACCTTCACGGATGACTATAGTCGTTATGGTTATATTTATTTACTTAAACATAAACATGAAGTCTTTGAGACATTCAAGGTCTTTAAAAATGAAGTAGAATTACAACTCGGAAAGAAGATTAAGGCCCTTCGATCCGATCGTGGTGGTGAGTACTTAAGCCAAGAGTTTAAGGATTATCTGGGTGAGTGTGGCATTGTGCAACAACTCACTTCTCCTTATACGCCACAGCAAAATGGTGTATCTGAAAGGAGAAATCGTACCTTGTTAGATATGGTACGATCCATGTTTAATCTTACAACTCTTCCCTTATCCTTTTGGGATTATGCTCTTGAAACGGCTGTTCGCGTGTTGAATAGGATTCCAACTAAGAAGGTTGATAAGACTCCATATGAAGTATGGACTGGAAAAGCTCCCAACTTTTCTTACTTAAAGGTCTGGGGTTGTGAGGCGTTTGTTAAACGTGACTCACCTGACAAACTCCAACAAAGATCTGTTAAGTGTATCTTCGTAGGATACCCTAAGGAAACAAAGGGTTACTACTTTTACTTCCCACCTGAAAATAAGGTCATCGTGGCTAGGTACGGTGAATTTCTGGAGGATAATCTAATATCTCAAGAAATCAGTGGGAGAGTATATGATCTAGAAAATGATCATGAAGATACGTCACCTTCTGAAGGCACTAACACACTTCCTGTGGAACCTGAAAGTTTAGGTCCTCCACCTGAAGTTGATGTGGTACCCATCCGTAGATCTTCAAGATCTACAAAGGCTCCTGACCGTCTATGTTTAAACATAGAGGATGAGGAAACTATGCTAGGGGATCATCTTGATGAACCAACTAGTTATAGGGATGCCATTAATAGTCCTGAAAAGGACAAATGGCAAGTAGCCATGGATGGGGAAATGCAATCCATGAAAGACAATAAAGTCTGGATTGAAGTAGACCTTCCACCCAATGCTAAGGTAGTTGGGTGTAAGTGGCTCTTCAAGAAAAAGACTGACATGGATGGCAACATACACACCTACAAAGCTCGTTTGGTGGCTAAAGGATTTACCCAAACATACGGTGTTGACTATGAGGAGACCTTTTCTCCTGTGGCCGACATTAGAGCTATTAGGATTCTTATAGCCATAGCTGCCTACCATGACTATGAGATTTGGCAAATGGATGTCAAAATCGCCTTTCTGAATGGTCGCCTAGATGAAGATATCTATATGGCGCAATCTGAGGGGTTTGTAAATCCACAATTTCCTGATCGTGTATGCAAACTTCAAAGATCCATTTATAGATTGAAGCAAGCATCCAGGCAATGGAATAAGAAATTTGATAAGGAAATCAAGAAGTTTGGATTTACTCAAAATTTCGATGAGCCATGTGTATACCACAAAGTTAGTGGGAGTAACACTACTTTTCTTGTCCTATATGTCGATGACATATTAATCATGGGAAGTCATATACCAAGCCTTAATGAAGTTAAGGATTATCTTGGTAATTGCTTTGCCATGAAGGATTTAGGAGAAGCAGCGTATATCCTTGGAATCAAGATCTATAGAGACAGATCTAAACGGTTAATCGGATTAAGCCAAAGTGCTTACATGGATAAAATTGAAGAGATTCAATATGCAAAATTCCAAGAAGGGATATTTGCCCATGCAAGTGGAACACGGCTTATGCAGCGAAATGTGTGCTTCTACACCTGAAGAGGTGGCATACATGAAGAAAGTTCCGTATGCTTCGGCAGTAGGATCTATCATGTATGCAGTTAGATGTACAAGGCTAGATGTGGCGTTCGCTCAAAATTTGACCAGTCGTTATCAGCAGAATCCAGGAAAAGATCACTGGCATGCTGTTAAGAACATACTTAAGTATTTAAGGAATACTAAAGACATGTTTCTTGTTTTCGGGGGAAATCCAGACGCAGAACTGAATGTTACAGGTTTCTGCGATGCGTCCTTTCAGACTGATAAAGATGATACGAAGTCTCAGACGGGTTACGTTTTTGTCATAAATGGAGGAGCTGTGGACTGGAAGAGTAAGAAGCAGAGTACAACTGCCATGTCTGCTACAGAAGCTGAGTACATTGCTGCATCAGAAGCAGCACAAGAAGCTGTTTGGATAAGGAAATTCATTAAGGATCTTGGAGTGATGCCTTCAATAGAATTACCTATAAATGTGTATTGCGACAACTCTGCTGCAATCACATTCGCCAATGAACCTGGAGTTATGAAAGGCGCCAGACACTTTAAAAGAAAGTATCACTATGTTCGAGAACAAGTCGATGATGGTGAAATAAAAGTACTCAAAGTTCACACAGATGACAATCTGGCTGATCCTTTCACGAAGGCATTACCTAAGGAAACGTTTAATCGTCATGCTCAGGGTATTGGTCTTCGTTTAGCAGATAGTTTCATGTAAATCTGTTGGATTAGTATTTCGATAGAGACGTGTAAACAATTATTATTTTAATGAAATAAAGTGCGGATAACGTTTATTATCATTATTAATATTTGTGTCATATATTTGCATGTTTAAATCCGTGAATAATTTATTTATTCTAAATAGTCCGTTGTCAATTAATAATATGGGAATATTATTGAACTAAGACAAATGTGAGGTTTGGTAGAATGTACTGTAAGGTTGAGACACCAATGTCACATGATATTCAATATTGGATAAATTGAATATAGGACTTATCTCAACCACATGATTATACTTTATGGATCATAGTCATCAAGTATATCATGAATATTTATCCTCAGACTTGAGATGCCAGATAATTGCCGAGGATGTAGCTCATTTTCTATGAGATAGTCTAACGCTATCCGTAAAAGGTAGTTATAAGGGCTATTTTCAGAAATGATGCGAAGTTCGAGGGTTATGCTCGCAGTCAATAAGGGATTTGTTCCTTCAACTTTGTGTTGAAGTTTAATACTGTTTGGCCACTCGTATGATTAACAAGATGTTTGCGTGCGCACGCCCAAAGTCTATCTGGAAGACGTTCAGATGTTTTGGTAATCTTGTTCAATTATGTATAAACGAGAAACTACTGTTAATTATGGAATGACAAAGATCCATATCCAAATTAACGCGGTATTAGTAACAAAAGGATAAGTATGATGATTATATCATCACGTGGTTTTTCCAGGAAAACCATACTCGGATCGAGCTGGGGGCATTGGGATCTGTTAAGCTAGACTAGCCCATGTCATTACTATATTAATATTTATCCAAGTGGGAGCTGTTAGAGTTTAATGTATAAATATTAATATACGTATGTCCGGTTTCGAACCCGAGACTCGGGATTGCACACAATAACGTGAAAATTCCAATGGTTGAATAATTAAATATATTTCATGTATTTATTTATTCATTTCACTAATTAACACTTAACGACAGTTAGTATTTAATGGTGTTAGAGATAACGACCGTTAAAGGACTAAATGTGAAAAGAAGGATCTAGAAACCCATCAAGTGGGTTGGATCGGCCGAATAGGCTTATGGGCTGAGATTTTCGGTTCAAGAGGAGTAGGGGACAAGTTAGGTATTGCCTATATAAACAATTCACTTTGTTTTGGTTTAAATCTAATCTTGAATCCCCTACAAGCCTTACTTCTCTTCTCTTCCCTCTCCTAAGCATAGAACCGGTCGACATTTTTATATCCACTAGGATATTCGACCTAAGTAAAGCTTTGCAAGTGTTTGGCTTGATTGTGATTCTTGAACCTAGCTTTTCCCATTGGAACGCTAGATTACGTGTGTACAAGAACGAGTGACGAGCTTGTTTTAGCTTGTGTTTTTCCTTGTGTTTGGATCGACATACATAAACCTAATTAGGGGTTATACTTGTTCTTGGAGCTTGCATAAGGTACGTGTCTATTTAGATTAATTAATTACATGTTCTTGTAGATCTATCTGCTGCGTGTTCTTGATGATTATATGTGTTTATGGTTTTATATAGTTCACATATTCCAACAATTGGAAGGTTGAAGAAGTTGCTAGCTTCTTCTCGAGAATAAGAATTTAGGAAAAAGATTTTACCAAAGAAGCAATTACCAAACGGATGCAACAAATTAACAAGGAAGATGGTTGGGATCAAGTTTACGTTCTTTTGATGAAATTGAAACCAATATCTAAGTTCTTAAAAAACGGTAGATTGTCTATCTCCATTTGTAATGGTTAGGAAGATGGCCACGATTATAGTTTGTACATTTGCATCCAATTGTTTGATTACCATAGTCATTGCAAAACCTTCATCATGCTTTTTTGTGTTCTTTAAAATTGGTTTGTTTGCAGCTAGTGATGATGCAAACAGTAACATATTGACAAATTTTGACTAAGGGGTTGTGTGGGGTGTCTCTTAAAGTAATTATTGCAAACAGTAACATATTGACAAATGTGAAGTGACGAATTGACGAAAGTGCCCCTTTAAATCCAATACTTAACGAGCGTTAGTTGAGGTTTGTGTGGCCAGTTGGATAGGGGGACTAACGGTGCATAACGTTTCTGACTTAAGGACCGCTGGCGCAATTTTTTTGGTCAAAGGACCACTGGTGCCAGTCAACGCAAACCACAAGGACCAACGGTGTAATTTACTCTAAAATGTATATCTATTGAAAGATAACTAAATGTTAGTCGCGAAGATGTAATTAATCTCGCTTAACGATTAGTGGTTATTGAGATATACGATTTTTTCTAAAAAAGACAGTGAAAGTGAGTTTTAATTAAACATTTCAATTAATTCCTTTCTTTTTCAAAAAGAAGATGAGTGGGGTTCAAATTTGTCTTTACGTATGAGACAAGCTTTTCAACCAAACTGTTAGTCGCTAGTTGCTCCAAAACACTTTCATGGTATGAAAGCAAAGGACTAAAGGCTCGTTTGGTTTGTAGATGAGCCTAGATTT
Organism: Artemisia tridentata subsp. tridentata; assembly: GCA_021014915.2. NCBI lineage: Eukaryota > Viridiplantae > Streptophyta > Magnoliopsida > Asterales > Asteraceae > Artemisia > Artemisia tridentata. The sequence goes on from CP139501.1 coordinate 3,571,382, forward strand.
AAGATTTGGATGTGATGTTGGATAGAAAAATTTATTATAAATTCATAAACAATTTAAAAAAGAGTAAATTGCAAAAACCGTCCCTGTGGTTTGTTAAAATTCCAGAAATCGTCCCTGGTCTTCCATAAGTGCAGGCGGCGTCCCTGTCACGAAACATTTTGATCATTTTGGTCCCTGGTTTTAACCGGCGTTAAGTGGATTCCGTTAGTAGTTACACGTTAGCCTTTTTGGCCAACGATCATTGCAACGTTTATCCTTTAAACTAACGACCGTTAATAATTTAAAATTTTTTAGTTTATTTTAAGTTTTTCGATTTTTATATACATTTTTTTATAAAAAATATACTTTTTCATATAAGAGTCAAGAATGGTCAATGTTGAAAATGCGCACGGAAAACGCTATTGGATTTTACACTACATAATTAAGTGAAATAATAATTCTCACTATTTGATAACGACAGATAATTAACTTATGTGATTAGTGGTTTGTCTAAAATTATGAAATCGGCATCAATTCTTTTTCTTTGAGTCGAGTTATTCTACAAACCAAAGATTCCTCACATACCAAGGGACTCATCCCCACCATCCATCTAAAAATAAATCAATGGTTGAGATTAAAAGCATTTTAATATTTCACCCATTTTTTATAATTTAATTATCTCTTAAACCGTTAATCGTTAAGCGAAAATAATTACACCATCGCGACGAGCATTTAATTATCTTTCTATAGACGGGCACTTTAATATACTTTCGACAAAAAAAAAAAAATCGTTTTTTTCACGTTTTTTTTCGTGGCCGAAAAAATCATATATGATATTACATATCATATATGATATCTAATATCATATCATATATGATATTACATATCATATATGATATGTAATATCATATATGATATGATATTAGATATCATATATGATATTAGATATCATATAATATCATATCATATATGATATTACATATCATATATGATATGTAATATCATATATGATATGATATTAGATATCATATATGATATGTAATATCATATATGATATATCATATATGATTTTTTCGGCCACGAAAAAAAACGTGAAAAAAACGAAAAAAAAAGATTTTGTCGAAAATATTCAAAGTGCCTATCTATTGAAAGATAATTAAATGCTCGTCGTAATGGTATATTTTTTTTCGCTTAACGATTAACGGTTTGAAAGATATTAATATTTGAAAAAAAATGATGAAAGTGGGTTTTTTAAATTGTTGGGATTAATCTCATCCATTAGATCAAATAAAGATGGAGGGAAGATGAATGGTGGAGATTAGTCCCTTGGTATGTAAAAAAAGTTTGGTCCTTAAATGATCGAAATCCAATTCTTTTTCTTTTATATGATCAAAACTCACAAAAGAAATTGTTGAATTAAAAAACCAAACGAGTACATTTATTCAAAAATCACAACTTCAAATAATTAATATACTACATGTTATTATTGTTTGGTCAATGATGAGGTATGTCCTCCTCCGGATACTCCAGAGGAGACAATCACAATTATCTTTAAACATTTCTAAGGCAAAACCACTCCATAATGAGGAGAGTGTCTGCTCAGGAGAGCTGTCTGCTCAGGAGAGCTGTCTGCTCAAGAGAGTTGTCTGCTCAAGAGAGCTATCTGCTCAGGAGAACAATGCTTGCTCAAGAAGCATAATGAAGGAGCAATGCCTACTGTGGAGCTAGTACACTGACCATCAGAACTAGTACACTGACAACTGACATACGTAGTACGATGATGTACGAGTAGCACAGACGCCTGGTCCACGAACTAACATGGAGACAACTCTGACCCCGAAGACCAGGCCTGGTGCTTATCAGCGCTTTACATGCTGCACCTAGAAGACAACTTAGCTTCCACCAAGGGTTTTGGCATGGAGCTAATCACAGGTAGTATAAAAGGAACTGTTCACACACATGAGCAGGGGACTGGACACACACACATACTCCGATACAGACTTCTCTCTGCCCTTACTTCTCTTTACTTATTACTTATCACTCATACCAAGTACTTACTCTCACGCCGGAGCTTGGTCTCGGACTAAAAACCCGGGGCGAGCTAACGGTGTTCTGTCTTATTTCAGCCTGCAAGATGAGGGAGCTACCGCGGAGTCTCCCGAAGCTTAGGGTTGATGAGCATCTACAGAATAATGCTCAAACATACTACATGTTATTGTTTGGTCAATTCCAGGTACCACTCGCAACCTGAACTGCATCTGTTTAGCGTAGATGCTTGTTTCAATTTTTAATAACCTTATTTCAATGTGAAATACCAAACCTGATAAACCATAAATTGAATCCCTATAAAACGGAGGAGGTGCACTTTTGGTGGTTCACTTGGTGACTTGGCTTAATACGGAATGGCTGATAGATGGTTCACTTGGTGACTTGGCTTAACTGTGCGGGTCCAACTTGTATCTGCTCAATAAACGGAGGAGGTTCACTTCACTTGGTCTTCATCAAAGGATCAAAGGGAAGTGTGATAAGCTGAACCCTAAACGGAGGAGGTTCGGTTGGTGGTTTCAACTGAAATATGGAATGACTGAATGAGGATAAAAGAGGCCAAGAGGGAGAATGGGAGGGTCAAAGGATCCACTTAACTGTGGCTAACCGAGTCACTAGTCATCCAACCAGTATTTGCTCAACGACTTGCATTCGAGGGTTCGGTTTTTATACTCCGTATATCAATATTGTTACGAATTATTATGTTGAACTGGTACTATGTAGTCTAATGCTTTTTTTTTTACCTTATGTTAGGCCCAAACCCGTTAAAGGGTTTTGTAAAAAAAATTATTGGGGTTGTTTGGTTGCTTAAGAATTTTTTAATTCATAAGCCTTAATTCTCTTGCTTATAGAGACTTTTGGGCTTACATAAGTTTATCTTCTTTTTTTTTTGGCTAAAGGGATTATACCCGGCGAAATAAAACTTGTATAAGCCCACAAGTCCCAAAATAAGCCGGAGCTTATGAAATATAAGCCAGGAAGCAAATAAGCCCACACATAAGATATCCGGATTAGGGTAAAATGGTAAAAATTCTAGGTTATAACTAGTCATTTTTGAAAGTGGAGGGTCATATTAAAACATATTTCAAGTATGTAGAAAAACAAATTGGTTATAAGGAGAGTCAGAAAACATCTCAGATGGATATTATTTACATGTTATCTTGCATATAATTATCTGTTAATTTACGTGTAAGGAGTTTAAAGATTAGCCAGAACAAAAATAAAAAGTTAAATGGATAAAACCATTTTGTAATCTGTAAAATATGTTCCATTAGTTTTTGATATTCGGGTCTTGTTCTTATAATGTTAGGTTCGCAGAAGCTTGTTATTACGTTTAAGGAGTACAAGATGCTTCTTAATGGGCTTGTGGTTGAGCATCCTGCAGCCAAACAGTTGGTACTAAACGCAAGATCACAGCAGAATGAATTTGGTGATGGAGCCAACCTAGTGGTTTTAATTGCAGTCAAATCATTGATGGTTACAAGAAAGCAAGTAACAAGGTAGTTTGTTCAACTAAAAAATTACTGTCAATGTATAATATGTTAGAGTGTTTTTTTTTTTTTTTTTTTTTTTTTTTTTTTTTTTTTTTAATTGTATTATTTTTTTAAGGGGTGTTTGTTTAAGCTTATATGTGGCTTATAAGCTTATTTGTTTTCAGCTATCCTACATAAGCCCCAATTTTCTAGCTTATTTTGAGACTTGTGGGCTTATATAAGTTTATTATGATATGATATAAAGCGGAAATCAAATAAGCTTATAAGCCCATATATAAGCTTAAACAAACACCCACTAATATGCTAAGGGTGTGTTTGTTTAAGCTTATATGTGGGCTTATGAGCTTATTTGATTTCAGCTTATATTTCATAACTCTGAATTTTCTGGCTTATTTTGAGACTTATGGGCTTATATAACTTTATCATATCATAATAAACTTATGTAAGCCCACAAGTCTCAAATTAAGCCGGAAAAATAAGGCTTATGAGTTATGACGTATAAGCCGAAAAACAAATAAAAGCTAATAAACTACATATAAGCTTAAACAAACACCCCCTAAAGTAAACAAATTGACCCGAACTTATACTCTTTGTTTGTTTACAGGTGGATGATATATTATGTTCTTTGGTCCAGCACGTGGATGTGAGGAATGCAGGCCAAGTCATTCAATTTATGAATGCTTCTTCTGTTACTAGTGCTCCATACCTAGTGGAGCGTATCTTGTGTCCTCTTATTGCAGAGGTACATCTCTTTTTCTTGTCAAAAAGTTATCCTTAGGTCAAAACTGGAACTGTGTTGATGACGGTTTTGTTAATATTTGATTATTGCAAGCATGCATTCAAGTTTGCCCAAAGAACCCTGTAAACTTTAATGTCGATAACGTCAGAGTTGCTAAGCTTTTGAGGGTGTGTACCTCTAAAACCTTAAGAGGCATGGTTCTAAAAGTTGATAGTGTTGTTGGGAGTATAAAGGAAATTCACGACGCAAAGGTGAGTGTAATTTGTAAAGCTGGAGTTCTAGATGCTCATCTATAGTCTTTTTAGCTCTTGAATTCCACATGCACCTACGACAAATTAGACGCACAGGAACAAATATATGCTATAAAATTTTATAGATAGAGCCTTATTGTGAAATCCATTGCATTGTCTACCTAAATTATGCATAATATATACAGTGCCTCCCTCATTGCTTATCATATAAGCATCCAATTGTTGAAGCTGAAAGGGGTTATTGGTTTTATAGGTGCTTGTTATAGCTGGTGGTGTTAATATAACAGACAGTGAGCAGGTGCGTTCATTCATTTCCAAACATGTTTTGTTGCAATCAGGTCTCATTGTTTAGGAATGTGTGCTCTCAATTAGAACGAAACTCTCTATACGTTTAAATATGGGCTGGCCCCCAAAATTCAAGGAGTTACTACATATTTGTTACTATTGTTTTAAGTGATTTTCTAGTATGTGCCACCATGGCACTTGTTTAAAAGCATTAAATGAACTAAATTATTTCCTAAAATAAAATTATTTCTAAATAAAACAAAGTTAATCATGGTAATTAGAAGAGATTTAGGAAATTATTAATGCAAACTAACATTTAAACATGGTATTTTAAGTTTATTAATTGTGTTTAACCCATGCCATGGTGGCACATATTAGAAAAAGCCTTGTATTCCATGTCACATTTTTTTGGTATACCCTTATATTTGTTCAATTGAAAGATCAAAACTAAATGGTTATAGTTATTTGTATTTGGACCACCGGTATATAATAATATTTAGAGTTAAAATCCAAGTTATTTGTATTTGTTATACCCTTGTAGCTGAAAAGAGTTAAAATGGCGAACTACCATTGAATGTGAATATTAAGACCATAAATATATTCTACTTGATTCACAACAGCTTGAAGAAGCAAAGTTTGAAGAGGTGATCAAAGCTTCACGTGCACAGGTCATAGTTAGTGGAGCTGGTATAGGACAGAAGGCTCTCCAATTCTGCGACGATAACACGTAATCATGCTCAGTTGATACCTGTTTCCAAATAGCTTTTAGTATCTCAAAACCACAGCATCTTTTATTTCTATATTTGCATTGTTCATTCATTTACAGGATCATGGTCTTAAAAATTGCTTCCAAGTCTGAACTTGACTGTTTTTGCCGCACAACTAAAGCTGTTGCTCTTGTAAGCACCCACATATATAATATATTACTGCATTTTTTATGGCTAATGTTAACCAACCTTTGCTAATAAATAATTATTTTAATTTGCAGTTGAAGCTTGGGAGCACTGTAGACCCTTTTGATCTTGGATCCGTTGACTCCATTTTAGTTGAGAAGAGGCACGGTGAAAGGGTAAATACAACAGCTATATTTTCTTTCTGGTTGCTGTTGTTTCTTTCATCTATTACCTATAACGTAAACCATTTGAATATTTATTACATTTGTTTAGGTAACTGTAACAAACACACAAGGTGGTGTGGCGACTGTTTTGCTGGGAGCAAATAATGTTATCACATATGATGAACAAGTCAAAAGCGTTGTTAACGGTGTCAATACTTACGAGTTTTCATATTAATTTGATTTGAATCTTTCTTTTTCTTTCTTTTCCCACTAATTTATGACCTTAACTCTAACTGTTCTTGTTTCAGGCATTATGCAGGGACAGTAGTATTGTGCCTGGAGCTGGAGCTGGAGCCACTGAATTCGAAATAGCCAGACAACTGAGGAATTTTGCTTCATCTTTCACCGGGTATTGTTATATTCTATTTTTGAACCTAAAATGCGTAATATATAATTGAAATCGAAATAGCCAGACAACTGAGTTTGTGTCGTGTTAATCATTTTGAAGGTCATCAGATGAGACTATAATTACAAAGTATGCTGACAGCTTTGAAATGATACCAAGAACATTGGCTCAAAACGCTCATCTAGATGTAGAGAATATCATAGAGAATTTGAAAGCTGATCATGAAGCTGGAAATGTCAAAGTTGGCATATAGACATAGAAGACGGAGATTGTAAGGATGCCTCCACCTTGAATATATGGGATCGTTACACCACCAAGTAAGCACGCACATTTCTTATATTTAAATATATATGTTATCTTTCACATGGTGTAGTAGGGCTTGGTTTCTTTACGTGTATAATCATTTGGATGAGGTGCCGTTTGGTTCGTGAATTTGAAATTTCGGAATTTTAAATTCTAGGAAATTTAAATTCTTGAGAATTTAAAATACCTTCGCATGTTTGGTTGACAGAAATTCATAATATTTTGAAATATGTCATTATGTTTATTATTGCAATTTTTTTAGGGAGTGACTGTTAGGGGTGTCAAAAAACCCGACCCGACCCTGATTAAGCCTATTTGGGTCGGGTTACGTAGGTCAAAAAAATTTATTCGGGTTAACCCGAGTAATCTGAATACTAACTAGGGTCGGGCATCGGGTTGGAAATTTTTGATAACTCGGGTTCGGATTGACACGAATAAATATTTTTTAAATTTTTTTAAGAGTTAATTACATAAATGGTCCCTGTGGTTTGTCGGGTTTCACAGATTTAGTCCCTAAACTTTTATTTTTGTGGATCCTCTCCCTATGGTTTTGACCCGTTACGGGTTTGGTCCCTTGACCAGTATTTCTGTTAGTTTGACCATAAAGGATAGTTGAAATGACACTAATACCCTCGTATGTCTAAGCGTATGGTCCTTGTGTTTGTCAAGGTTTTTTCGGACGTTTTCTAGGATCAGGAACTGCTATAATGACCACTACGTGCGTTTCATTCTCTTCGATCTTATCTTTGATTGCTTTTTATGAAGTTGCACCAGGAGCTAGTGCTTGCTATCTAAGAATAGCTCCATGGATCTCATCGGAAATGTTTGATGCTTCTTCGGGCTTCTTTGGCGACCGTGAAGTCACTTGATGAATTGCCGAGTAGATAGATCAGATCCGGACGCGGCTGTTGCTCCGCGGCGATACGGACTCGACCCACTCCTACCCACCCCGAGGCACCATAGCATGTTAGGAATAAGGGGGGGGGGACATACTGGACGTAACCACTCCCTTGGTTGGGGTCCCTAAGGTTTTTTCATTTTTTCATTTTTTTTAATAAATTTATTTACTTAACTATTTAACTAATATTAGTATTAAATTTCTTAATTCAATATTTTTTTTGAAGGAAATTAAAATGCAAATGCCATGAAATGCCTCCAATATACCCCAACCAAACACACCCTAGCAAGGTTGGATCAAGTGGTTAACACATTTGCCTCTAGAGACAGAGGTCAAGGGCTCGATCCTCACCCCTTGCAAGGTCGGAGGTCCTTTTCTACCTTTGGTAGAACCGGAAGCAGCCTCTCTACCTTAGGTAGGGGTAAGGCTGTCTACGTCTCAACCTCCCCCATACACCGTGGAAGACGGTATTGGGACCCATAACGGTATTGGGAGTTACTTTTTTTTTAACACACCCTAGTAGTACTGACATAAAAAAAAAGCTGATTGAAATAATCAGTTTCATATCTCAAATTCAAACACCCCATTATTAGTACTAAAGTTCACGAGTAACACCAAAAGCTTGTAGAAAAATAACAGAAATAATATGTAACCTTGATGTATGTTTTCTGTTTAAATTAAATGACAACGCTAAATCCTGGATCCCTTCGCAAACCTACCATAAGTGCGATTTTAGTTTCTAGCCTAAAGATGTCTTACATTTTCACTTGTAGGTATCGGGCGCTCTATTATGCTGATGCAGTGTGTATTGCTTTGAGTGTATTTGATGAGGTACAACCTTAACCTATTATTCCTGCGATTTTCGTGTGCTTTTTAATTCTTAAATCATACTGTAGTATCTAGTTATTACCTTGTTTGGGTGGAGTGTATACATGTGAAATCAGCTTGAGTCCTATATCGGGCATGTTACAGTCAGAAATACAATCTTTTTACGTACTACCAGTGATTTCATATACAAGTTCAATTTTGTTTGCATGGCCCGAGTAAGATGTCATATATTTGTCTTAACTCACACACAACTCTTAAGTGTCTGTTATGCGTTAGTCGAGTATGACTATCTTTAACAACTTTCGCCTTTATGTTTACTCTTAGTCTCTTACTATAACTTTGGCTTTAAGTATGAGTATCACTATCTTTTTACGACTTTGGAATTTTGCCTTTATGCGTTAGTCGGGTATACAAGATATTCATAATATTTATTTTTTTATTCTAAGGGGGTGTTTGTTTAAGCTTATATGTGTCAACCCGAACTTGTTAACTTCCGTGACACTTTATTTGTGTCGGGTCACAAATTGCCACCCATAATTGATAGTAAAGTACTTGAACTGGGAATTGAAAAAATTCAAAGTAATAGAGTCAATTTATGTTTAGAATAAGATTACGAATTTTTGGTACCAAAACCATATATGGTTAATTGTAACTCTTGCTTGATGCCCGTTTCCTTTACAAATGCTTTGTTTTTTGTATTATCTTAAATCTTGTATTAACTAACAAATAGTTAAAGATGAGTGAGTGATACTTTTTTATGCTAATCTTTTCTTTGTCGAAACAGAAGCCTCAAAGTATCTTTTACAGTTTAACACAAGCCCGAGATTTTACTTTATCCACGTGCAAACAATATGAAGAAAGAAACAATGAATTGGTTAAGTCACTAAATGATATCATGCTAAATGATGAGGATTTCAGAAATGAATCGTGGAATTGGCTAGGAGAAATGGTAGATGTTGGAGATAAAATATTGGGGCTATCTCCATGGGGTTACTTATACTCGTGTGATAAGGTTTCGAAGAAAGTTTCTTCCTTGGAATTAATTCACATATTACCACCACCTCTCTTGGATAATTACTCTTATATTGTCAATTCCTACATAATGATACATTCAGACAGAGTGAAGCAGCAGCCTCAGGTGAGCGTTAATGCTTTTTATTCTTGTTTTGAAAAGAATGCTTTGTTAAAAAAGCTAATTATGGTAATTCAAAGATTCTTTGTAGAATAATCTAAGATGGTAATTTTTTTCCTTCTTTTTTACGTCCAGGATATTGTAATTCATGAAAATGAGAAACCTGTAAAAGAATTTACGTCTTCTTCTGACATTGGAAATTGTATAATGTCCAATTGGAAATTGTATAATGTCCAAGTTGGTGGAAGAACTATATGTTGATCCCCTTACAGGCATGTTCCTTCTAACCCATCAAGATGGTTTTGATGTTTGTGTTAGACAGTGTGATGTTGGGTTAAGTTGGTTTAAGGGAGGAACAGAGCACACAAGAGCACACAATAGAAGAAAGAATGAAAGGTGTTTTTTGTAACCTAAGGATTTCGCTCTTTGATATTTCTATTCTAAATGACAAGCACTTAAAGCAGAGGGAAATATAGTTTTCCACCAGGAAAACATGATGTAAAATGGTCGGCTGAAAACAAGGGCATAATAATCAAGCATCAACTAAACATTAATGTAGTATGTGTTGAAAAGACTGCAAGCAATGACGCGCTTGTTCACGAACTTGTCAACTCTCTTCGTGATATTAGTCACGTCAGCTCAAATGTTTTGATGGTTCATGATGTCCAACTTTCAGCCAACATGTATCATTTTTCTGTAGAGTGTTTTGGCATGCCCTTGACTAAGTTCATGAACTCAAAGTTACCCGCCGACAATCATAAGAACATGGTGAAGTTAATCAGGTTAGGCCTACAGTTTTATATTATTTTTGTCTGTTAGCTTTTGTTTTGAAACCTTTCTTGGCAAATGTAAGGGCTTGGTTAACGGCGTACGGGCTTTACACATTAACAAAGTTGCAATCGGAAAAATATGTTGAAAATTATATGACAGTGAGCTTAGTACCTTGAAGACTTCAAACGGACTGAAATCAGTACATCCACATTTCTGGTAACAAAGATAAAAAAAGGTTATGTGCGGTGCAACCAGAGATAGCACGATTGGTAGGCATGTTATGGGTCAAAATGGGTTTGGGTGACCTGAAACTAATTCAACCCGTTTTGCAACATGCTAGACCCACCTTATTTTTTTTCTTTTTTTTTGCCACCTCTACTTTTCTGCTTGAAGTAGCAACTGCAATAAAAAAATACATAACAATCATTTGTGCATAGAATTCTACTACAAATATGAACTTCTATCAAGTACACTAATAACACAAATTGATGTATCGGATACACTAATATACATTTGGAAATTTAAATCTGCATCAAATTACAATAACAACATGAAGTTTTGTATGAAATACACAAATAACACTATTTTGTGCATCAAATTTTACTATAAATGCAAATTTTGCATAAAACACACTAATTATGTATAAAATACACTAGTAACTCTAATTTGTGCATCAAACATTTGCATCATATCCACTAATAACACATTTATATATCAAATTACAGTAAATGACAACAATAAAACACTAATTGCATCAAATTACAACAATAATAACACATTTGCTCATTCAGATACTGTAATAACACTAATTTTTGCAGCAGATTCCACCACAAATCCATATTTGCAGCAAATTACACTAAAAACACTCATTTACATATCAAATTACAATAAATAACACAAATTTATTATCAAAAACACTAAATTACAACAAAAAGAATTACCTGATGTCGAACCGAAATCGATTGTAACGCAAAACAATACATACCATGATTATCACTATTATTGATCGCTACCATTCTGGAAAAATTCGAAATTGAGCATACAAACCCTAATTTGATTGAATAATGGGGAACGAATTATGATTATGTTGATTGTGTGTCTGTGTGTGTGAGGAGATAGATCATGGAAGAAGCGGGTTTTATTATACAGGTTTGTTAGAATTTTTATTATATAGGTTAGTTAGGATTAAAGTTGAATGAAAAATTACTTTTATACTCTTAATAGTTAGTTAGGATTATTGTTAATATCATCCTATTCTGGGAGAGGTATTAGTAGGTATTGCAAGTTTCCTATTCTGGAATGCCACAGCTCCAACCACCTGAAATTATGATTCATTTGGCCTGCTGAAGTGAATAAAACGATCCAGTTGGCCTGCTGAAGTGGATTGAAATTCATCCACTAAGGTTTTTGTGCTCCATGAATTTAGAAAAAAACAAACAAAAGAACAGGTTTGTGGTTGAACAAACTTGAGCAGCCCCAAGCCCATTCCATGGAAGTTGCATGGTCAGGAGCTCCCATATAATCACGCCAAAACTGTACACATCCGATTTTTCATCTGCAGGTTCCCCTCGAAGGACTTCTGGGGCCATCCACTCAGGCTGAAATCATCATTAAATGAATTTGATATTGATATAATAAAATATGAAGATAATGTGAATGATATATGAGCATATAATGGACATAGATGAGATGAATTATATGAACACATTGATTGGATTTATATCCTTAATATCAGGAATAAATACGCTTCAAATGTTTAATAATGAAGGAACTATTTGTGTGTGTGTGTGTGCACTCGCACACATAGTGAAAGTGGACGAGTGAAGCTTACAGTTCCAGTAATGGCTTTAGATGAGATAATGGTATCCGCTTTGAATCTCGATAACCCAAAGTCACAAACCTGTGTTTCAGAAATACAATTGAATAGAACAAAACATAAGTTGTTTATGTACCTTTACGGTCCAATTTTTATCAACCAATAAGTTTGGAGATTTAAGATCTGAGTGAACAATAGGGGGACTAAGACAATGGAGATAATTGATGCCTTTTGCCTGCACGGAGATGGTATCAGAATGTTGTGTGATTGTTTATCCCAGTTCTAGCTAAGAAAAAGTTAATATGGACCACCTTAAACTAAAATAGGGAGTATTCGTCTTCATTTTTTCTAAAGAATGCTAGAATGTATTCCGTAACAAAGAAATTAAGTAAAAGCATTGGGCATACCACATCCAAAGCCATGTGCATCTGTCTTTTCATGCTTATTACTTCTCCAGAGACTGGATGGTGTAGAAGGCGGAACAAGCTACCTCTGTAACAGAAACATGAGAAAGTTTTGAGACCCATTGTAAGGTGGCCAGATGGGCGGGTTCGGTAACAAGTAAAAATTGGTGGACTGAATCCTTGAATGGATTTGACTTTGGTTTGACATACAATGACGTAGTAACTTCGTGCATACTAGTGGTCTTTACAGGTAGAGAATCGAAACCATCAGACTAAGATTGAGATTGAGATGGACCCACCTCCTTCTAGTAGGGCTCCGATGCACTAATATCTACCTTTTCGATGCACTAATTATACTCATAGATTCTCTAATATCTACCTTTTCGATGCACCAATTGACGAGGAAGGGCGCCTAGAAGATGCATTGTATAATACTTATTGCTTGTTATTTTCATATTCATTTTTTCTAGAGGTTGCAACTTCGACTCATTTACTGATGAATGAGTCTATTTTGGCTGTTTTTTATTATATCAAACAAGTCAAATAGATAATGGCTAGAATATAGTTCAGAGCTTCAGATCTTGGGTGCGAAAAGTAACACATTGTTTATTTTGGTTTGTTGCGGAATAATCTTGTTTCTAGAAGCCTAATGAGGCGTAAGAAGTCATTACCTTTAGCTTCAGATAGTGACAGCCAGACGGTAAATCCTGAGTAAAGATGGCGCCATCGATCACCTATTGCAGCAGCCCCGTGTTTCCCTCCTATTATGACTGCACGGTGATTATATATATATCATGTCATATCTTTAGACATTCGTTAAATAGTAATTATGTCAAGTGCTTAACGAATAAGTCCATACCTACTTAAACTTTCCAAAATGGCACTTTCAGCTTCAGCTACAACATTTGACCCTTCTGCAGTCACCACTAGAGTTTATTACTCATTAATATATAGAAGTATGATTTCGTTAACTTGCACTATTTATTTGTTCAAAACACATTGTATTATCTGAAAGGAACCCCAAAACCCCGATGATGTCTTTTTATTAATTTGAATAAACATTAGGGAAATCACTTACATGAACCAACTGTTTGCTTGGTAAAAGTTTCAATTAGCTTTTCTGTGTTGAGTGGCGTATACCTGAATAGCACACAAAAATGGCAAACCATTAATTTTAAAGTTAGAACTTACCAAAAAAGTACAAGCAATTTTAAGTAGTCGATCCACGTGTTCCCACAGCAGTCGATTCACTCATGCCATAACTCTAATATCTACCATTTTGATGCCCTAATATCTACCTTTTCGATGCACTAATCATACTCATAGATGCCCTAATATTTACCTTTTCGATGCACTAATCATACTCATAGATGCACTAATCAAATAGATGTAAGTGGAAATTGTCTTCCTGATATGGTCATATGGGCAATGTATGACACATATGGTTCTCCTAAAACAACATCTTAGTGATATATATTGTCATACTAACAGACGCCGTAACACATTTTTTTGAAAAGAATGTAACATGGTTCAGGCATCTTAACAACACTTGTTACAAACTGATACCTGAACTTATAACATGATACTATTGTCATACTAACAGACGCCGTAACACATTTTTTTGATGCACTAATCAAACAAATAAATGCCCGCGATGCTCTAATAATACACAATGGATGCATCAATCTATCTCGCGATTCTCTAATCTAACAAAAAGATGCTGTAAATCGAATTCCTTATAACCAAACAAACAGATGCCCTAATAATACACAATGGATGCATCAATCTATCTCGCGATGCTCTAATCTAACAAAAAGATGCTGTAAATCGAATTCCTTATAACCAAACAAACAGATGCCCTAATAAAACACAATGGATGCATCAACGAATGTTGTGACGTTTATTTCAGATGCAATAACCAAACAAACAGATGCCCTAACTTTTTCCTTGATGCTCTAATCATACTAACAGATGCAATATCATGAATTTCTGATGCATTAATCATTTAAACAATTGATGCTCTAATCTAACAAAAAGATGATGTAAATCGAATTCCTTATAACCAAACAAACAGATGCCCTAATAAAACACAATGGATGCATCAACGAATGTTGTGACGTTTATTTCAGATGCAATAACCAAACAAACAGATGCCCTAACTTTTTCCTTGATGCTCTAATCATACTAACAGATGCAATATCATGAATTTCTGATACATTAATCATTTAAACAATTGATGCTCTAATCTAACAAAAAGATGCTGTAAATCGAATTCCTTATAACCAAACAAACAGATGCCCTAATAAAACACAATGGATGCATCAACGAATGTTGTGACGTTTATTTCAGATGCAATAACCAACTAAACAGATGCCCTAACTTTTTCTTTGATGCTCTAATCATACTAACAGATGCAATATCATAAATTTCTGATGCATTAATCATTTACACAATTGATGCTCTAATCTAACAAAAAGATGTTGTAAATCAAATTCGTTATAACCTAATCATCTACACTTGTTACATAATTTTTATACTGATGCACTTATTCACACAAATAAATGCTATAACATATTACTTACATAGATGCACTAAAATGTAATATTATACATATAACTCCATTAAATGTCATTCCATTGCACAATAACACTAATTATTTTATAGATTTCAAGATGATGAACTAAAATAACATAAAAATTAAAAAATCTGTAATTAAAAACTTACAATTGTCTGATATCTCTGGTTCGATTTCAATGTTATTTTGGTGTACGGCGGATGTACGACAGATGGTCTGGTGTGTGGTGACGGTGGAGATGATGGTGGCGATGGGGATGGTGGCGACGGTGGTGGTGGTGGTGACGGTGAGTGTGTGTGTTTGAAACGGGAGTGTTTGTTTGAATTTTGACAGAAAATAATAACTGTGTGTTTGGATATGTATTAACAAAGCTGTTCCTTCTTTTTTTTGTTTCTTTTCGTTTTTGACCCTGAAGATTCAACTATTGTCGCCTTCTACCCTGTAGTTGTCAAAATGTAATTTTTCTCACTTTTCTACCGAGATCAACTTTTCTCTAGAACCAGACCCTTTTATATATATATATATATATATATATTATATATGGTTTTTCTAACTTGTGCCCTAGGGTCACAAGTTAAGCACACAAGGGCCCACAAAAAAGTACACAGGGATACACATAAAAGTACAGACAAATGTATTTTTATGTGGGTCCCTATGTACTTTTGGTGTGCTTAACTAAAAACCAATATATATAATCATTGAGATGAGATCAATATAGATCTCATATTTGCCATAGAACCAATGAACCAATCATAGCCACCCATTTTTATTTTCAATCTTTTTTTTTTAAACAACATATCTTGCAAACGGTAAATCTTCAAGCTACAAAAAAAATACCATCGCGACGAGAATTAAATGATCTTTCTATAGATATGCATTGTTATATACTTTCGACGACTTTTTTTTTTTCGACGAACTTTTTTTTTTTTAATTTCCGCCCAGAAAGAATCATATATGATTCGTAAAAATCATATATGATTCCGTACGAATCATATATGATTCGTACGAATCATATAAGAATCATATATGATTCGTAAAAATCATATATGATTCGTACGGAATCATATATGATTTGTTAAAATCGAATCATATATGATTCTTACGAATCATATATGATTTTTCTGGACGGAAATTTTGAAAAAAAAAGTTCATCGAAAAAAAAGTTCGTCGAAAATATATAACAATGCATGTCTATAGAAAGATAATTTAATTCTCGTCGCGATTGTATTTTTTTTGTAGCTTGACGATTTACGGTTTGCGAGATATTTAAGTTTTAAAAAAAGGGTGGAAATTAATTTTTTTATTTTTATAAGAAAAATGAATGGCTAAGATTGCTTGATGGGTTCTATGGTAAAAGTTGGATCTATAAAGAACTTTTGCCTATAATCATTTCACTCACACACCCCTTCATTTCTCATCAACAAAATCAAAGTTTTTTTTTTTTTCCTTCCTTTTGAGCGGTTCTTACTATTGTTGTCTTCTTTCATTTTTTTATTTTTTCATATTTTTCTCAGCAATTTTTTTTATTTTTTTATTTTTGTTGAGATCTATGAAAGGGTGTCATGATAGTTACGGTGATATTATAAAACCAACGTGATATTAAGCTTTTTTACATGTAAAAATGAACCGTGATATTAAAAACCTATGATAGTTACGGTGAAATTAACAATTTTATTAAAAAAAGTTTATGTGATATCAAAAAAAGTTATTGTGATATTAAAATTTTTATTAAAAAAAAAGTTTATGTGATATCAAGATAGATCAGATCTTGACTTTTTTAAAACAGTCAAATTTCAAAATACATCGAAAACGATTTTTTTTAAATAAAAAAAAAAAAAAGGGCTAATGTACCTATCCCAACTTATAATCCAATCCTTGCTTGATATCTCATCTCACCTTCTCTTTTATACCGCATAATCAAAAACCTTAATTTATCATCAAAACCATCATCGCCATCGCCGATGCTCAGGCGCCGCCCCCAAAAATTCCCCCGCAAAAACCTTCGTTGGCTAGATGAGTACATCGAACGACGAAAAGAAAGACTGCTTAGGGCTGAGAACACGAAACATGATTTCTCATCAACAAAATCAAAGTTTTATATTTTTTTCCTTTTGAGCGGTTCTTACTATTGTTGTCTTCTTTCATTTTTTTATTTTTTTCAGATTTTTCTTAGCAATTTTTTTTATTTTTTTATTTTTGTTGAGACCTACCGTGATATTAAGGATATTTATGAAAGGGTGTCATGATAGTTACGGTGATATTATAAAACCAACGTGATATTAAGCTTTTTTACATGTAAAAATGAACCGTAATATTAAAAACCTATGATTGTTACGGTGATATTAACAATTTTATTAAAAAAAGTTTATGTGATATCAAAAAAAGTTATTGTGATATTAAAATTTTTATTAAAAAAAAAAGTTTACACAGACTTTTATGTATGCTAATGGTATTTAAAATCTTCATCACATAGAGTACCCAGTATGTAATATACAGACTTTTATGTATGCTGAATTATGAAAGTATATATTTGTACCTGTGAAGTGAAATTTAGCACTCTGACGGTGTGTTTTTCTTAACAAAGATTTGTCGATGTTGCATTTTACAGTAGTATCACTACAGTTTTTTGATAAACCAAACGCTTCATTTATAAAGCAACCAAACACGGAAATTTCCTGCAGGATCGCCGCCCTGCCACAACGCGGCGGCCCGCAGCCGTCCTCGTTTTATCTAACTTAACACAAAATCCCACGTTTATATTACTAGATCCAAAAATCATTGTACCACTTTTATAGCACTCAACATAAACCAATTGTAAAACACACTTAAACTAAATATTCGGATAAGAGGCCCAAGTGAGATTACACCAGCCCAAGTCCAAAATAACCTAAAATGTAGCACTTGTATCCCTAATTTCTTTCACATACAAACGCAGTCACGCTACTCTTTCCACACCGAATATCAAACACACTGTCTTATACTTTTCTTGTTTCACTCCAACAAAACCCCAAACTGAAACCCTAAATCAAAATGTCAGACATACCATTCGATCTCCAAGTTGAAATCATGAAAAGGCTTCCAATGAAATCACTCATTCAGTTCCGATCTGTTTCTAAACCATGGAAGTCTCTTATCGATCTGTTTCTAAAGACTTCCATGGTTTCGAAAGAGATCTGAATTGAATCAGTGATTTAATTGGAAGCCTTTTCAAGTTGATTCAATTATGTTGATTTAATTGCTGAATGGTAGGTCCAAATTCGGATAGCACATATGTAGGTCCAAATTTTGTCAGCCAATATTTGCAGCCCACAACCAACTTAGTTAATTTTGAGCCCAATCCAATCATTATGTATGGTCTAGCATTTTGGATCCAAGTCTGCAAGCCCATATGTGAACCTGGTCCAAACAAATCACCAAAAAAATTCGGTATAGGAAATATACCCTAATCACAACACCAAAAAAATTCGCCTACCAGACATACGCACACCTCTCAACTCATCTCATCTATTTTTTTTTTTTATCATAACGAATCATAATTGCATCTCACAAATCAATCAAGCAAAATGTCAGACAATATATTACCATTCGATCTCCAAGTTGAAATCATGAAAAGGCTTCCTATCAAATCACTCATTCAGTTCCGATCTGTTTCTAAACCATGGAAGTCTCTTATCGACAGCTCCAAATTTATCACTAATTACCACCGCACTCAGCATCATCATCATCATCATCATCTACTTGTAAGTTACGATGACCCGGAAAATGAGTCTGAGCGAAAATATGTATCGATTGTGGATGATGACACTTTCCCCCAACAAATGCTACCACTTACTGTCCCTTCGTCTGTTACATTCCTTACCCAACCAATAATAGTTGGCTCCTCTCAAGGCTTAGTATGCTTTCATTCTCCTATTTCACCTCAATTTGATTCCGGAACAAAGACTGCTGTTATTTGGAATCCTACGATTAGGAAATCGGTTACCATATCTTTGCCTAACGTTTTAGATTACCCATATATTACTGTTTTAGGTTTTGGGGTTACTCCGGACACATGTGACCCTAAGCTTGTCAAGGTTTCATTTGATACTGGGAATGGGGGGAATCATGATACTGTAGTTGAGGTCTTTAGCTTAAGCACACAGGCTTGGAAAAGACTAACCACGAACTTGCCTCGTAATTCAACTGGGTTCACATATGATCAGGTAGTTATAGATAGGTTTATTTATTGGCGTGCTTGGAATCAGCGTCGTGAGTACCCTGGATATCACAGGCTACAATATATTATGTCATTTGATATGATAAATGAAGAGTTTAAAGAATTAGATCTTCCGGATAGTTTTGCCCGTGATGCTCGTTTGTTTGTATCTAAGGTAAGGGAGTCCCTAGTTGTGGCTCAAATGAAAGAAGTTGTTAGTGTATGGATGATGGAACACGGTGATCCAAAATCGTTGACAAAGAAATTTACCATCAACACACCAAATGGATCATTTATTAAGTTATGTGGATTTAGGAAGAGTGGCGAACCTTTAATTGAAATGCTAGAAGATGATGATGAAGAGGATGCTGAATATAAACCTGATGAACTTTTTGCTTATGAACCCGACTCAGGACACATGAAGTGTGTTGGGATCACTGGAATGGAATATACATGGAATGTGAGTTCTTGCATAGAGACACTACTTTTGCTTGATAATTGAGATCCTAGCTACTTTGACATGAATTGACGCAAAGATAATGTTAACATTGCAAAGAGTGGATCTTGGAACAGATGACTTTTGGTCTTTGGAACATGCAAGTTAAGGTATGGAGATTGTAGTGCAGATATAGTGCAAATTAAATTAGATGCATTACATATATCCTGTGGGGCCCACCTGGTACTGGTAAGACTTCTATCGGCCGCGCCATTGTTAATTCGTGTTCTTTAAGTTCCTCGTATAGGTTTGTTTCTCTGTCTGCTGTTACTGCTGGTGTTAAGGATGTTAGAGACGTTGTAGACGAGGCGAGGAAAATTAAGAAAAATGGTATTAATAGTGTCAGGACTGTGTTGTTTGTTGATGAGGTTCATAGGTTTAATAAGTCGCAGTTGGATTCCTTTTTGCCGGTTATTGAGGATGGTAGTATTGTGTTTATTGGTGCTACCACTGAGAACCCCTCGTTTCATTTGATTACGCCTTTGTTGTCTCGTTGTAGAGTGCTTACGCTTAATTTGCTTGAACCGAGTCATATTGCTACTATTCTTAAACGTGCTAAGGATGATCGTGACAATGGGTTGGTTTGTAGTTTAGGGTTTATGCCGAAAGAGATTCAAGTTAGTGATGAGGTTGTTGAGTATTTGTCGCAACATTGTGATGGAGATGCGCGTGTGGCGCTTAATGCTTTGGAAATATCGGCTATTACTGCTGCTGCACGCTTAGGTTACAATGGGAATAATACTTGGCAACCATAGATTCTTTGAGGGGTGATGGTTTTGATGTTGGTGGCGGAGTATACGGAGTGGAGTCGGGATAATACTTGGCCACGGTTTCATCCAATTTGGCCGTGGCGACTTTGAGTTGCGAGCCTATAGGGAGAGAACGAATGGAGTCGTCGATTGGATGCATATGAGTAAGATGAATGAAATCACCATTGTTAAGAGACCGATATGAGATGGTGAATCTCCTAAGAAATAGATTAAGAGATGAGATGATCAGGCCCTTTGAGCGGGCAAGATTCCAAGAACAATAAAGCGAAAAGACTTGAAACTAAGTTTCTTTTTCATTCATTTCATAAACAAGTACATATAAATAGGCATGGATATGAAGAATGATATCCTTATATTAAGCAACAGAAAGGTAAACGTGGGAAGACTAAAACAACAAGCTAAACGTGAATGGTTTAGTGCATGGTTACTGTAAGTACTAGTTCCTAAATTGATGCATGATGGTATATATGGAGATAATGCATGGTTGAATTATTCCAACTAGACTTGATCTTGAACTTCTTGCACATATGAATACTCCGCGCCTCAAAATGAGTCTTGTCCTAAAGGCTCATGACTTTATCCCTCGTGTCACGTGGCTTCCAAGGTGGATTCGATTCGGTTTGGAGAAAACAAACTTTGGGGGAAAACGGTGACCGATATGAAATGTCTTCATACAACAAAATTTGGCTAACTTGTCTTTCATGAGTGTGGCGAGGCCATAATTCTGATGAACGGTGGCTGAATGAAAGATGGTTTTATCATGTTGGAATGTTGGTGTTTTGTAAGCTCGGTAAATTGGCATTTGTGTGGCAATTTCGTTTGGACGTGCAAAAGGATCATAAAAGCATACTAAGCCTTGAGAGGAGCCAAATATTGTTGGTTCGTTAAGGAGTGTAATAGACAAGTGAA